>OY754959.1:91254076-91854076 GCA_963576555.1 Ferdinandea cuprea
TAATATTGAGGACTTTTTTAACGTTGTACATTCGTTTGAATATTTTCCGATTCTTTAAAGCCTAACATATGCAGCGGAAGTCCACGCTTGACTACGATTTTCTTATCGATTTTCTCATCAAATTTCAAATCTCGCTCGGTATTTTTGAAAAGATTGACTGCGTCGATAATTTTGCTCAAACAGTTTATTCTTTGCCCAATATCAATTCATTTAAATTGTCAATTTCTTATCTTATCAGCGTAGAATAGCGACTACGTATCCCCAAAGTAAATAATCAAAAATTCAAATCGTGCATGTGCTCTATGGCACGTAACGATGCGCAGGATGGCGCATCCATTCAACCATAGATAGCTCTTTCATATTCAACCCATTCAATCGATAACGTAAAAATCATTAATCATGGCTCTAGATCTACATTATATATACTGTTACCGACTTAAAATTTCATAATATCGGAGTGATTTGTGGGCTCATTCTAAAAACAACATCATTCTACAAAAGGAATCTATCTCAAATTTTCACCCCAGTTACCGAGAACTTAAAGAAAGTCATACTTTGGTGTACGCTTACCCCCAATCAATTTATCCAGAATTAACATGAGGGGGATCATTTTGTGTAGACCCCACCATTCCCATTAATTTCATCCTAAAAAAGTTTTTTTCAATGCTGAGATATTCTGATGTGACTTATACGTAAATATAAGAGGGGATACTTCAATTTAAAGTAAGCGTTCGTAGATTAATGACGGCCACTGTATACTGAAGTATTCCCCGCCTGAAACTCGATCTCCTTCACCAATATTTTAATTTCAAGTTATTTGTAGCTTCTCTTCCAAAGAAATTTATTTTTAAACTAATAAAATACAAACGACAATTTAAATTCTCGACAAAAATTCAATTTTAAAACATTCTCGTACTTTAGTTTTATAATATATGAGTATTTATTAAAGTAGGTGAAGATTTTATCAATATCTAAAATAAACTTTGCAAATTTCATATAGTTACTCGCTCCAAACTACAGATTCAATCCAGTCAATATAGTTGTATACACGGGTATATATTCCGGGTACATTTTGAAAACCACATGCCTGCCCATGAGATGTTACTCCAACTATTGAGTACATACATGGATAGGTCGGATGTATAGATTGTAGTGGCCCACCTGAGTCTCCTTGACATGTGTCTTTTTGGCTGTTTCGAGAACCCGCACATATTTGCGTTCTGTCAAGTAAACCGCTAGTTAGTCTTTTATTTGTAAAATGTGTTGCGTTACATTCTTCATAACCAAATTCCTCAACAAGAGCTTTTTGAAGATGCGAAGCAGATCCTCCTGCATTCTTGGTAGCACCCCAACCTGTGATGATTAGCTTAGAGACATTGTTTTGCTCTTCATTCGGCAAACATGCTGGTCGTATGTATTTGTTTATTGTTACATTTTTGTCTAACTTTAAAATCGCGATGTCGTTGTATAGAAGAGATTTGTTGTAACGTGGATGGTCAATAATGTCTGCAATTCCAAAGTCCTTAGGATCAGCATCGTCACTATCACTATGCACGTTTAGGTCTCCAAGTCGAACGACATTAATTTGTTCGCTAAACAAGAAATGAAAAATATATTAAAATAAAATATAATAACATATTCTATTGGACAATATTTAATAAATTATATATCCTTAAAAGTGCAAGACTATTGATTTATGCGAATAACTAATGTGAAAATACAAGTTGCACGACCACGTCATACGATACTTCGCTACATGAAATGCAGTTTTAAAACGCCTCATTTTAATTTGCTCTTTATGTTTTGAAAAAACGGCTCCGACATTGGATATTCTCACTTAATTGTCCAAAGTACAAAAACAAAATCGTTAGAGATGTCTTTTTTTAAAAAAAAATATTTAATTAAAATTTAAGAAAATCATTTTCTGCAATTTTTTTTAAAATTGAAATTGGTTCACAGATTTTTTGTTATTTTAGTTGCCTTTATAACATTTGATTTTTTTTTTTAAAAAAGTTGCATGAACACAATAGACCAAAATTCTTGAGAAAAACATGATTGGTATTTTTTTATTTATTTTTATGGCAGGTATCGTTATTTAAAATGGTAAAGCAAAGCAAAGGTGAGATGTTCAAAATTTAAATATAAAAAATGAGAACTGTAGAAAAGTAATTTCCTTTTTCATCTTGGATATTACTCTTTATACTCTGTATCATCCCAGCTTTCGAATGACACGTCTTTTTCGGCCTTCTAAGTTTTGAAACTTATCAAAAGGCCAATCTTAGCCTCGATTCTTAATGTTTTCCTTGTGATTTCGCATAAGCTTTCGCAATAGCTAGTTTCTAAAAAATGCTATCAACCTTTGGCTCTCTTTAAAATATCTGAAAAGATGACTATTGGAACTTTGATAACTTAATAATAAGAGCTTTTTAAGCCCTAACAGTTCTTTGCCATTTAAAGAATGATTTCATTTCTCCTCTTTAATGCAAGGTAGTATAGAGTCTTTATAAAAGCTTAAGCTTCAGTTACAAGCACGTCAAGTCACTACCAGCGATTTTGCGAGAGCAATTGCATATGTTTATATTTCATCCAAATAACGTCTATGTGAATGGCTTTTCAAATTTCCCGCTGGGATATTATATGGAAACACTCAAAACTACCGAAACTAGTTTTTTTTATAAGCACGACGGCAAAACTATAGTCAGTCAGCTAAAAGTACACTTGAGAAGAATTTAATCTAATAAATATAACAAATTACCAATCATTATCCGCAGCTTCAAAGCAGTGAGCAGCCGTAATAACATGAATAGTGCTAATAAGAGTTCCACCACATTTCCATTTGTAGGTTGAATTTCCAATCTTACATCCTAATATTGCCATATGAGGAAATTCTTTGGGTTCAGCATTTTCTCCATCCACCACCAAGGGATGTGAATATTGATCACATCCCGATGTAGTGCTGCTGGTAGGACGAGCTCTTGCAGTTAACCTTGTAAAGCTTATTTCGGTATCGAACATCTGTTCTTTGTATTCCTTACATTCTGAAATAAAAACAAAGGGACCTCATTAAGATTGGATAGAAAGTTGGAAAGAATTACAATGCTTAAAAAAAATTAAAATAAATGAAAAAATTATTAAATAAACACCATCTTCTTTTCTTGGTATTATTCTTTATTTATTACGCACACCTTTGGTCGTGAAAATCCACAATAGTGCTGATCTTTCCATCTATGCAATATCTCAATTTGCGAGCTCACGTGTTTTATCGTAATCCGTCGCTGATAGCGAATAATTATTTGCTATTCAGCTTTGTCTGAGCTATTTATTTATATATAAAACATATTTCTTTGATAATATATATATAACAGCTATGATATAATGGTCATCCGGATGGCGTTAGAGTTTGTTCCAAAATGGATCAGGATTTTAAAAAGCTTTCCTTCGTCTTTCCTGAATAAAAAGGCGGGATGATCTTTTAAACCAAATACATATTTAACATTTTACGCACAAAATTTATATACGTACTTAACGGCTTTTCAAACCATGACATCTATATAAAGATACAGCAGACTTAAACCTCGTGCACAATGCTTCCAGTCATCGAGAACAAGTGCTCTCGCATTTGCGACGGCCTTGTCGTGCTATGTCTAATTCGAAGAATCTCATATTTTCTTTAAAGAATTTTTCTCTCAAAAGATTTCAGTTTCTGCTCGCACCATATAGCACAGTCTAACATGGCAGAGCCATGTTGGGGGTAAGTTTCGGGAATAAAAATAAAATTTGTACAATTCTTTCACAAAGCATTCCTTACCTCCCATACCGCAAGCTCAAAAAATGGTGCGTTCGCATGGTTAACAATATTCTTAACTGTAAACTTATGGGTGGGAGAATATTCCTTTCAGTGCATAATGCAGTTTCTACCAAAATTATTCGTAAACTTATTTTACTTTGAAATATATCTTTTTATGTGAATGTTTAGTTCACATCGGAATATCACAGTAAAAGAGAAATATCTTTATTTCAGTTCCGAAATAAAACATGCTAAAGTGGTTGGGTCTATTGGAATCTAAAAAAAACATTATTTATTACCTAATTTTAGGAAAAGACCATTTGTTTTTTCTTCGTACTTAGGGTCACGATACAGCTGTATTTAACGGTACCTTTTTCGCTATTGAATTGTTTCTCCAATATCATCATCAATATAAATATTAAATTCTTAAAAACATAACGGCATCTACATTATATTAAATGCTTACTTTGTACGTATTTCCTATTAGAGTCAGGTTCCTTCTGTACGATAGGCTGTCGTTTTCCACAGCATACGACTTCAATTCCATTTTCTACACCACACCGGTAATAGTTTCTTAAGCCGGACAGTTTAATTCTTAGTATATGCCGGCATTCATCATCGCCAATATAAAGACAAGTTCCAATTAAACCATTTTTGTCAGTGCAAAAACTACCTAAAATGAATTGTATAGAAATTAGTTACGTCAAGTTAGTTATATTAGAATATGTATTCTTTTATTGCAACAATCGATTCTCATAAATATCTAAATTAAATACCTATCCTTAGAAAATTAACGAATAACACAGAACAAAAGCGCATACAAATTGACAACTATCTTGCGCACCACAGCATAAAACAATCTTAAATTATCTGTGTAGCCTACTGGCAACACGTTCTGGGGCTCAGACAATGCAAAAGACTCATCAAGCCTTACTCGTACAAGGAAATACTTATGCTGAATAAGGAAAGTTTAAAAAAGCTTGTTGGGTTTCTCACAGGCCATTGTGGCCTGAGATTTCATTTTAACAAAATGAATCTGTGCCCGGATGCAGAAGGTAGGTTCTGCATGGAAGAGGACGAATCCTCTGATCATATTCTGTGCGAATGTCCGGCATTACATTGGTTAAGAAGACAAATTTTTAAAAGAGAAATACGTTCATCTACTGGGATGAAAAACTCTGCCACCAAGGACGTACTTACCTTCATAAGAGAGGTAATACGTATTTTGGACTTTATTTCCCTATGACTCCAAAGATCTTTTAGGTCGAAGTGTCAGCCATATGGCAAGAGTATAAATAAAAGGTAGCATCCTCAAACGATCAAACTAGAAAGGGATAGATGGATCATTAAGGCACTTCCTCCTGTTTCCGAGCGGCAGCGAATAAATTCTATGGATGAATCGATGTTGTCCACAGATTGTGTCAGGATAAACTAGTATTATCCATGTTTGAGCTCGTTCGACATATTTGAATCGCAAGTCTATAGACTGATAAGTGATCACCTGACTGTGATCTGCATCAGAGCTACATTCCAAAGCATTACCCTTTATATGTGCACACGCCCCTACCAACTACACTGAGGACCCAATCAATGTGGAATTAAATGACAGGAGAACTGGAGGTCCGGAGGTCCGGAGGTCCGGAGTGCGATGCAAAATTCTCGGGGACTTCAATGCTAAAGTTGGAGGCCAAGGATCTCCACAGCAACCAGGAGCTATTAGCTAATCGATGCGAGTCACGCATCTAACATCTTAAACGTGCGGACTTTCTGCGGGGCAAACGTCGACTCTGGCCACTTTCTTGATGCGACATTAGACGCCTTAGCACATTTTGAGTAGCCAGATCCTACAAAAAACGCCTGAGTGGGAAACTTTGTATTTAACAGTGCTCTCAGTATCGCGACATCATTAAACAGGTATCCAAACCACTCTAGATTACCAGCCTCCGCAGAGAAATGCTATGATTATGTATGCGTGACAGAATATACACACATCAGAACGCTGCAGCGGTAAACAAGACAGCAAGTTTTTTTTTCTGTCGGAGATTGCTACTATTCGAGGAAGGTTTAAGCTCTTTTTTGAATGAGGTAAGAGGGTTGAGCAGCGCTTTTAATTCAGATTGATTATAACTGCAAAAAGAAGCATGTTTGCCCAAGGGGTAGTGAAGTCGTATATTTTCGCGTTCAACAAAGACTCCAGCACCATACCCCTGTCGGGTTTTGGAGCCATCTGTAAAAGTACGATTTCATTCGTTCCCTGGTTCAGAGACTTGCTGTCTTATGGGTGTAACAAAACTAGGTCGATGACATACATTGTTGATGGTGATACCATATAATTAATATGATCAAATTAAGTCAAAAAGTCGATCTTCCCTTATGGTACATTTGCTGCTGACCCAAACAGTACTCTGGTACATAAGCATCACAACACAGGACAAGCACTAACCTTTTGGACTTACAGTTTCTACGAGGCAGTGCTTCCTTTGGTGGAGGAGGAGTTAGAGAGTAAGAGCGAAAATGAGTCGATGCAGCAAAAAAGGTTTCCGAATTATCATGGTAAGTTATAGCAGCAGCAACCAAATCTTGGCTACGAGACCCTGGCTATCTTTTGATCATAGCTCCCGTAAAAAATTTCGATACAATACGATAATTGCAAAGGCAAATGCTAAAACTATGATCTTTCTTTATAGTAATCGAAGTTATAGTGGTAATAAAATGGGCTAAGTTGGTTTCTGGAAATAAGGGGTTAGTGCTAGAGAACTTTGCTGGAAGCCTCTTGATCAATATTATAAACTTCTAAGTTTGGGTGATTCAAATAATTTCTTTCATATGTTTTTTTTCTTAATTTTGTTTATTGTGTTAAAGAATTATTAATTCTGTTATATTTTGATATGTTTTGAATTTGTTATCAATTGATTTTTTTTTTGAGTCATTTTTTTATAATTTTTTTGTTTTATAAATTTCATAGTACCATACTGTTCGCCCCAACGATCTGTTATTCGACGATCTTAAAGTCCTTGACTAGTTAGACAAAAGGACAGAGCCTACCAAAAATTGTATTGGCTTCCACGTGCTCGATATCAATATATATAATAGCAATATAATAATATGCTAAGTCCGCAATGAAAGAAGCTACTCAAGCTTCTCATAACAGTTCTATCTCTTCGATATCTGTCAGGCTATCGGAAAGATGGGGCTGAGAATAAAAATATTAAGATGATGATATGATCGCTTGCTTGTCCAAATCACTTAACCAGTAAGACACTGCGCCCATCGGTTTATTACGCAAACGAAACACATAAACTAATAAATAGTACACACAAATATGTATGTAGTCCAAAGCACCTAAATACTAACCCAATGCGCCCACTAGATTATTAGGCAAACACAACATATAAACTAATAAAATAGTACATACATCCATGTAGACCTACTGAAGTCTTCTTATGCAGAATATTCTTTCTATTCATAAATAAATACTGACAACCACATAATACCTCCAAATCAAAGGTTGATAGTCGCCATATTACGTAAATCCGCTCCTGAGGTATAAGATACTTTAATGTGTACACATAAAGTTGCAATGTGCAGCAATAAATAGAAAATTTTATAGCAGTCATTATGTAAATAATAATATGAACTGTCATATTAGTAATAGCAAATCGTTCAATTCTTTGACATGTATAAACGAGTGCTTTTGAAGCTGGGAGTTCATGCAAAATTGTGGAGGAGGGTAACTGTAAGAAACAGTCCTTTATTTAAAAAAAAAACAGTCATTTTTCGATTCAACCGGTTTGGTCTTTGTTTACTTATTCGGTTACCTATTGTATTTCTTTTTACCAGTTATACTGTTTCTTTTTAATTACGGTTACAATTATGTATGTTTGTTTTCTCAGTAAGTATACATACTTCCATGTTTTTATATTTTTGTATATGAAATTTAAGAAAATAAATTAATTACCTTTTGGTTCCGTTAAAGCGAATTTTGGACCGCAGAGTAGTATACATGCAAATAACAACAGCAGAGGTTTAGGTTGCATTTTGAATATTGAATTAATGAATAAAACGTCACTTCACTATTGTTCTACAAATTGTACTGAATGCCTATCGATCGATTTTTTGACTGCACGATGAGAAGTGTTACCAGAAAGATACATTTGATTATAATTTAATTTTGTTTTACATAATATTTTACGAGAACATTTAACCTATACTATCTACTTGTTTTGTTAATAATTGCAGCAATAATAATGTACATAGATATGTATTATTCTATTTTCTATATATAAATTGGGATATATTTTATTTATTTATATTACTACTTCTGGTTCTATTCGAACGCAGAGTAGTATGCATGAAATGAAAACCTTAACAGCATTTTTAAAATCGAATTAATTGACTCCACTATTGTGCTACAAATTGTACTAAATTCAGAATCGATTGATATTTTATTTATGATTTTTACTACATAATGAGAAGTGTTGCCTGAGTATTTATTTATCAGTCTTTATATGACTTTCAAAATTATTACTAAAATTATTAAAATATATACGTTAAAAATTCGTGAAACAAATAGTTCATCAAAATATTATGGCAGTAAATCAGTCGTTAAATTTAAAGCTATTTAGCACAAATTTTTGACAAATATTTTAAACAAATTTTGAAGTTGAAAATCTAAAAACAATGCTGTATGTAATTATTACCGTGAAACAAAAAAAAATGCGTAAAACAGCTGACAAGCATCCCATTATTATTTTAATTTAAAAAGTTTATAAGATCACAATATTTCTATATAATTTCGTAATTTTGTACTGGGTTATAAGTTCATAAGCCGTAGAACTTACATAATGCATAATCATTCGCGAAATTAATGCATTTCAACACTCTTTCCGCGGGAACTTGTCGATATAAAAAGGCTTAGGATAATTAGGATAGACTTAGGATATGCCAATCGCACGCATTTTTTTTTTGGTTATTTTATTATGATAAGAATAAAAACTAATATAAAAAAAATGTTTGAATTAGCATTGTGAATTTTGCATTTTAACCTGCAGGTATAATTACTTTTTCGCAGGGAGGAATTTAAATAACTATATGCAATGGCCAACTGAGATACAAATAACGGCTGTGACCATAGCACCATCTAAAAATTATTGTAGCAATATAAACCCCTACACTTAATGTTAAAATACTTCTAATTACCAATAGGTGGCTGGTACGTTTAAAAAAAAATTATTAATCTAATTCAGAATTAGAGGCATCTGACTATTCCTCTTTCAGACTTTTCGTTCACACTGTAAACAAGTCTCTAGACGATCAGTACCTATGTTTTATATTTTTCTACCTTACACAATAAGCAGGATTTTGTTTTTATGCAATATTATTGCACATAGTGTCTAGCAGCCGCATTATTAATAAATATACATTTTTTTGTAAGTAATTTGTATAAGTTTTAAACTATTACAATATTATTCCGTAAACTATTCCCGTTAAATGAAAAAAAAGTTCACAAATTAATTCCCCATAAAGGATTTTGTATGCAAGGTAGGTAGGTACGGCTTTTTAACCTTACCTAAAAACCTAACTAACTAATTTCTATTGTTTTAACTCTAACCACCGATTTTAATAGTTTTTATATTTAATTATGCAAACAATTAATTTGTATCTCCTATTGGCAATGCTGATGATGAGCACCAAGATGTTTGCTGATTAGTGATAATAGTCTCAATTGCCTTGAATGTTATTATATTCAGAAATCGGTGTAAAAATTCATACACTGTATAATAAATAACATGCAAATATAGCCTAACAAACATATGTATATATGTATGTTTTCATACATAGTGGAATTGTTGAAATCGGATGTCAAGAAACCTCGCGTTTGCTATATGTAGTTTGGGAAAACCGGTAATATTTCGTTTTGTCGGAAATAAGTGGATTTTATAATATTTACGTCATAATCTGAAGCACACACTTTATCATATCTGTACATTCTATTACTACTCTATTTGTGGGGGTAAATAGAAAGCCACGGGAGAAACTATTATTATATTTAATTTTACATTTAAATTTTTAATAACATAGTATTATTATTAATTTATTATTATTATATTATTTTTTGCACTTAATATTTACAGTTTGTTCCTATAGTTAGACTGTGGAACTTCTGAACCGAGTTTAAAAATTATTTTGCTTACACAATGCTACTAAAAATGCAATTGCTATATGTAGGTCATATTATTTTTTCGCTATGAGGATGGAAAAATGTTGTGTTTTCTTTTAAAAAAAATAAAGTGCACGACTACGTCATACGAAACTTTCTCGGTACATAGATGCGTTTTTGAATCGAAAATGAATAGGAACAAATTTATTTAAATCACTTTTAAGAATTTGAAAAATTAGATTTTCTCAAAAACGGCATCTACGACTTGATCTAATTTCGCACATTGGACACTTTTAACATAATTGTTAAAAATACAAAAAATTATCAAAATCGTTGCAGCCCTTTTTGAGAAAACGAATTTAATTTAAATTTAAGAAAATCGTTATATGAAAAAAAAAATTTTAAAAAATTATTTCAAAAATCGAAGTATGTGCAAATTTGTTCAACTTTATGGTATAAAAAAACTGTTAATTTTTTGGAATTTCCCTTTATTAGTTAGTGTTCCAGATATTGCCGGTTTTTATAAACTACCGTTAATCGATTTTTTTTTCCAAAAACTGAGTATGCAGATTTTTCGACCCCATCCTTCGACCAAATACCCTTTGTACAAAAAACGACAGAAATCATTGTTATATTATATTAAGTGATTTTCAGAAAAAAAATTGTATGGCAGGTACCATTGTACCGTTGTACCAAAAATAAAAAAAATGCCCCGAGATGTGACCTTATATACGAACTTTTAAACAAATCCATCGAACCGTTTCGCTATACGGCGCCCAGACAGACAGACATACCGACGGACGGCATTGGCGGACCCACTTTTATGGACTTCTCAATAGTCGTAATATCATCCCTCATACTCATTTTGAGTTCGAAATATTCCAATTATGAGGTGTCATTTACTCTCGCCTTAAGTAGGTAACAGCTCGGTATGGATGCGTCGGAGATGAACGGGCACTGGGATAAGACAAGAAATCTAGAGAAACGGTGAACTCAATATACCTGACTATCAAAACGCTTTTTTGAAAAGCTAGCACCACCGGTGATCTCTTCTGAAGCCTCGATAGGGGGTGCCCTACCACTACCAACATCTGTGCAGCATATAGGTTCACGGGTCTTTTGCAACTGAACCGTGAAAAATATAGACCGCAAGGAAGCTTATGTATCACCAATAGAGGTACGAAAGACAATTTTTCAAACACTGTTTGGGGCAGCAGCAAATGCAACATAAGGGGAGATCGACTCTTGGACTTTATTTTATCGTCTGATATTACAATCAACAATGTAGGTCATCAACCTACCTTTGTTACGGCCAGAAGACAGCAAGTAATTGATGTTACCCTTTCAAACAGGCATTTGAAGTCTATCATAAATTGGAAGGTATCGCTAGATAGCATCGATACATCGAATTTCAAATCTACTGCGAACTTTTACCTTCGCCAGAGAGGAGAAATCCGAGAAAAATGAACTGGCCACGGTTTAGAGAGGAGCTTGCTAACTCAGTCAAAGTTCCACTCAAACTTAGATCAAGACAGGGAGTGGAGAGGTCTGCTCAGGGTCTGAACAACGTCCTCACCCGCTGCTCTGAACTTTCGTGCCCTGTTTCTAAACCCCCCCGCAGAAAATTGGTACCCTGGTGGAACTCCGAACTGCAGTGTTTTCGTAGGGGAACTAGGAAGCTACTAAATCGGTCTTTAAAAACCAACTTAGTGGAAGACTGGAATTTTTATCGATCGAAAATCATCGCATTCGCAAGTCGAAAAATGACTCCTATAAAAGGTTTTGTGAAGAGGTCGAATCTCTAAGTGCAACTAGTACGCTTGCTAAAATCCTCCAAAGGAACAGACCAAGTAAACTGGATGTAATCCTTAAACCTGATGGCACGTACACTAAGATAAAGGCGGAGACTTTCAGTCTTCAACTTAAGACTCACTTTCCGGAAAATCAGGTTACTACGTATTCTTCAGCCCTTTAAACGAGGTGGCTACATTTGAACCGACTAATACCAAGCGGCACGGCTGGATGGAATTTATCCAGTTTTGCTGAAACAAGGTTTAAGTCAGGTTTTGCCAATGTTGAAAATAATTTTCACCGCGAGCCTGGCCTTGGCCTATATATCTTCCTCATCTTCCCCATGGCGAATGGTTAAAGTGGTTTTCATACCAAAAATTGGTAAGTCTGACTACACTCTAGCCAAAAACTTTAGACCCATAATTCTGTCTTCCTACTTACTGAAAAGCTTGGAAAGACTGGTTGAGCTGCATGCGCGCAAAGTTGCTCTTCGAACACATCCGCTCTCTGAGATGCAACATGCCTATCAGCGCGGAAAATCCTGCGAAACTGCGCTTCAAAACCTTGTTGGTAGGATAGTGATAGTGCTCTTGACCGGAAGGAGTACGCTTTGGGCATTTTCGTCGATATTGAGTGTGCTTTTGATAATGCGACCTTTGACAGTATGTGTAACTCAGCCAGACAGCATGGTGTAGATGAAACTTTGGTTTTGTGGATTGGTAGCGGATGAAGATTGTGGCAAGTGCGTCATAACAGGGGTAAATAGGGGCTGCCCTCAAGGTGGTGTTCTGTCTCCCCTCCTATGGTGTATGGTGGTAGACTCACTGCTTACGGCTCTTTATTTTCCTGGAAACTACACACAAGCTTATGCGGATGATGTTGCCGTTCTTTCTGTCGGTTCAAATCTAGGGGCTGTCTGCTCTCAAGCGCGGACATCCCTGGATTTGATCGATGTCTGGTGCACTAGTAACGGGCTTTCAGTGAATCCTCTTAAAACCACGGTTGTTCTCATTACGTTTCTATGGTCCAAACGTGTCCTCCTTCTCGTTTTTCTTCGAAAGACGGGAAAACTAAGTACATTAATGTAAGGTGTCTGAATGGTAGTACAATGGACCTGTAATTGTGTTTGAGCACTGCATCAGATAGTACCAACCTCCGAAAACAAGGCAAATACTACGGCTGTCTGATGACCAGTGCGGGTTTGCGGTGGGTAAATCAACTCCAGATGCAATCCAAAGTATAAGGATCATAATGGAAAAGCATCGTATGATATGATATATGATTCTGGTTGATTTTGAAAAAGCATTCGATGGACAACAAAGAAATCTGATATGGGTAGCGCTAAGAAGAGTTCCTGACCCCTATGTTCAGATTATCATGGACATGTACGAGGGAGTGAAGACAAAAGTCAGATATCCCGCAGGAGTCACCGATGAATTTTCAATAAAAGTCGGAGTTCACCAGGGAAGTGTCTTAAGTCCTTTGCTCTTTATTACGGTCCTAGATTATCTGCTTGAAGGAAAAGTGACTTACCCTAAAATGCATCAGTTATTTTTTGCTGACGATGGAGCCATCATAAGTGATGATCAGTCTTCCCTGCAACGAGCACTTGATGTTTGGGTAGATGTTTTAGAAGGGAATGGGTATTGTATTAGCCAAAAAAAGACAGAGTATCTGGACTGCCCATTCTCTGACCTAAGTCAACCCATTCCAGGCATTTATTTGTATGGGATGGTGGTTCCCAAGTGTGAAAAGTTCAAATATCTGGGATCAATGATCAACAGCGAAGCAACCGTTGATGACGACATCAATCGTTCTGTAAGCGTAGGGTGGATGAAGTGGCAGGAAAACTCTGTCATCTTCTGTGATCGAAAAATGTCCCCTTAGCTGAAGGGAAGGGTCTACACGGAGTTGTTGACAGCAGCTGAGATGAAGATGCTTCGCATGACAGCAGGAGTAACAAAGCTAGATCGAATTAGAAGTTCCAAAATCCGAGGAAGCCTTCACGTCAAAGAACCCATCTCGAAAAAATTGGAGCACGACCAACTCAGTTGGTATCCTATGAACCCCGTCAAAAAAGCGATGGCTATAAACGTTCTCTTACAATCGCGTAAGAGAGGCAGGCCTAAAATATCCTGGATCACACAAATGCATTTGATTGACCTCAATGATGAAGCCGTCCAAAATCGGGATGGCTGCAGATATATTTTGAGGTCGAACCGGCAAACCCCACAGGCGGACCAGTAGGAATGCAGTGAATCCTGATCATAATCTCGTCGTAAAATGGAGAGAAGAAGAGGAGCAAACTGTATTTTAACCCAGCGTTTTGACTGCTCTCATCTCTTTACAAACAAATTTTGCTTCTATTTATGCTTCTAAAAAAATCGGCAGTCACAACTCGTGCATCCCTTTTATACACCACTTTATCAAAACAAAAACAATTTATCTGCCAGCCTTTTTTCTTACTCAATCCAAATGTATCCATTAAAGGAATAAGGAAAAAAGGTCGCATATCATAGGAACCAAGTCGATCAAATTAATTATGAACGACGATCGTATTTATTATGGAAATAAGGGAATTCAGAAATGTGTATCAGCGCTGCCAAAAAGTACCCGTTAGGGCCATATGGCACTCTGTTTTATATGTTGGCCCTTTACAGGTGTTACTTCTGAAAAATTTCGGAAAGAGTGCAAAAACATAAGGAAAGGCTACAGTCCGCTTGGGGCGAACAGTATGATACCCTATCCTTATCCCTATGTACCCCAAAGAAAAAATTCATAAGGAAGATGATAGATAGCATTTTATTTCATTCTATGAAATTTATAGAAAAACAAAATATTTTTTGAAAAAACGCCCCCAAAAAGTGGGCGTGGCCAAAAACTTTGTATTTGTGGCCAAAATCTATTGTATGGGCGATATATTGTAAAAAATATTGGCTTAATATATTGTTAAACATTTTTTTTCGATTTCTATGAAAATTTTCAAAGAAAACAGCATTTTAGTGGAAAACTCCCACAAAAAGAAGGCGTGGCAAAAAATTTTATATGGCAAATTTATAAAGGTAGGCAGTACCTACATATCTTGTGAAGGTTTTACAACTTTATCTCTCTAACTTAAGCCTAAAAACGGTTTTTTCTAAATTGTGGGCATGGCAGTGGGCGGATTTAAAAACTTTTAACACTTTACCATTTCGGGACCCTAGGGAGTATATTCTCTAAATTTCAGCTGCCTAGCAAACATTTAAAGGCCTCAAAAGTTGATACGGACGGACAGACGGACGGACGGACGGACATTGCTAAATAGTCTTAGGATTTGGTCCTGATCATAAATATATATACTTTTATGGGTCTACGACGAATATTAAGGGGTGTTACAAACTATGTGTCAAAATTAATATACCCTTAGGATAGGGTATAAAAAGAGTCCCATCTGAAAAAGGAAGCCCAAAAAAAAATTAAAAAATACACCATTATTTACTAACCCTAAGCTTATATTTTAAAAAAACAAACGTAACGTCTATTTACGACAAAATGAAAATATAGTGAATTATGTTACACTTACATGCTTAGCAAAAATCAGTTAATTTAAGTTACAAAAATATACAAGCAAATAATAGCTAGTTATTATGAATGTTGTTTCGGTAATGCCAAATTAAATTTAAGCAAGGAACTAAATCTTCTATTTGTTTATCATCTATTAGATTTAGTGCACAAAAAATTGACTGACAAGATTATATTTTAAGTCGTTTGCTTAGTTTATTTTTGGTCAAACCAAATTTATAAGACATTCTCTCAGCGCATGCGCTACTATAGGGCAATGTTAATATTGTAATGACGAAATTATAGAACTGTTAGAAGGAATCCTCTTACAAATGGTTTTCTAAATTGCCCACCGTGAACCAAAACTTTTCATTGTCTTTAATTTGAAAATAGCTTTTAAAATTACAATCTAACGCTTGCGCTTTCATTCCTAGTAATTTGTATTTTATGATAACTTTTTCGAGCTGTTCGTTAAAATCTTTTTACATTTGAATTACATTTGGATCTAAATACTTAATTACTGAATTGAAATTAATGAGCGAAATTATTGAGTCGCAGATTTTTTTTTTAAAATTAGCACCAATCCGCTTCACCTATAACAATGCAACGCCCAGCGCACTACATTGCAGCACTGACCTTCGGCGCCATTCAGGCTGTACGTTAAATAATCAATAAAAAATGTAAATAAATTTCATAAATAATTTTTTAAATAAAAATGTAATAATAACACAACATTTGCAGAACGCAGAGCCCCATCAGTGCTCGCAGAATATTAGATTAATCCTAGACTTAAGAAAAACAATTGTATAAATATTGTAAACAACATTTTTTAAAAAAGAGTAAGAAATTGTAGATAGATTGCATCGCAGCACAGAACAACGACAAAACATGTCACAAAGATGGAAAATAAATAAATTTTTGCAGTTTTCAATTCCAGTTCTGTTTCCAGTTGTCTTTTAGTTCTGTGTCCAGTGCGTTTACTTCTAAAGTAGCTGTTATGAAAAGAGTTGAACAAGGTAATTGAATTAAAAGAGTTGAGTCCATAGAATTTTGGTCAGTATTCGACGAATGCAGCATAAACTCAAGAAAATTTAAAATGGTATGGTCGAATTATAAGAAAAAGCATCTCAAATTTTTAAAAGAAGTCCAATTTTGTTGATTTTCAGATTGATGAGCCATGGAGTCACGACGGCAACACTGTCAGGGGCAATTGGAAATGACCCTCAACTCACAAAGAGGCTACAAAAGTTTATTTAAGTTAGTGTCTGTTTAAATCTGAGTGTTTAGTATAAAAATGTCATCTTCACTTTCTCATACAAATGATTTGCAGCAAACGCTTTGGAAATATTAATTACGTGAACGTTCGTGTGGTCGAAAATCAAGCAAGTTGAGCAATATGTGAATTTTTGCCAGCGTTAATAGCCCTTTTTTTCTAGTAATAATACTTGTTCGAAAATCATTGCAAACTTTAGTCATTGTAAACTTTGTTTCACCGAACAAAATATATCTAAACTTCCTTAATAAACAGATTTTTTGTAAAAGTGTTCGGTTTGTTACGCATGTGACACATAAACGAGTACCGTGAAGGCAGATGCAATTTACATTTTAATTGTTTATTATATTAATTAATTACTCTATTATTATACATGTGTAAACATTTCATTGAGTTTTTCTTATAAAATAATTTTTACTACTAAGTTGTTTATAAGTATAAAAACCATGAGAATATTTTTTTAATTAATTAACAAATGCAAAGGTTAACTAATATGTATATAGTTAAAATAAATCGCAAAAACAAATTGAAACACAAAATTATTTGTTTATGTCACAATAAGTCCAAACTTCTTTACAAACCCAAAAGGAAAACTTTAACGAGCCAAACTGTGTTAAGTTGTGCATATTTTGTTTGCGATATTGAAGAACATCAATTTGATTGCAACAACACCTAGGCCTAGGCATCTCAGAAAAAAACCATGGGGAACTTATGAGGCCTTCAACCTCATATTACTAACAGGCAATACACCTCGGTCATAAAACTGATACGAATGTATCAGATAGTTGTCCGTTGGACGGTCTTTGATAAAGTGATTAATCTTAATCGCGATAAGTTACGAAAAATCCAAAGATCAGCTTGTTTTTCTATCGGTAGAGAACTATGCCCGACTCCTTCCGCTAGACTGGACATTCTGTTTCACCAACGGGGGCCAATAAAGTCATTCGTCTTAAAGCTATTTTACAGTTTGAAAAATCCTTCCATGTCACCATCACCCGATGGATCCAAAACTTATGATGGGTCAGAGTATGGTTTTTTTTTACAGGCTTAACCTTAGGCTCTCCCTCCGTCTTCTTGACCATTGTAATAATGGTGACTAAAGAAGTCTTGCAAAAGAGTTATATTTCAAAGTTTTTTTTATCAATCAAAGTGGTTTAAATTAATATCTCTCAATTTTGTTCACCAATGAATATGATTACCTCAATTTTTGAATAATTGAACCCAAGTAATAAGAATGTATGCACTTAATTGTGTCAATGTAATAACGACGGATAAAAATTAGAAAGTTGGTCTAATTTGGTCGTCTACTCAGTCATATCATTTGCTTATGTGACACCTCCCATCGACGTATTCTATGGACCGAGCGCTTAACTCGTAAACAAGTATGCAACAGGGCTTGCCTTTTGTATAAGATTTATGAACGAAGATGGGACTAATTATCCACCACCTCCTTTATACATGCCCTGTTCTCTCCAAAAAAAGAAAGCTCCATCTCGGAAACTCCGAGTCGGAACCTTGTTATTTTATGATCTTTTATGATCATCTTTCATTTTGTCAAAAGCTCAAAATGGTTTAAAAAACGAGGCGATTTTTCCTTCCATTTTTTCTTCACCTTAAAAAAATGGAATTAATTTTATTAAAGTTTTTAAAACTACTATGCGATCATTTGTTGATAATATATCAGTGATCAAAAAATTAGGGGGGAGGGATCATATTGATACGGTTAAGCAATTCACCGACTATTGGTGGCTTGCGGAAAGAATGGAAGAGGTGGGTATGCCTTTCCAGGTCGGTGTGTTGCCTTAGGTAAATCCTCTTAATTTTAAGTAGTAATAAGTTTAAGTTGGTTGGTTGTGCTCTGCATGTCGGTGGCAAGATGTGGTGTTGTTGAGAGGCGACTGACACATTTCGGTGTCAGTGGACTCTCGGTGACGCATGTGCGCTAGGTTGGCGGCTGCTGGGTGCTGCTGATGGTGTTGGGGGATGGGCACCGTTGCCTCTGTAGATGAGGCGGCGAGTGCACATAACCTCCGACTATACTTAGTATTAGTTTTGTAATTTAAAGTAACATAAGTTAGATTTTAAGTTTTTAATGTATAGTCTTAAGTAGTTTTTAGTTTTAATCAAAAATTAATATAGATGTCAAGTTTTTTAAAAAATTTTCTTGTTAAAAAAAATATATATTGGAAATAAAATAAAATGTATTATTAATTAAGGCCGAAAGGTAATAGTATTAAGTGATATAGTTAAGTTTAGAGCGTCCGCATAAGGACCAGTAACCTAGAATAAGTATCCTGTTAATTTTAAGTTAGATTTGATCATTTTTGTCTAGTCTGTAAGTGTTTATTGAAAAAAATAATAAAAATGAATTTAAAATTAAAAAAATTAAAAATTATCAGTGATCAAAGAAATGATACTCAATTGTCGTTTATCTCAGCAACGAATTTATATAAAAAGATCGACCTAGCAAATCGCAGCTAACAAGCTAAAATTATTGCATCGGTTTAATAGAAAAAGGCATCTGCTGCCAAAAATATCAAAGGCTATTTTTTTATTATGTTTCGGTGCGAGTAATTTCGGGCTAAGTATTTAGTTATTTGTGTTATTCGAAAAGGGATATAGAATTTTGTATCTTTTAGACGTTCTATTTCTATTAGTGATGTATGTATTATGATTAGTTTTGTATGTAAATATAATGTATACAAATATTAAACAAATATAACAGGAAACATTTATAGTCTAATTTACCCCTAATAGCCATATTGATTTAATAAATCTGACAAATATTGTCTCCCTTTGAATGTTAAAAAGCGGTAACAAAAAAAATTATAAAGATTTATCTTAAATACTTTTTCAAATCAACGTTAATGTTAAAAATATAGTCACATCTTAAAAAAAAAGTATTAAGGATCTTCATAAAAATCGTATTTACGTTTCTTAAACTAACCTGAGATTTAGATTGGTTCGTTATTGATATACGAAAGAAAACAACACTCATTTTTCATTGAAAGTTGAATATTTGAGCAAAGAATTAAAGTGGAGATACCAAATATAAACCGAAGTTGAATAAAGTAAAAAGTCACCTCTACCCGTGAGCCCTTAAGAAGAGAGAAACAAAGAGTAGAAATTTGTGTTCAATATTATTACTGCGCAATTACTCCAAAAAAATGGTCTGCCAAAATATCTTACAACTTATGTAATTTGTAGCTTAAAAATTTCTTTTATTTCAACTTCATCGATTCACCTTTTTATTTTTTCATTTTATTTCTTGTATAACACGATTTACATGGTATATACATTTTTTAGAAGAGTAAAACATAATATTCCAATTTATTGGTGATTTTCACCAAGTTGTAATTTGTAGAAAAATTGTCGTGTAAAATATATAAAAAATTGTAGCTCCAAGTATCTAATTTTTGGAACTCAACTTAAAACTTTTTTAGCGCCAGCAGTTTTTGAGTTATTTGAGAAAACTACCGAAAATACTATGTATGGACATGGCTTTTTGAAGTTTGGATTTAATCAAATGGATCTTACCCATTTATGGGTGAACAAAAATTGTGTTGTTTTAATATGGGTAAATCTTATCGTCGTTCAGAATCTAGCCACAGTTTTCGAAACTATATTTTGAACCATCAACGCCTGTAGCATTTTTTCACATTGAATTTATATAAATAAGGCTAGAATCTAAGTTTTTAATTTTTTATTTGAAAACTCTTAGAATTGGAGAAAGTAATGTACAATTTGTGAAAAATAACTCATCTTGCTGAATTTACCTACACTTTTGCAGATTAATGCCATATAATTCGCATTTTAATTTCTGCAAAATCTGCTTACCTGTTTATTCTCTTTATCATTTAGATTTTTCAAAGATTTAAAACATTTTTGAAAATGTTTGTTTTTGTGTAGGCCAAAAGGTTTAAATTTTCCTTTTCTGCATGGGACACGGGCAAAGTAAGATAAATGAAAACAATAAATCTTAATTTAACAACTTTGTATTTGAAATAAGCAATTTTATTGAAAAAATGATAACCTACTTGGTTATTTAAAGCTGAAAAAATGGGGTTGATGGGCCAATCACATCCCCGAAGCGGGTTACTGGCTCCGGAATATCTGGTCGCCGAACTATTTATGGCAGATTTAAGACTTCGGAAAGATATACACAAGCTTATTTCCAAGATTTGGTCGAAAGAATGTACGCATTCTGTGAAAGGTGAATAGAACCTCAGCATCGTTTGTCCGGTTCACAAGAAAGTAGACCCACCAAATTGTAAGAATGAGTATCTGCCGCATGGTGCAGAAACCATTTGTCAACTACCTGAATCGATCCTTATCGTTATCAGTGCGGTTTTAGGACCGGTAAATACACAATTGACCAAATAGTGTGAGTAGCGACCGATCCTAAAAACCTAATTAAATTAAGTAACTTTTAAAACACTCTCCTCTTAAAATTTAAATGTAAAGTAAATGCTTGCTATCAATACGCAAAATATGACAGTTTTTATCATTTTTAATTTGTACTTTTTTAAAAAAACATTGATACATTGAGTTCAAGAATCGCATATGCTATTGTTTTCACTTCGCAGCTTAACAGATGATATCATTAACTTTTCTGACTCTTCTAATTTTTTTTAGCGCACGTAGATAGAAATGTAACTCATACAAAATTTCAGAAACATTTTATTTCCAATGCATGTATCAAATCCAGAAGGTAAGTTATGAAAGGGTAGTTTTACTACCCGATGTCTGTGCAGAACCATTTTCCTTAAGATAAGCAAACAACCATTTAGCCCCATCACCATCCATGCACACTCTTACGTATTGAACATGAATGCTAACAGAAATGCAAATAAAACTCATATCAAAACTAACATACAAAACTGATACCCAATCTTGCATGAAATCCAATCCAAAGCAAAACATACAATTTCACACCAGAATGCGTTCCCTCGTCAATACAATATTTACTGTAGCTGATTCTGAAAAATCTTAAACAATAATATGTATTTTAGTTGAAACCACCCCATTATTTTTTACCAGACATTTTGCTTTTATTTCTGCAAAGGAAAACCTTCAACTTGACCTTTTTGACTTTATTGACAATACAGCTTACGTCGATGCGTTTCCCAGAAACATTACTGTTTTCAAAAGGTATAAGTTTTTAGATCCCAGCTAAACGGTCCGATTGTGTACATTAGAATTTAAACACGTTGCAACTATCAAATATTCAAACTGTAGTGTGAGCTCTAGTTTCCAAGAACAGGCAGTAACAACCCCTAGATCTGTTCCTAATCTACGTAGGTACGTAGGTTTTTCTACGGGAAGTCTAAACATTCAACAATGCATCTATTGAAACTGAAAGCTTTTGACGCTCGGTATGAGTTTCAAATTATGCAATTGAATCAGATTGTATGTCGTATGCACAACTATATTGGAACTTGTTTTCACCCTTGTCTTCATAGAACTATTAAGCTATAAGTATTAGAATTTATAGTTGTGTGCTTGCATTCGCTCGCTGACTGTTGTCGGAGAAAGGTCGTCGTTGTTATTGCAAGCGAGTAACAATTTGAAAGATACGAGTAATTTTTGCGTTAAGTTCTGCCGCTGTTTTTTGTATATACTTTTTTTAGTTATTAATAAGTGCTGTTTTTTTAAGTGAAAGATGAAAACCAATATAATTTGGTTTCGACACGGGCTTAGGATACACGATAATCCGGCTTTATTGGAGGCGATAGCTGACAGACGAAGTGACTCTAGGTTATTACCTATATTCATTTTCGATGGCGAGAGTGCAGGTAAGAGGAATTGTTAGAGAGCAAATGCATGTGCATACTTATATATTCTGTACGTTTTCACATTTGGATACACACGTTCTGAATTCTATACTCAGATTCTTGAAAGCTATAAGATAACTGATAGCTCTTAAGAAAAGTTTCATAGGCCTTGTTACGACAAAAGTACAGATCAAACGACGATGCAAAAAATTCTCGCACTAGAACGACTTAATTGTTATCACTATTGATGACTTTATTGCTTAAATGCAATCGAGATTAAATAAATTTATTAGGGAATTTATTTTTTGTATGAAATACATATGTAGCTAAAAATATCCAGTTTGGAGGTGAGAGAGAAATGTTGGCCGCGGTTGCCACTTTCATAGAATTCTACCAAACTTGGTAAATTTTTTCAGATTTCGTATGTTCGTAGATTTGTTTAATTACCGCAAAATTGTTTTAATATTAACTGGACTTTTGTTTTGATTTTTTTTTCTTATATTTACCAAAAATATAAATTTTAAAGAAAAAGGTATTTTGCCTAACAAGTCATCCACAATAGGTACTGAGATCTGAGATGAATGTAGAAGCGAAGTAGACCTTTGATGTCAATGTTTGTGAGATCACATGTGTCTTCGTAGAAAGAGGCTCCGAGATGAAGCTCTCCTCCTCCTCTTCGTCAATAGGAAACTTCTGCAAAAGTATTTCGATAATGCACCAAGTCTTGTTGCATGTCTACATCTAAAACAGTGTCCAGTGATGAAATTTCCAACATATCCTGAAGGGACGATCTGCCGTCTAGGGTTACTATAGAGTTTACAGAGACTGATTCCAATGACCGTTTGACTGTCCGATAAAATTCTGATATCCTTCGAGGATATCACGTTCTCCTTCACCAAGATAAGACTTCTTTAATGGCCATTATTTCCATTCGCAACAAGCTACAATGATCAGGAAGACGGAAGCAGAGACTAAAATTTAGTCTGTCAGAGAATACACCCCACCCCATTATTGGTGTTAGATCCATCGGAATAGTAACTCCCAGTATAATCGGGATAGAATAGTAACATTAAAGGATTTTCCGAATTGCTATTGAGGAATAGTGTAATCGATTTTATTCGGGATATTGATTATTATAGTTAGGATAGAAGCATTGCCATGCTTTGAAACGAACAGCTGTGTAAGCGGTGGTTTGTCTGCTAACAATAACAAGGGGGTCTGGTGAAACAGAATGTCTAAAGCAGGGAGTCGTGCAAAAGGCTCCTCCAATGCTTGGCAGGCTGATCTTTGGACTTTGTTTATGTTTTTGCGATTGGTCGCTTTTTCGAAAGCAGTTCACCAGACACCCACTCCATTCGTAAGTATCGGTCTTATAACCGAAATGAATAGCGGTGATGTGAGGTTAAAGGCCCATCTGTTCCCAATACCTTTTTTACAAGAGAAAACTGATACTGTAGATTTTTTCCTTTTTTTCTGGATATTAGGCTTCCAGCTCAACTTTTTATCTATAATAAGACCCAAATATTTCGCTTCTTCAGAGAAAGTTAAGCTTACGCCGTTTATTGAGGGTGGGTTAATATGAAGAATTTTGTTTCTAGCTTATTAAAAGCGTTTTAGAAAAGATCTTATTAAGTAGAGGTGCTTGCTTGCGTCGTTTATACCAATGTCATCCGCATAAGCAATCACTTTGCAATCCTCCGCTTCCAGTCATGGTGGTAGTTTATTTACCATTAAGTTTCAAAGAAGGGCGATATAACACCACCCTGCGAGGTTCCTTTGCTGGCTTCTCGTAGATGATCCAGCCAGTTTTGAGTTGATAACTCTGCTTGTAAGTAAAAGATTGATCAAATCACCGATTGCTTCATCTACTTTCAGGGCCGACAGCACATTTGCGATCGCAGATGTATTGACATTGTTAAAAGCTCCTTCTATGTCCAGGAAAGCAACTACAATGTACCCTTTATTATGCAGGGAGTATTCGATGGTGCGTGCAAAGCCGTTTCCACCGATTTAACCTTGCAGTATGCATGCTGCGCGGTAGACAAAAGTCTTGTATCGATGCTTGTTCGTAAATGTATATCAATTAATCGTTCTAGGGTTTTAAGTCTAGGGTCTTTCTGAAAGCTTTTAAAGGCTTTGGTTATAAAAACCACCTCAACTTCTTCCCAAAGCAGCGGAATGTGGACCAGATCAAAGCAGCCCTTTAGAATTATTTTCAGCACTGACAGGATGATATCCGAGGTCTTTTGGAGCTCAGTTGGTATAATTACCCTGTATAAACAACATAATAAATGGAATTCAAATCAAGCAGAATAAAAACCGATCAAAGGTTACTTGTTCTAAATGCATAGTTGTCCTGTATGTTCTAACCACAGAACAGAAATATGTGTATATTGACAACAACATTTTTTGTTGATTTACGCAGTATTTACTATATATAGATAATTCTTGTTTATTGGGTTTTGTTTTTTGTTGAGATACTTTTTTTTAAAAAGCTTGACAAAAAACCATAAAGCATGGCTATTACTGTCTGCCCGATGGACATTTTTGTTACATAGCTTTTATTTCTTTTAAATCAAAAAGGGAATAGTTGAATAAGAGTAAATATTTTATTAAAAAATTATAAAGTCGGTTGATATCTTCTTTGCAGTTATTTAGTAAATATTATTGCAGTACCCAGTAAATGTGCTTGAAAAAGGTACTTGAAAAAGTGCTTGTACTTGGTGGTTAGAACCAGTAAATGGTATTGAGTTTTGGACAGCTCTGGATTTACTCGACTGTTGACTGATTTTGAATTTAAAACTGGACGGATTGACTGTATATTTATTTATGATCAGGACCAAATCCTAAGACTATTTAGCAATGTCCGTCTGTCTGTCGGTCCGTCCGTAGCAACTTTTGAGGCCTTTAAATGTATGCTAGGAAGCTGAAATTTAGAGGATATACTCCCTAGGGTCCCGAAATGGTAAAGTGTTAAAAGTTATTGAATCTGCCCACCGCCACGCCCACAATTTAGAAAAAACCGTTTTAGGGCTAAAGTTAGAGATATAGAGTGTTAGAACCTTCACAAGATATGTAGACTCTGCGCTCCTTTATAAGTCTGTCATATAATTTTTTTTGCCACGCCTACATTTTGTGGGCGTTTTTCTCTAAAATGCTGTTTTCTTCAAAAATGTTCATGGAAAGCGATAAAAAATGTTTAACAAGATATTTAGCCATCTCATCATATCAGCCATATTAGCCAACATATCGCCCATACAAAGTTTTTAGCCACGCCCACTTTTTGGGGGAGTTTTTTTCAAAAAATATTTTTTTTTTAAATTTAATAGAATAAAATAAAATGCTTTCCATCATCTTCCTAATGCTTTTTTCTTTTTGGCATATAGGGATATGGATAGGGTATCATACTGTTCGCCCCAAGCGGACTGTAGCCTTTCCTTATGTTTTTTGTTGTCATTTGGAAAATTTTCAAAACTCCCCACACTTGTTTTTGGCGGGTAATTAAGCAAATTCGATTTAACTTCATGTGGCTCATACGTATTCACAGAAAGGAAAATTGAGAGAGGATTTTGCGGCCATTATTAAATATTTTTTGCGGGTTGAAATTGATAGGGGATTGCAGAGTTGACTATCTGGGTAATTCATCATCTGTGGTCTCATCTGTGCACACGACACATGTCTGTGCACTTTTGCAGTTGCACCGTTTAAACACATTTTAATTTAAATATAATGGTAAAGTATAATGGTAAATAAATGGTAAAAGTTTAAACACATTTTAATTTAAATATAATGGTTTTCTTATGAGGCTTTGCGTCAACAGAGTTTGTATGGCCTACAACTTTTGGTAGATTGGATACATAATCTTAGCGCTTGAGCAGACGCACAATCTTATTCGAGATCGAGATTCTGATCAATCAGCCAAATGCATGTATCCACGCCACAGTATTTGTATGTACGTATGTATGTACAAACGCGAAAAAAATCACGAATAGGCGTCGAAAAAAAACTATAAAATTTAAACATATCTGAGATCGATTTGGTCGAAAGATGTTACTAAAATTTCTAAGCTTTTAGAGCATGTAGAAATATTATACTGGACTTGCAATATACGTAAATATCTTCAGCCTTGCGCCTATTATCGGATCGAAATTTTGCCAAAGATTATTTTTATTTAAATATAATGTGGTGTGAGGTTTGAGCCAAATCGGTTCATAAATAACAATATTCGAAAAGCGACCCCAGTACTTATTTTCACATGAATTATAAATTTGTTTTCACTATTGAAACTCATTTTTCAAATAATGTGCAAAAAGTGCATAGGACTACTTTGGCATCTTACAAAGTGACACCAATCGTTTAACAAACTGTAACGATATTTAAATAAAATGGAAAAAGTGAAGTAAATATCAAATCGCTAAAAAAATGTTTGATCAATTTGTTATTTTTGTTTTGTGCGCGTTTTGACATGATGTGAAAAGACCTAAAAAAAACATAAGGAAAGGCTACAGTCCGCTTGGAGCGAACAGTATGATACCCTATCCCTATCCCTATATGCCCCAAAAAAAACCTTAAGAAGATGATGGATAGCATTTTATTTCATTCTATAAAATTTAGAAAAAAAAAAAACATTTTTTGAAAAAACGCCCCCAAAAAGTGGGCGTGGCCAAAAACATTGTATGGGCGATATATTGGAAAAAATATTGGCTAAATATCTTGTTAAACACTTTTTTTCGGCTTCTATGAAAATTATCGAAGAAAGCAGCATTTTAGTGAAAAACGCCCACAAAAAGTAGGCGTGGCAAAAAACTTTATATGACAAACTTATAAAGGAGGGCAGTGCCTACATATCTTGTGAAGGTTATAACCCTCTATCTGTCCATCTGTAGCTTTAAATCGGTTTTTTCTAAATTGTGGGCGTGGCAGTGGGCGTATTCCAAAAAATTTTACACTTAACCATTTCGGAGCCCTAGGGAGTATGTGGTCCAAATTTCAGCTTTCTAGCTTGAATTTAAAGGCCTAAAAATTGCGTACGGACGGACGGACGGACGGACGGACGGACGGACATTGCTAGATAGTCTTAGGATTTGGTCCTGATCATAAATATATATACTTTTATGGGTCTACGACGAATATTAAGGGGTGTTACAAACTATGTGTCAAAATTAATATACCCTTAGGATAGGGTATAAAAGAAGTTCTTAGTCGATTTTGTGTTTTGGCAATTTATAGCAATCGATTTAACACTATGCCATATCACCCAAAAATAAAAATATTAAATCAACTAAAGATTCTTCGAATATAAAAAGGTTTGCATGCACCCAACCTCGCGCCTATTCCAAATCCAACATTTGGGGAATCATTATTTTTGTTCGAATTGATTTTTTTTTACATTTGTTCAATCTGGGCAATTAGGGTCTTTTGACCATTAGCTCCGGGCTGTAAATGGATTATGACAAAACGCGCATTTTTTTAGTTTTTGGGTGATCTGTCATTTTCGTACGATTTGGTTTTGGGCGTTTTGTCACGGAACCAATTTGGTCAGCTTTAATTTAAAGTGTGCGGGATCACAATCCAATTTGATTGACTAGAATAACATATTGTTAAATACGTGTACCATACATAGTAGGGAATGCATTAAAAGTGGATTATGTATGGCTTAAATTTACGCTTAGTTTAATTTGTAACTTCTATTTTAGGAACAAAAAGCGTTGGTTACAATCGAATGCAATTCCTTCTGGAGTCATTGGCTGATATTGATAATGAACTAAGAGAACACGGCGGCCAGTTATATATATTTCGAGGCATTCCGGCTGCTATTTTTCGCTGTCTCCACGAACATCTCAAAATAAATAAGATATGCTTTGAACAGGATTGTGAACCGATTTGGAATAAGCGTGATAATTCAGTTAAAGAACTATGCGCAGAGTTAGGTATTATCAGCGTTGAAAAGGTGTCACACACTCTTTGGGATCCAAAGACTGTCATTGACACAAATGGCGGCATAGCACCATTGACCTATCAAATGTTTTTGGTAAACTATTTAGAGTACTTACATTATACATAGATGTCACAAAATATTGTATATCACAGCACACTGTTCAAATTATTGGGCTGCCACCGAGACCAACCCCAAATCCCGACTGGAGTGACATTAGTTTTGTCAAACTATCTGATCAACTTCTAACTAAGCTAAATGTATTTCACGAGGTATTTATTGAAGCCTAATTTATTTGTAACAAACAGCTCTTTATAGTTATTCATTTTTATAGGTCCCACAACCGGAGGACTTTGATGTATTTCCGGAGAGCTTTGGCTATGTCGCAAAAGTAATATGGAAAGGAGGCGAATCGCACGCGTTACGTCACCTACAAAAGCGATTGAAAGTCGAAGAAAATGCATTCAAGAATGGCTACTATTTACCAAATCAAGCTAACCCCAACATTTTGGAATCTCCTAAATCTATGAGTGCCCACTTGCGATTCGGTTGCTTATCTGTTAGGCGCTTCTATTGGGATGTCCACGATTTGTTTGAGAAAGTTCAGCAAAGCTATGGGTATAGCTTATCAAGTGGGGCTCATATAACTGGTCAGCTAATTTGGCGTGAATACTTTTATACCATGTCGGTTAATAACCCGAACTATGACCGGATGGACGGCAATGAAATTTGCTTGAATATACCATGGGCAAAGCCGTCTCCAGGGCAACTAATGAAATGGAAAATCGGTCAAACCGGGTTTCCGTTGATCGATGCAGCAATGCGACAATTGTTGGCAGAAGGATGGTTACACCACTGTTTGCGTAATATGGTTGCAACTTTTCTTACACGTGGCGGACTCTGGCAGTGCTGGGAACATGGACTTCAACATTTCCTAAAATATCTGTTGGATGCTGATTGGTCGGTTTGTGCTGGTAATTGGATGTGGGTATCGTCATCAGCATTTGAAAAGCTTTTGGACTCGTCAATTTGCACGTGTCCAGTTGCACTGGCAAAACGTCTCGATCCAAATGGGGAATACATAAAGCAGTACGTCCCTGAACTACAGAACATTCCTAAGGAGTACATGTAAGTAGATCAAGGATTTTTTTTGATTCAGAATTAAATGACAAAAAAAGATTATTTATTTACTTGCTTCATTTTTCCCAGCCATGAACCATGGAGGACTCCACAGCACATACAGGAGAAAGTGGAATGTATTGTTGGAATTCATTACCCCACTCGTATTATTGACTTGAATGCGGCTTCGAAACAAAATAATATAGCGATGAAAGCACTCCGCAATGCCCTTATCGCCAATGGCGCTCCCAGTGAAGGTCCACCACATTGCAGACCATCCAATGAAGAAGAAGTCCGACATTTCTTTTGGCTTGATTAGACTTAAAAGAACAAATTAAACTATACATAAAAAAAAACTTAAATTCTTATTAAGCGTATTATCAATGTATGTTTTAATTATTTCCTTGAAACAATACAATTTGTAAACAAATAATTTGTTTTAATTTATACATTTTTGTTTGTAATGGAGCTTTAAGTAAGTTCATCGAAAATTCAGCTTTTTAATCAAATACGAGAAAATCAAATTTCTGAAAAGAATTAAATACATTTTGTAAACAAAGGAAAACAATTAATCTCATTTAATGCTACCCATTAGTGGCACCCCATATTAATGCATTTTAAATTTCTTTAAAATATATGTATGCTCTAAATATAAATATTGAAAAAAAATGCATGTTTAAATATAAATTATTTACCAAATAATACATTTTATTAAATTTTAAAATCACACAAATTATTTTTTTCTATTAATCGAAAAATGTGCATTTTTTAGTATTTAATAGGTTGAATACTGCAATATAGTAAATGATTCTTCTTAAGAGGAAAATTGCCAAAGATTACTTCTACAAAATCGTTAATCCATATGTTAATGGGTTATTTATTTATTTTTTTGAAAAAAGATACACTTCAAAAATTACCTCAGAAATATTTAACTTGTTGAGATCTACTATCGAGAGGTATTGGAAATCCTTATAAAGATATCTAAGCCCTTAAAGAATTATTTCTTTAAAATGAAAGTAAATATTTCTTCTTCTTCAGAACAAACAAATTAAAAAGCTTCGAGGTAGAATTTGTTTTTCACCCCAAATTAACTTCCGTTTTACACCACAAAAACTAATTTAGTTCCAAAATTTAACTGTCCCTCAACAACTTAGAACTGTGTAATGGGTTTGTTATTAACTTTCGTTTTTTCACTTAAACAAAACTAATGTATTCTCATTCCGGCATCTGAAATTGAGAGTGCTAAAGTTTTTTAGCGATTTGATTTCGAAAATGAAATTTTTAAAAACTTTAATATATTATATATAATATATATTCTATCGCATAAGCTAATTTTATTGATGCAAGAAAATAGTTACCAAACCTGTTTATGGATTTTAAAAACACATTATGCTATTTTTTGATTAATAAAATGAGTTTAGATATGAGGTCGCCATGTTGTAAGACAGATGAAAAATGTTCATAACAACAATGATCGTATAAACAAATTAAAGTCCCAATTAGGAGCATTTTACTCCTTGCTTAAATGCTTAAAGATAGATAACGGGTTTTTCAGTTTTACTAAATGATTACATAAAAATATATATATTCTTAGCCTTAAAAGCGTGTGTGGGTTGCTGGACATAAGCTATTACTTATATCATGGATATAAGCTATCACTTATTCTACACCCACGTCATAGCTTAACATTTTTACGTTTTGTACCGTTAACTTTAAATATATACAATATTGCCTTTATTGAAACGGTTTTCCGGAAAATTAGCCTAGAAGGACATCACATATATACGTGCTTCGGAGAGTTGTGCTTCCCAACATTGTATTGGTGCATTTTCTATTGAAATCGGTTCCATTTTGTTTTTTAATTTGCAATTTCAGTTTCAGTTGCGGTTTGAGTTATTTCAAGTGCATGTTCTTGAAGTTCTAAGAAATGAGTTTTTAATAACAGCAATTATAAATTTACAAAATTACTTGTGTGATCTTCTAAATGGATCATTGAATATTCCTATTTGGCATTTATTATTAGTGGGTTTTTTTCCGCAAGTTATTTAAAAAAAATAATGGAGAGCAGAGGCAATTTATTTGTCAAATATTCAGCGTTAGTCGATCAATGGAGAACAGCAGCAGCTTCCTGAATACTTTAATAGAGATATAGCGGATTAAGGAGTTGATGTTAGCACAGCCATTGATGAAAAAAACATTCAATATCTTCATTACCTGCTGCTGTTCGTGGTGCTCATAATTATTCGTCTGACAATAATGTAACTTTTGAATTTTGATAGGGACTCCATTGCAGATGAACCATATGTCGGTTTAAATCTATTTAGGAAATCTATTTGGGACAGATCGCCGACGATATGTAATCTTGCAGATCTGTATATACTCTGAGAAGTAGTAGTTAAATCATATGTTAGCCAAAAACAAATTGGCCACGACAAGAATGGCCTATTTAATATTGATTAACATATGTGTGGATCAATTTAGGACCGCCGGAATGAAAAAGAATAAATAGAAATCTGCTTCTTATATGTAGGAGAAATTTCTCAATCTACTGAAATTTTTTTTTTAAGTTATTCAAATGCAAAAGGTTTGTGTGCTCGCAATACAACTTTAGCTCGGACAGTTCGGTGTAACAAACACGACTTGACAATACTCTTTGCATCGATCAAAAAAAAATATGTCCGTTCCTTCTTAAAAAATAATATATAATTATTATATATTACTTAAAAGCTACTCGACCGATACAACATACGATACAAATGTTCTTCAAATGTGAACTGCCCATACCCGAGCAGATAAATGAAAATACAATTTGCTATAACATATATTCAAGAAAAGTTAAATTAAAGTTAAACATTCTATCTCAGAGCTTAAAATTTAAATAAAATCAATTGGGGTAATTAAGGATTAACGATTCTAAGGTTAAAAAATTCAGTTAACTTTAAAAAAGAGTAAAACTAATTTTGTGGAAACAATTTCAGCGCAGGAGAGAGTAAAGGTAGGTTAATATACAAAATTTGATCGGTTTGTTTAAACTAACATGGGTACATAGTTTCTCATTTCACTAATGTAAAGATAGAAACATTTAGTAACAATACAGTTTGGTCGAATCACTGCTTGGTTCCCACACACATGTACTTGTACACATGAAAAAAGTATTATTCGTATACTAATGGGCAGAAATACAAAAAATATCGCTGTTCCTTTTGAGAATAACAAAATAAGACAAAAACATAAGGAAAGGCTACAGTCCGCTTGGAGCGAACAGTATGATACCCTATCCCTATCCCTATATGCCCCAAAAAAAACCTTAAGAAGATGATGGATAGCATTTTATTTCATTCTATAAAATTTAAAAAAAAAAAAAAAATTTTTTTAAAAAACGCCCCCAAAAAGTGGGCGTGGCCAAAAACTTTGTATGGGCGATATATTGGAAAAAATATTGGCTAAATATCTTGTTAAACACTTTTTTTCGGCTTCTATGAAAATTATCGAAGAAAACAGCATTTTAGTGAAAAACGCCCACAAAAAGTAGGCGTGGCAAAAAACTTTATATGACAAACTTATAAAGGAGGGCAGTGCCTACATATCTTGTGAAGGTTATAACCCTCTATCTGTCCATCTGTAGCTTTAAATCGGTTTTTTCTAAATTGTGGGCGTGGCAGTGGGCGTATTCCAAAAAATTTTACACTTAACCATTTCGGAGCCCTAGGGCGTATGTGGTCCAAATTTCAGCTTTCTAGCTTGAATATAAAGGCCTAAAAATTGCGTACGGACGGACGGACGGACATTGCTAGATAGTCTTAGGATTTGGTCCTGATCATAAATATATATACTTTTATGGGTCTACGACGAATATTAAGGGGTGTTACAAACTATGTGTCAAAATTAATATACCCTTAGGATAGGGTATAAAAAATCATATATACTGGCTCATTCTGTTTCTATTAACTTCTGCCTCCGCTTTACCAAGTGATTGAACCACAATCTGCGTACGTAAGTCGCGCCAAACCTTTTTCCAAAAATTTTCCCAAAAAATTGAATTCGTTTGGATCTTTTATTACGTCATTAGAATGCAGGGACGGGATGGATAAAAATATCCCTGCAACTCTAACCCAAAAATATGTTTGTCAACAACAGGACATACACGTCTTGAATGTGGCAGTTTTAAAAACACCTCGATAAATTGAATTACACAATATTTGAGGTCGAACAGGCGGGCCCAACATGGCGGGAAGTGTGAAAGTGGAAAGTTACAAAATTTGGGCGCGTTGACCTAGATATATAAAACATAGGTATCTTGAAGGCAGACTTAGAAAAGCATAAAATCGTAACTAGGAGCTTATAGTTTCACCCTTTCAAACCGGCTTCGGGAGATTAAGCCCACACAACTTTTGTGATTCACATCGAATAAAAACCTTCACAGGACAGGTTAAAGCACAAAATTAACACAATTATTTCAAAGGCCGTGACTGGTGGCAAGGGCGTATGCAGGATTTTTATGAGGGGTTCATTCAAGAACCAATACAAATTAACGTAATAATAAAAATTATATAAATTTGTATGAAAAAAAAAATATTTATAGAGATAGATATGCTGGAAAATAATAACAACATGTACCATTTGCATATATGTACCTATAAGTTTGCGACAATCGTTTCCTGAACGCCCTTGGTAAAATAATGATAAACACTCAGCTTTCGTAAAATTACATTCGTTAAAAATACATAGATACTACCTAATTTAAGAATAAAGTAATTATTTACAACTCTTGATATTTTGACATTTGATTTATTAATTACTTACCAAGTTTACTACGCTTGCAATGATTTTGAGACGGCGGTGCATGAATACTCTTATTATATATGAAATTGGTCACTGATTCAACCTATAAGACTTTGCTTACCCCGTGTTCGCAGTAACTTCCGAAACATAAATGTGAACGCTTTAACCGGCTTGGAATAGGTCAAGTCTTTATTGCGATTCATTGTGTTCTGTTAATATATATTCTCTTTGCAACTTCTGAGTAAGTTCTGATGCAAGAAGAAAATTAGGACCAAACTAAATATATGCTAACAAAAATAAAACGCTGTCCTGAGAAATGTTGGGTGTACCCCAGTGGTGTATGTTTGAAGCATAGTTAATTTACAGAATTGGGTTTTTTGTCTGAGAAAAGAAGAAGTTTTGCAACTATTCTTAAAAAATTTTAAATATGAGATTGTGACGTTCTGCTTTTCGAATAAGGACAAATGTGAAAAATGTGTGTGATGAATGGAATGTAGGAGAAGGTTTGTATGTACTATACGAACTCTTGAGAAAGATAATATTACATAAAGGCGAAACAAGTTGACAAACTTTCTCGACAACAAGAAAGCATGAAAGCAAAGAAAAAAGTATGTCACCTGGAATTCATTTTCAAAAATAGGTCACTGAATTTACTATACCATAGGTTTAGTTAATTTATAATAGGTAGGTTGTAACTCATTTTGGAACTCGTAGCAAACCAAAAACAGGACCAGGATCAAGCACATTTTAAAGTTATAAGAATTATGGTGCACAAAAGATTCACTCTTTAAAAGTTAATGGAGCAGATAATTTTTAAAAATTGTTCAGTGTTTTCTGAAGTACTGTATCTTTGTGGAAAAAATATTAATCGCATAGAGATGAAAAAAATAACGTTTTAAAATTTCAAGTATCTTCCTTTTTAGTATAAGAAATGATCTATATGGATAATTTGGATGCACTACAACAAATACACGTGATGTAACTATTTGTCGAGGTGATTATTTGTGATCTGGAAACTAAATTTACTATTCAACACCAGTTGATCCAAGTGGTTATAGGAAAACAATTTTCATTTACAATAGGGACCGCCATATTTATATTGAAAAATCATTAATAATCCCAAGAGAAATGAGCCATTTATATATTTGAATGATGATACAGCTTCTATTTTTATTCCAGATAAAACCGCAAATAAATTTTATGTTTAAATAATATTTTTTTAGTATGATACTCAGATGGAAACTCAACCAATTGTCCAAGATTATGCTATCTAACTGCAGCTAATTATTCAAATATCTAGGATTGCAGAAATATTTTGGGTAGCTGAAGTTAAAAAAGGAAGTGAGAGTACTGGTTGCAGTAAAGTTGTTTATTGCTAGGTTGGGTTGGGCAAAGCTATTAGAATGCTGCCAGTGTTTGATGATCTATAGTGTTTTATTATCATCGGCTGATTTATATACCTAGAACATTTCTGATAATAAAAAAATGCTTTTATCGCATAGTAAGGTTATAAGTAGTTAAAATAATGTAAAAATACTTTTTTAAGAGCAACATATTTTTTAATATTTAACGCTCTTATTCTTTAAATAGTCGGGAAACTTTAACAACAATTTGAAAATTGTTTGTTTCGCTGTTGTAATTTTTGAAAAAAGGTACAGCTTTCAATATATTCTTTAAAAATTTTAAAAATTCTTTGTTTCCTTGTTATTTTGAACTGAAAAAATAACTAATACCGAATTTTTTGTATGCGATAACTTCGATAATGCCGTCGAAATAGAACAAATAAAATATTGTTAAAAAATATATATATGTAAATTAATTAAAATACAATATTAAGAGAACACTTCCTACTATGTAATTTTGTTACATTAGAAGTTTTTCTTTAATTCAAAACAATTTATTTTCTACGCATATAATTAGCTTAATTAATTTTATGTTGTCTTTTTTTTACAAAATTAAGGAATTGCAATGGAGAATTAAAACTTGTTATTTTTATTTATCGTTATAGGTACATTTAAATATCTAAGAATTCTTTAATTTTACATGTATATATATATAAAATGTTAAAGAATACGCGTGTATCTGTGAGTGTATTTGATGTTTACAATAAAAGAGCCAGAAAAACAGGAAGAAGAATTTATAGCAATATGCAATGTGTATATTAATTTATTAATCGTTTGTTTTAAATTAAATCTTTATCTTTCATGTTTCACCTGTTGATTTTAATTGCTATAAATTAAAGAATATGTATATATATATAGACGTATATCATATCTTACAAGTGACCAGCGCAAAAATATTTTTTTTTCACGTTTTAAAATAATACAGTTTATTTTTAATTAAATAATTATGTATTTATATTGCATACGATTTTGTTTAAGAAGAAATTTTTTGTAAATATATAATATATATATTTTTAACTATTTTTGCCGTATAACGTTATATCGATTTTTTTTTGTTTTGTTAATTTTTCTGACGAATCAAGTCTGATTAGTAAATTTTATTTAAAATAGTGGATGCTGTTTTATAATTTCAATGGTGGTAGTTTGGACGTTCGAAAAAACATTTCGAAATTAATAAGATATTGGACATGACAAAACTGCAACACTCACTGGGATTCTTATAACAGTTATTTAACAAATTTATATTAGGAAATTTTGTCATTAAGTTGACAGCAACCGATTTAGTAAAATAAATTTTTAAATTGCATTAATTTAATGTAATTTTGGTGTAATTCTGTTAAATTAATGTAGTAGAACACGATTTTAAGAACATATGGACACATTATTTGAACTTTTATGGTGTAAAATGTTGTTTAACAACTTTCGAGGCGGTATACAATTAGTAAATAAAATATTTTTGTGTACGACATCGATCATATAGTGCCCTCTTGCGATTAAGCGAATTTGAATGAACTTGTACAAAATTCAACAATATGTTTGCTGATGTTTCGTATAACGAAATTTCAAATACTCCAAGCGAAAATCGTGTATTTGTGACATGGGGAGCATGTTCTGTATCAAAAATACTTCCAAGTCTGGATAGTTTGACGCCTGGAATGGATTAGGTATGATATTGTTTTTTCTTCTCTTGTTTGCATTTTTAGATTCATTAAGCACACGTGGTATATGCATAAAGGTAAAAAATGAGAAATTGTCTCCGTACTTAAAACAATTGTCGGTCGCGCTGCCGTATTCAAAAGACGCACAAAATGCCCTCCAAATGTGTTTTCAGGACTCCAGGCTAAAATACAAACGATTGGACGACATTATGTAAAAGACAGCTGATAACTGATAATACATTAATTATTATACATATTATTATTTCTTTATTTGTTTAATTAAATTTGGTTATAATTTTCAGCTAACCCCGCCAAAACTAAAGAATTATTAAATGCATCAGAAATAAAAATAACATTTATCGATTTTGACGTTTGTGATGTTTATTTGGATTAGTGCTTCTGGTTTTGATTCTGAATTCAAAGTCAGAAGCGAATTTCTCTTCTTTCCGATGAGGAACTGTCATTTAAGTACCAAACGAACACTTTCAGAAGAGTCCTTTCAAGAAGATGTAGACACTGACCTCTTTCACAATTTTGACATATAAATTTTTTTACCACTCACACTTTTTGTGGGCTTTAAAAATTAATAACAACATGAATTGCCTCGTAATTTGCCAATTTTTTCTTGGAGGCATATGACGAAATTGGTAGGGTATCAGGTATCATACAGTTCGCTTCAAACGCACCTTTGTAGCCTTTTCATATATTTTTTCTTTGTTTTTACTTGCCTTTATACGAAAACTTGGGTAAATGTTTCTATTGCCTCATAATTTTGGACCTTTTAAAAGCTGCCTAGTTTTCTCTAGTATAGGTTTGACATTTGAGTTTATTATGTTCGGGTTTATTATGATGCAGTCGACCACTCCAATGTTGAAACATCTTTCCACACTTGCGGCTGAAGAATAAATGACGGCATAAACCGTGGTTTCAAATATAACCCATTTTTAATTCATAATCTACTGACATCATATTAAAATTTTGAACTTAAAATATGAAATGAATTGAATAACCGTTACCAATGTAAAATCTTTCTTTTCGGAGGAAAATTCTTTAAGATATTGGGTCCTGTTTGAGATGACGGAATCTGAAAGCAACGATTCAATGGATCTTTACGAGCTGTACAGCAATGATTTAGTACTCCGTATTACGGTAAGAGTAAGGAAGTAAGCTAAAAATGGCGTTAACTAGAGATGTTAATAGGTAAAAATACATACTGGTCTTTCTGTGTTTTTTTTTTTTCTTGTAAAATCTTTGTTTCGTATATGCTAACAAATAAAGGCTCTTGAAGATTTCGAAAACAGCAAATTGTAGTATTTTACCTAATAAACCTCAGATCAATTTGGAATGTTTTGTAAAATATTGTAATATTTAAAAAAATGTACAAAAATGTAAAATGTAGAAATTGAACAATGCCGAAAATTCATCGAATATCTTGTATAACGTTGACATAGATTATTGCCTCTGTACACCGCTTCAACTTTTGCACACAATCGTTTAAAGGCATTTCCAGTCTTTGTTGCGTATCCACTCATTCATTTTGAAGTCGTGGTTTATCGTATGGAAGCTAATACATATTTCAGTTAAGTAGTCAAAAATTAATATAAGGATTTCTGACAAGTTTACAATTTGTCCTCCTAAGATTGATCTTATCAATTTCATCCAATTTTCAAATTACTTTGCATTAAGCGATCGGAATATCTAATTAACTATTATCGTATAAAATGGGCTGTGTGGTTCCATGGTAGTGACACCCTCATGCACTCGTTCATCTCAATACAATAAAGCAAATCGCTTATTTATAATTGAAGGTTACAATTATTGTTGTATTCTATTGAGCGATAAAAATCAACATAATCATCACTGATGTTTGCCACCGCAGCGGCAATTGGACAACGTTATATCGCAGACAGCAATATAGACTACAGACCCATTTGAAACGATATGCCATAATCAAGTTGAATGTGAAGTTGCACATCACTCGCCATGGTGTAAAATGACATCTGTGATTTATCAAAAACTGGGAGGTCTGCAGACGCTTATTTGAGATCAAACCGGCAATCCCACAGATGAACCAGTGAGGATGCAGTAAATGCGAAATTGTGTACCTTTCTTAACTTTTCTGTAATAATTGTCTATGCAGCTAAGGTTTAAATCGCAGTGGAAACAACAAATCAATAAAATTAAATAATTGACTAAAATAATATGTAAGCCTTACCGCACTTTCCGTATGTAAATTTTACATTTGCTTGTGCGATTTGATTTTGTAAATTGGATGTAAGCCGAAAATAGTGTACGCTTGGATTGTAAATTTCTATTCTTAAAAAATAGGATTGCTGTTTGAAAATTTATATGATTGTTGTTAATATTTGCAATAAAAAAAATGGCAAACAGCTCAACTTAATCTATTGATTATGAAAAAAGCTTCCTATAATTTTAGCATTTATATATATATCACTTTACGTAAAAGCGATCTGAATCGCGCTGTCGTATGAACAGTTTTCAGCTGCGGTCATTAAGCTTTTAGGTTTTTTTTTCACGCGGCCTTATTTCACGTAGCCCATTTTTTTTTTTTTTGATCGCGAATCTAAACATGAAAACTATAACGCTGTACAGTTAAAAACCTATTTTTGGGTTGGTTCCAATCTGCAAAAGAAAAATATTTGAAAATGTTAAGTAGATGGACGAATAGTGGGATTTAAGGAAATTTTGACGAAACGAAGCAACTACAAATTGCCTGTGCAGTGGCGGATCGCTTTTGATAGCAAATAATCTGCAAACAACTTTTGGAAAACAACTGTTATATTTGTATTGCTATGTTTCTTCATTGGTTATGAATGAAACTGATAGCCTATGGTATCAGACTCATTATATGTATCATTTAGTACATAAGTACATTCGTTGTGGGATGTACATATAATGTGGTCTCCCAAGACTTCGAGTCATGGATATTATGGAATGCTAATTAAAAAACTAAACGCCATAGGGTATAGGGGGATATATTTACTTTTTTGTTGATATTTTATTGAACTTTTGAATAGCAAAAAAAACAAGTAAATTGAATATACTTTTCTCTTATAAAAAGGGCATATTCATATATTTACAAAAAAATGAGAGTGTATCATACATTTTTCTGGACTCAATTAGAATTCGAATACTGTTACTGCAATGGGATTTAAAATGCGATCTTAAATCTTAAATCGAATTGTGGTTTAAAACAATTTAATTTACAAAGCAACACACAATGGATCTTATCGGTATTACCTAGCAATTGCTTTAAATAAAAAACCATTTACTCGATTTCGAATAAATAAAAACTGATATAAGCAAGCTCAAACTTTTACCATGTTCGAATTTTAAGTCAACCGACATTTAACTCAAATTATTATGAATTTCAAACAAAGCAATTCCTATCCTAACATAATTTCGAGCCTGGTACATTGTTGTCTTTTTTTTTGGTAGGAAATAAAAAAAGAGTATTTTTAATGTAAACACATTTTAATTTAAATTTCCCTTTTGGGTTTGCTATCGAATTGCATTGCAAGGACTAATTGGCTAAATTACTATTACATTTTTCTTAAAAATAGTGCTGAAAAGAAATTAAAAATCATTATATGCAAACGTAGTCGGATGATTCTAGAGACTTTTCTGACAAATTGTCTTTCCTGAGGAATATAAACAAAAATTCACGCATGAATATGAATTTTCAATGAAATCTAAGACCCTACATATATTTTTGATTGATGTTTTTTCCAAGAATTTATTACAGTCCTCGACAATTATATTTTTGATTGATGTTTTTTCCAAGAATTAATTGCTGTCCTCGACAATTAATATTTATCGTTTAACCTGACGACATTTATATTGTGTAATTCTGGTTTCCTGCTCGGGACTTGAATACAGAAGCAATGTTCTTTTGTCGTTTCTTTTGTGGGTGAGTTGAGCATTTTCTTAAATGCGATGGGGTAATGCTAGCCCCAAAACAAAATTACAAAAACTTTTAAAACAAAGAAACAATTATACGTATTTTCTTTGAATCTAAACTACTATAACTTGACGATATTTTTCGGTCTTTTAAATTCGACTGATGGAATTTGTGTTTTTTTTATTGTTTGTTGATTTGCCAAGAATGTGTTTTTCTTGTTAAATAATAAAATTACATGAAAAACATATCAGCGTAAAATTATTGCGCAACATAATTATATAGTTGAGCTTTGTCTTGTCCAATACCATTTTCTATAGAATACGTTTATTAAATACGTTTACGAATAAAATACTTAAATGCAATTGTGTATAATAAACTTTTTTTTTCTATTGGAATTTATTTATAGTATAATATATTTAATACTAATTTTCTTTTTAATTTTCTTTACGTGTCTAATTAATTTAGAACGTTTTTATTTTATTTTAAATATTTCTGTTTTCCTGGCATTTTGTATAGGCTTTCTTTTTTTTTAATAGGGTTTCTGTTTCTGTTTGTTGTATTTCATAATAACTTTTGCTTTCTTTTTTTGTTAAGCTTTCTCATATACATGTATTAGAGAAAAGTATAATACACCTAAGCGCATTTACAAATAAATAATATTTATATATATATATATATTAATAATAACACATTTATTTATATATTTTTTGTTGTTGTTCTTTTAAAATCGTTTTTACCGTTTCCCGAATAATTTAAATAATTATTTTCATTATGCTTGTTATCTTTCATTGCTCTATTTACTTTTGCCTACTTGCTATGTTTTTTTCTCAGTTTGTTGCTGTTGTCGAAATTTGTTACTCTTTTTTATTTAAATTTTATTTAAACTATTATAATGCTCAGTTTTTTTTTTTATGTTTTTTTTTTTGTTGGTGTATGTTGTTGAGAAATATAGACATGGAATTTAATCGGAGTCAGCACGGGTACCTCGCACCTCACCAACTTGACGTTGTTTATCTAATTCTTCTTTGGTTTTATCTTCAATAGCACGAATATCATCCATTGTTAGTCCATACCAACGATCCGTCCAACAGAACACTTGCCTGCAAATAAAAGTATTTATTGGTTAATTAAATTTGTTTTAAATTTGTGCGCTTTTATCAGGCGAAAATAAACTGCATATATATTTAAAATTTAAGCCGGTATTTTCAGAAATATCTTAATCGATTTGAGTAGAAATTTGGGTTATGCCTACGACAATTCGATTTACATGATAAACGTCAGAATATCAATGAGAATAAAAAAAAATTTAACAAATTTTAAAAAGAAATTGAGTACTCAAGTCTGAAACATAGAATGATCTAAAATGGGCATATCAGTGCGGTGTAGTTACCGCCAAATCAACAATCGACAAAATATTCACACTAATGTATATGACAAACTCTTGCTGAGCATACTAAATTGTATGGTGTGCGTTCCAACAAATCGTTTAAACCTTGTGTTTTCAGCTTCTTTGTAAGCGCAGTTAGAGGGGGCTGAAAATTATCTCAGTTTGTATATTGTAAGATTTCCTATAGAATTCAACTGGTACTCGTTGGTGGATCTCTTGTTGCAACTGCCAGGAACCTATGATTGTTTAGTTGTGCACTGGCTCTTTAACAAAATTACATGTAAACGCTTACACACAAACAACGAACAATGTACACCGAACGAAATTTACAATCCGTTGCTTTTTTTACTTTGAAAATTAATAAAATATTATTAAATATTCTCCATCACTCGAATTAATTTACGAAGACGGAGTGTATCTGGATACATTTTTCAAGACGCAATATTGAACAAAGTTTACTAACTATATGCCAGTACTGTCATTGGTAAGCTGTTATTTCTATAAGAAATTCGAGTTATTATTTATTCAATCAGTGCAGTGGTTTGAAAACCAATTGTTAGTAGTGAAGGATTCAAAAAATCAAAATCTGCAAAATTGATCAAAAACAAATTGATTTGTTTGCCCAAAAATTGGTTTGTTTGTCTTTGGCGGTTTTGTCGGCGAATTCTTTGCCCACTATATGGACGTGACCTGGAACCCATAACATAGAAAAGGTTGCGGATTAGGGAAGGGTACTAGGTTTGGTTGTTGATGTTAAGGATTGCATACATTAAATGGCAGTGAGTCTGTGCAGATGACAAATTTTTTTGTATTGGTATATGGAGTTTTTTGTGTATTGTAGGGCTTTTAAAATGGCAATTACTTCGGCAGAGTAATATATAGATAATGAATTTATCGTTGTAAATATGCTGGGCGTAGCCAGTAAGAAAATGATATCCAAAATAATTTAAAATATTCAATAAATTGCCAATTTAATTAGCATAGAAGGCACGATCACTCATGCGGCTGAGCGCATACCAACATCATATATATAACGAAAACCGATTAAAAAAACGTTATTCCGCTTTAAATTCCTATTCTAGAAACAGAATGTGTTTTTGCTGTAGTATATCCTAATTAGGGTCTTTAAAATATTAAAATCAAAGCGTGAATGTTGCCATGTTCGGATTTATTTTATTTCTTTTTTGTAAGCGTAGGGTAGATGAAGTGGCATGAAAACTCTGCCATCTTCTGTGACCGAAAAATCTCCCCTAAGCTGAAAGGAAGACTCTACACCGCAGTTGTGCGTCCGGCGCTCACATACGGTTCACAAAGCTAGACAATGTACAAAAAGTATGAGAGCAAGTTGACAGCAGCTGAGATGAAGATGCTTCGAATGACAGCAGGAATAACAAAGCTTGATCGAATTAGAAGTTCCAGAATTCGAAGCCTTCAGAAGCCTTCACGTCAAAGAAGCCATCTCGAAAAAATTGGAGCACGACCGACTCAGTTGGTATTGTCATGTTCAAAGGAGGGATCCTACGAACCCCGTCAAAAAGGCAATGGCAATCAACGTTCTCTTACAATCGCGTAAGAGAGGCAGGCCTAAAAAATCTTGGACCACACAAATGCAGAAACACCAGCATTTGATTGGCCTCAATGATGAAGTGATCCACAATCGGGATGCCTGCAAATATCTTTTGAGGCCGAACCGGCGAACCCCACAGGCGGACCAGTAGCAATGCAGTGAAGTAGGAGGGTTATGATCCCTGTAATCCTGATCATAATCTCGTCGTTAAATGGAGAGAAGAAGATTTTATTTCTTTTTTATGATTTTGTATTACTTCTAGTATGTACAAAAATTGTTCTATTGAATAAAATTATATTTATCTATCTATCTATCATTCTCAAATGTGATGCTGCGTTGTTTACGGTGTTTACGTTGTTTACGTTACGGCAAATTCTTATCAACCATAAGCGACTTGTGAAAAAACAGTGTGGTCTTAGAGTAAATACAGAGACTAGCATGCATAGGGGCAGCAACCGGAGCAATAAGAACGACACCAACCACTGGTTTGAAGTGTTTTTTAATTTTCTACCCTTACATGAATCAGCTACTAATGAGTCAGCCCACATGTCACCCTACATGAATTTTGACAGACCATTCTCTTGCTCCTTCCCGAGCAGAGAACACAGCTTGATCGAAGATGTATTGTGGAACAGGTGCTGGTCTATTTTTAAAGATATGAAATATACACAACTCTATCAGACTTCCTGATCATAGTAGTGTTTTCCGAGCTGAGGTTCTGGCAATCACGGAGGCGACCCATACCGCATCAATGTTGGTATTTCTAAGGAATAATATTATCACATTCATTGACAGCTGCGGTGACGAGTAGTTCCACGAGGACATGCCTCAACATCTCTGCCACTGCTGGAATCATATTTAACATATGGAAAATTTAAATTAGTAAAATTTTCACGTTTTAACGAAGATTATCAGAAGTTCTATTTACTATTATTTAAATATTTTTCTTTCCCAACTGAAGGGAATTTTAAGTACCTTATAATCAAGTTTTCAGATTACATAGTGCTGGCGTTAAGGAAACGGGGACAAGAAAGAGAGAAAAGTAAATTACAATGGAAGGGAAAAACAAGCTCAGCAAAGCATCCCACATTCATATTACACGTGTCCTTCTGAGTATAATCTTAACGGTGAACTGATGTGTGTATTTTGAAATGTGGCTATTGCTGTTGAAATGTTTTTATGGAGTAAATGCAGCTGATAATAGACAATACACAGGAAACATTGTGATGATGACTCACAGAGTCAAGTGATTTCGTAAATTTGCGAAATGTTAATCTATTCTAATGTGATTTTTTTCATACATATACGAATAGATACTAAAAAAACAAGTGTATGTACACGATTTGTATTTTTCGCAATAGGAATAAAAACACTTTAAATTTAAACACAAACTTTCGTTAATTATATTCAGACAAACAAATCAGCTGAAAGTCCAGTGACTAGAAACAATACCTCGAAGACGGCCTTGAGCCAGTCTTCGAGAGTTTTTCTTATTGTTAGATCAGTTTATTACTATTGCAGAAGGTTCTCTCGCATTGAACGAAAAAAAAGACATTAGCATCTTATATCGATTCTTAACAAGCAACAACATTTAATCTATGTACTGAAACATAATTTTGCAGGAGCGAAGTTAAGCGGGTAAAATTTTGAGCAATCGGCCAAATCTTTTACTACCTGTGAGACTTTGAATTATTTTTTGCATCAAAATTTCGTCTTAGGGGAATTCTACACGATTAATTTGGTCACTGCAATTATTTTTGACTCATTGTGTCAGTATGTCGTTCGTATTTGAAAAAAACCCGTTTTATTGAGTCTTGCAAGAACCAAGTGAGTATTCATTTTTAATTTTAACTTACCTATGGAAATTTGTAAATAATCTTCGTTCAGACTTCTGAATGAAATTCTCTATTCTAGATTGCAATCCAAACCACTTAAATTCGCAAGTAACTAGCTTGTAGCATGTCATCACTGGATCGACTTTGTTCTTCCATTCAGGTCCAACCAGCGGACCTCGACCTGTTTTTGATGACTTGAATCTAACACAAAATAAAAACAATTTTAATATGTTGATAAATATGGACCCTTTTAACTGCTTACTTTGTCGGGTCTTCATCAGCTTTGTAATCGGCAGGCGTCACAGGATCATTGGCAATATCAATGTGAACTACATCACGAACTTTAAGTTTCTCTGGTGGTAATTCATGAACCTAGCAACACATTTACCAAATTAGCACTCTAAATACTCAAATAGGGGTTTATTTTCTTTTATTTTTAAATTTTACATAACACCCACGCACACACAGAAGAATATACTATACACATATACTATTAGATTTTATAAGCAACTTACATTCAACTGATCTCCTAGATCGGCAACATGAAGCGACTCAATGCAAATAATGAAGTTTTCTTTCATGTAGCCAGGATTCTTAAGCGTTAATTTAAAGTCATTACACGTTATTTACAAATTTACGGATCAAAGAACAGAAAATTACACGAAGTTGTTATTGTTTTATTTAGTTTTTTTGAAAGCATCATGAGTATAAAGCATTGTGCCCAGCACCAAGAATTTCATAGATACATTTAATTTGCGTTAGTTTAGATTTTATTTTATTTCGTTTACAAAGAGACAGTCACCATACATACAAACCCAATCACCGTTTGTTTTATGATCAGACATGAAAATATAACAGAAAAGAGAGCAATTAGAAACGATCATCTGGAAAACTTACATTTTCATCTTCTCCGCTGCCTTCTAAGTGTAATGAGTCTATAAAAATTTTGAATCCATCTTTCATGAATTTTGGATTCTAATAAAATAATGTTTTTTGTTTTAATGAGAAAATAAATTAAAAAATTTCAAGAGAAAATACAATTCGCATATCTGGTTGTATAATAAATTTAATATGTCGTTAAACTAGTTTATTGTGTTATCATCGTTACCGACGAAATCTGAGAAAATGCACCGTTTGAGGCTACAGTAAACATTAAATAAATACAAAAATATTAGTTAACATTCCATAAAGGACCGACCCAAAGCTTAGCTTCTTCAACCACTGTGCGTGCTAAGTTATGTTTCTAGCACTAGTGGAAGGGACCTTCTATTTAAGGCCGATTTCATACTACGATGTTTGTCAGACTTTCGCAAGAGTGGGGCAGCGAAAGTCGTTAAATGGTACTGAGGAGGATTTGAAACTGGGATCTCTCGTTCAGTAGGCCAATACACTAACCACTGGTCACTGTATCCACGAGGCTACAATATTTATCTGAAATATTTCTGTGATGTCTACTCGCAGTGTGTCTGTCACCAAAATCTGTCACGGGCTGTCCAAACGATTAAAACACCTCAATTTGGATTAACCTTGGAGAAGGTTTCTGCATAACTGGTAGTTAGGGGTTCGAGAACAAATCCAGGTACCCATTAAAGATTTTTAAACAGAACTAGATATCCCTTTTAGTGCTTCACTGCGAAGATTTTCATTACGATTTACATTCGGATTAGGTACATTAGTGAGCACATTTGTTACCCATAATATTTTTAACCAAACAAGACCGAGTAGAACACATGAATGAAGCGAACGAAGAATTTTACGAAAGAAGGCCAAAAAAGAAAAGAAGCCAAATCTATAATATCTAATAATATCTATAATCTATATAATCTCACGCTTTATAAGCAGCTCAAACAAGGTACAAAGATTAAGCAGGAACTTTAGATCCAAGTGGTATTACAATGGACTTACATAGGTCTAAGTGAGTCGGACCCCTATCCGACTGCCACTCAACCTTACCTATGTTAACCATGGATTAAAAGTACTAAGGCTTGCCTCGAAGAAGCCTTCTTTAATAGCGGAACATTTTTTCAATAATATCGTTGAAGAACAAATTAGTTCAAGACCTGAACGACTTAAGCCTCCGAATTTCATTCATTGCTTTAAACTAAAATTAGTTTATTATGTATAAGTTTTGAGATAGTTACAATAAATAAAGAAAACATTTATAAAAAAACAATCTACAAAATGGCTTTAAAAAAAATTTTAATTCGTGGGAAACCTCTCAAATCCGCACCTTCTTTTTTTTTTGGGAAGAAGAAAACCTCGTGAGTTCCTAAAGAACGGTAACAAATTTACTTTCTAAATTTTATGTATTCCTAATATTTAGAACACGAAAAATTATTGACATGGTATACAAAAAATGCATAAATAAATTAAACGATTGGCAATTAAATGAAATGAAAAAATCACTCTCCTGAACATTTTCTAAAAATAGATTTAAGAGGTTTTCATCTTTAGGCGACGATATGTTCTTTCCAGTTCAAGAATTTATGTTACCCAATCTAAAGACATTAACTTATAAAAAGCAATAACAGTTTAGACGGCTTATCAACAACTCACATTAGATAAGCTCACTTCGATAAAGCTTTTGAGGCATTAAGTTTGGTATGTGTTACACTTTAGTTTATGATTCATCTTTAAATTTTATGAAATATTTTCAAAGAATAAATTATTGTTTGGAGCAAAATTTTAATGTATTTTCTTAAATAGAAGCATTTTAACTACGTATAAGACATTTAAATCAATAGATAACTTAATATCTATTTACACAGAGGACACAAATATGGATGTGAAAGCAATTACTTATTTGAACAGACTTTTCGAAATACTTCATAAAATAGAAATATTTAATTTTTTATTACGATGAAAATGCTTGTCGGAACGAGTCAAATGGCTTCATTTAATTTGTCTTTATTGGTTTGTCCAGGGTGCGTGCAACATTACTCCCTCTGCGTGTATCAGATCACCTGAGAACATTTAGGCAAATCCCAACTACGTACTGTGCGCAAATATGTGGGGCAAATTCTTTACAATGACCTTCATCACCATCTGTACAAGTTGGCGATTCGCATAATAGTTCCTCTCGTGATAGATTCATGATGACTGAAGTAAAAAAAAAGTTTTTTTTTCAAGCGCAATGTTCACTATGACCTCTACCATTTAGAACTACGTTGGTTACGATATGCGTCCAACCGAGAAACTTGTACACTCTGTACGTACTTGTTAGGTATTTTTTGTTCATGTCGAGGCAGTTTATAATATATCGTTTAAGTGCATATGTACATACAAATGAACGTAAGACTTCAGCAATTCAAAATATTGTACAAAATGACGCAATGCGATATCAAACAAAATGATTTTAGTTTCTTATTTCTAATCAGTAAAACTTGTTTATAAGCTTATCTTAACTGGAAATAAAAATAAATAAAACAATCGATTTTGTATTTATTACTTGTTATTACCAATTATGAACAATCTTTAAACAACCATTTATTCACCGGCTAGGAAACTTAACTAATCCGGTAGTAGCACAAACTTCGTGTTTTAACACTGATCCTGCGGCTACTATTTCTCGCTGATGGTGCCGAATACTGTGCGATAAACACATGAACATACAGTACGATCACTCTTTTGAGTGATATCTGGTGTGGGAATGGGCCCCAGTCACATCTACCCCACCTCCTGCGAAAGTCTGACATCTTCCCTTCTATTCGAGTCAAAAATATATCTTTGCACACACAATAGCTGAAGAAGCTAAGCTTAATCTCCTGTATGGGCGCTTAACGCCTAACATTTATTTATTCTTTGTGTGTGTAAAGAAGGAGCGGGAAGAGCTCGTTATTCATATAGCTGCTTGCCAAACTCAGCATACATAACAAGGTGTTTTTATTCTTCGCAATGGAATAACATTATAATACATATTATTTTGAAGGGATGTTTTTTACATGAGTAAGAATCCACAGTATTATGAGCACGTGCGCATGTCCTCATGCTGAATGATTCGCTGGCTCCAGCGTTTGCTATGACACAGCACAGATTTAACTCTGCAATAACAATGATACCAACTAGTCTATAGCAGATCAACCGATATTTGTGCTTATGTACAGTATAGCAATACTTGTCCGGAACTGTTGAGCATGTAAGGAGCAAGTTTAGTAATGAATTGAAGAACAATTGAAGCACGCAGCTTTTTTTTTTATATTTCTGCATTAAAAAATATTTTCAGAAAAGTTCAGTTATTCGGATGCTCCAATTCTTATTGGCGTATACAACTCCTTCTTCTCTCAACAGAGGGTAATTTCATAAATGGTATAAACATATAATCGTCTTTGGCAAATATACGTAAATTAACGAGTTTCGAAAATTTTACTTGAAATAAGCAAGTAAATTCAACAGAATACAATCGCGACAGCAACTAAACGATCGTAGATAAGTCGAGTTTAAGTATACATACAAATAAATGTACGCGTACAACTATAATGTTATAAAATTTTGATTTGAACACGTATTACTTATTTACAACTCCTTTTAATGCGAATTGTTTTCTCTTCTATAGTTAAAAAAAAATATGAATAAACAAGGTTTTAAAATTACTTAAAATTGCTAACCTACCGTTATAACAGTTCTGCAATATGGGTAGGCGTTCCAGGCCTCCTCGTGTATTTCTAAGGAACCTTTAGGGGCCAACAGTCTTATAAAAGCCGGAACTTTTGATGCCAAATGATAGATCTTATATGTGTATTGCCCAGAATTATATTTTCCACCTGGTAGGTCAAATATATGTATCAATAAACGATAATAGGTTTAAAATTAATTCAATCGCATTCTTACCCAAAAGTGGATAATTAGTAAATGGCTCATTCTTTAGCACCTGAATACCTTCACCCCCTCCTGTTTCATTTTTTGATGCTTCTGCAACAGAGAATAGTTGTGCAACTTGATACTGCAAAAAAATACAATTCAATTAAGTAAATTTTTTATTATGCAATTATTTTTTTTTTGTTGGTTGTATACCTCTTCAACGGTCAATGGCAAGGTTACTCGGCTGAAAAAAGGAAATAAAAGTTATTATTCTACTCAAAGATATGTAGAAAATGAATCTAACCTATCTTTTTCTACAATTTATTTTGTTTGTGCTTTTTATAACACATTATTAATGGAACAATAAAACAATCAATGATTAGATTTCTTTTCTGTACAATTTCTGTGCACATTCGATGCAAACACTTGTTGCGCGCCCGTTACCCTGGTCAAATGGTTTATGGCGTCTGTGTTTTGCGTCAAATCATATCATATACCCAAAACAAATAAACCCTGCGGCGTGTATAAAAACGGATACATTGTCAAACATTCCTCGATTGTAATAAAAATAAACACAATGGAAACATATACCAAAACTAAATAAGTGATAAAAACGCATAACCTTATTATAAATTTGCAATGGTCAACAAATATTTTTTATTTTAATTAACCAATACTCACACACACAGGTTTCTTTAACCGATCGTCACTGGTTTTCTCATCATATTTTCCTAAAACACATGTTGTGTGACTGTACTTTATCTGGAGCTAATGCTGTGTTTTTTTTTACAGAAAATACGATAGAGATGAATAGAAACAAATAAAAGTAAACTCGACATATTTAAAAACATTCTATTGGCACGGATTTAAAACGGTAAAATACTGTTATTTTGGGGGTTAATTTAATAACTATTCAAATCCAGACAGTCTTACCGAAGTTAAGTTTAAATTTTCTGGTGGTAACTTTTATTTGTCCAATAGTGTATTACTTAAAAAACAAAATAAAAAAATGTTTTGAATTGAATCATGCAAATATATTTTAAATATGTTAAGGGTTTTTTTGAACACAGTACCAACAAGTTATATCTGTCAAACCATTTTTTTTTTTTTTTTTTATAATGTACGCGCACTAAAGGGACTTTGGATACCCTTATAATGAAGTGACACAGTGCGGGCATTAGGGAAATGAAGGATAAGAGAAAGGGAGAAACCGATGCACGTTGGTTTTAAATGGGTGTAAATTATAATGCAAAGGAAAAACAGAGCGTGGTAGATCATTCCACATTCGTATTGTACGGTTGAGAAAGGAATCTTTATATTTCACAGTACGTCTGAAAACAGGTTTAAGGGTAAACTGATGTGCATTTCTAGCATGGCGAGTATTGCGGTTGAATTGCTGTAGGGGTGGAATGCAACTGGCTATTTCATTTGAGCACTTGTGGTGGAAATACCGATAAAACAATGACAGGCAGGAGACATTACGACGATGACTTAGAGAGTCAAGTGATTTCGCAATGTCTCGATCGCCAATAAGTTTTACCGCACGTTTTTGGATCCTGTCAAGTAGCTCCAAATATGTTATTGGTGCACCAGACCAGATATGAGCGTTGTACTCAAGTTTAGGGCGAATAAACGCCTTGTAGATTCTAGCCAAATCAGAAGTCGTGAAATATTTCTTACATCGCTTAAGGAAGCCTAGACATTTCGCAGCGTTCTTGGCGACATCAAATATATGGTCATTCCAACGAAGGTTGTCATTAACACACATACCGAAAATGGAAAGTCGTTCGGTTTCAGCGATGCAAGTGCCATTCATAGATAATGGCAGAGAATTAGGGGTTCGCTTCAATGACAGCAGACAGCATTGCGTTTTGGAAGCATTAAATTCCACTCTGTTGGTTTTACCCCATTTAAGAATGCTGTCAAGATCGGAATTCAATGAGCTTAACATACGTTGCCGTTCCAGTTCAACGCCCGAAGATAAGGGGCGTTGCCCAGGAAACGAATATGTAAAGCTGAGGGTACTGTCATCAGCAAAGGAATGGATTGGATTAGAAGTGACAGACAGGAGGTCATTGATAAAAATGAGAAAGAGAGTCGGAGACAAAACAGAGCCTTGAGGGACACCAGCATTTATTTGGTGAGTTGCAGACTTGAAACCGTCCAAAACAACTTGTATTGAACGGTCCGAAAGGTAATTTCTAATCCATTGAAGAAGGGTAACATCGATCCCCAATGCACGCATTTTCGACAAGAGAGCTTGATGCCAAACTCTGTCAAATGCCTTTGAAATATCAAGCGCAACGACCTTGCTTTCACCACCATGGTGAATAGATTGGTTCCACTTTTCGGTTAGATATGTCATCAAATCACCAGTGGACCTGGTGCTGCGAAAAGCGTACTGCCGGTCATTAAGAAGTTTTCGGGATTCGAGATATTTCATAAGCTGACGGTTTATCAGCGTTTGCATGACCTTGGAAAGAAGGGACGTAAGTGCAATTGGTCGGTAAGAGGAGGGAGAGGAAGATTTGCCTTTTTTGGGGACGGGCTAGACAAATGCTGTTTTCCATCTTCTCGGAAAGAGCCCTGAAGAATAGGACAGATAGAAAAGCTTGCGCAGTGGTTTTGCCAGCGTGGAAGAACACCTCTTCAGAACTATAGGGGAAATACCATCTGGACCAGCGGATTTATGTATGCTGAGATCTTGAAGAACTCTTGCCACTGTACGAGTGCGAAAATGAATGGGTCCCATAGAAAATTCTACGCGCTCGAGTACAGGGGGAGATAAAACACAATCTGGGAGCGTTGAGCTAGCTGCAAAATGAGCAGCAAGCAGATTGGCTTTATCCGAAGAGCTGACAGCTGGGATGTCATTGCAAATGAGTGTCGGGATAGATGACGAGGCCGAATTTTTAATATTCTTGACAAACGACCAAAAGTTTTTACTACCGGAGGGACTTTGTAGTATTTTTTGCCTCAACTTTTGGTCGTAGGAGAATTTGACACGATTAATGTGGGCATTGCAGTCATTTCTGGCTCGTTTGAACTTTTTTCGGTTTTCCTCAGTTGGGTTGGCCTTAAATGACCGAAAAGTTACCTCTTTAGCCCTGATAGCTTCTTTACAGCTCAAGTCACACCACGCGTTTTCCTTAGGTCTGATACACTTTATCCTGTTAGGGATAAAGCGTTTCATACCCAGGTGAATTAAATTTGTAATCATATCGGCAGGGACATCCACGTCGTTGTTGAGGAAGCACAACGACCAGTTAAAACTCCTAAAGAAACCGTTTAATGCTTCCCAATTGGCTTTCTCGTATTGCCATACGGTTCTTTTAGGAGCTTGTTCTTTAACTGTGTGGCTGGAGTACGAGAAATTCGCCGATATGATACAATGGTCTGACGAACCTAGAGGCGATAATACATTTAAAGTGTATTTATCAGGGTGAGAGGTAAGAAACAAGTCCAGAGTGTTGGCGTTTTGACCGCTAATGTCCGGTATCCGTGTCGGCTCATTTACAATCTGGGTTAAATTATTAACCTCAGCAAAGATCTCAACATACCTTCCTTCGGGTGTTGTCTGTCCAGAATGTCGAAGCCAACTTGAATTGTGTATATTGAAATCGCCCGCAATGACGATTTCAGTACGAGGATAATGGGTAACAATTCTGGTGATGGAATCAGACAGTGCATCAAACTCATTATAAGTTGAATGCCTGTCCTGGTTAGGGCTTCTGTACATAAAACAGTAGTGAATTAATTGCCTACGGACATGAAATTTTAGCCAAATAAAATTAAATTCCGGATTGGAACATTGGCCATATTGAGGTAGAAGTTGGTAGGCTACATCACTACGTATATAAACGGCGATACCACGATGGGAAAAGAATAATGGCACCAAGCTATATCCAGGCAGACTAACCTCCGTTAAATCGGAATCAATGCTGACCTGTGTTTCACTTAGTGCCAAAACAGCTGGTTTATTGTGAATCGCATGGGCGTACAATGAACAAAAATTCGATCTCAAACCACGAATATTACTCACGTCCACTCTAAAATTCCTACGCATAACAAAAAACAAACACAAAAAACTCAACTCCGACGCTGACTAAGCTGGGCCGTACCGTGCAGATCCTGACGTTAGCTTTCCAAAACAACTCACTGCAGGTGTTATGCCCATACAATGAATTGCTTTGGTCTGCCAACAAAATCTACACAAAGCGACCCGCTATTCGCCAAATGATACTCTACCCAGCCACACTATACACTAAACTGTTGTTGTTTATGCACAGCGCGCGCGCGATTAGCGTTTTTTCTTCAGCACACAAGTTTTTTTTTTTTTTTTTTTTTGTGTTTAAACCGACCGCGGAGTGAGTTAAAAATGCGTGTGCACGCGTCGGGTGGCAGATTGGAATTGTCGATCTGCAACTTGTCCTTGTCATTTTAATTCAGTAGACTTTGCAATTTGATGTGATGATGATGCTTCAACAATGTTAACAATTTTAAGAAATTTGTTTCCAAGATTATGGTGCTGTGAGCCTAACTTATAGTTTGCACCATATTACACATATTGCTGGGCATGTTAATAAGTAAAATTGTCGCATTTGAAGCGAAGATAATCTACCGAAGATAATGCCGTTACATTGCAGACAGTTTCATCGACGTGTTAACATCTTAAACCCATCTGCAACACACCAGTCGGCAGATCGACCGAAGTCCAAATTTTTAACTTATTTGCCAATAAGATAGACAACGAGACACACCGTTTTTTCATCGACTTCATCGGCAATGTCTGAATTCAGGATTCCTGAACTGGATGATGTGCTCTAAGTAGGCTATACTTTCCAAGGCTAAAGCCGGAACATAAACACTCCAACATAATTCCTGGTGAATTAAGCTGTGAGAGGGCTCTGGAAGAGGGAGCAAACGTCTCCAAGGTATAAGTAGGGGACACAATAAAGCACAAGGTCGCAGTATACTTATATTATTATTATTATAACTAATAGTAAAATTATTTATTTCATATTGAGTTTGTTAAAATATTTTTTTTGAATTTATAAAAAAATTAATTTTCACCATAAACTCTCAACACTAACTTTGATTTGATTGGATTTGCTATCCATAGAACAGATTCTACATACTGCTGGTGGACAGACATACAGACAGATAGACCGACGGACGAAATTTCGAGACCCAATTTTTTTGGACTTCTCTATAGTCGTATCAACATGGGCAGTATCATCCCAAAAACCATTCAAATCTCCTGGTGGGGATGGTATATTACTTCTTCCTAACATTACTTCTTTTTTTTTTTGAAGTCATGAAAAAAATAGTAGATCGTAGTATACGAAATTCTTTTCTTGTAGAACATCCCCTCAACAAAAATCAATTCGCAGATCAATCTGGTAAATCTGCCTAAATAACTGCCCTACATCATCCAGTTAAGAAGGTTGAAGGCTCGCTAGACCCAAAGAAATTGTTCTCTGTTCTGCCGCAAATAACAAAGGAATAGATAACCTATCTATTAGATGGATACAATCAATGCTGAGCGGCAAATCCATGTCTGCCAAACTCGGTAAAAATCAAAGCAGTTAAAGGTAGTCGACAGGGATCAATCGTCATAGAAGAACTCCTAGAAAACTCAGAGTTTAGCACACAGGGCATATTAGGTCTCATGCAAATTGCCTTAAAACAAAAGTATGGAACTGGTATCAAGATAAAAGTCTAACTGTTAAACCCTCAAAAACAACAATTGTTTTCTTAACCCGGGAAAGGAATCACATCCTTCCAATCTTATCATATACCATTCTCAAAGGAAGTAAAATATCTCGGTATCACAGTTTATTATAAGCTTACTTGAAATGCTCATCATAAAGCAACTGCTGTATTATGGGCAAACTCTTTGGTAAAAAAGGGGGCTTACACCCAAAAATAATACTTTACCAACCAAACCATAGTCCTACCAATCATGACGTATTCAGCTCTAGTGTGGTGGGAAAAGGTAAACCGAATATCTACCTTAAAAGCACTTCAAAGGATACAAAGCCTAGCATGTATAGGAATCACTGGTGCCATGCGCTCCTCTCCATCTGCTGCTATAGAGGAACTCCTTGACCTCCCACCGTTACATGAACACCAAATGCGTATATCCCAATGGAACTCTATCCAAGGATTACGCCATGCTAAAAAATGCATTGGCCTTGCCAACAAAAAATGCCCTCTTCAGATCCTCTTTATGAGCAAGCGTGATGCTAATATCGTAACTGACTTCCTAACAGGTCACTGCGCCCTGTCATGATAATGGGGAAAAAAAACTACAGATCTGTGTTGACTCTGCCTCGAACAACACGAGACGGCAAAACACAAAAGGACTTACTGAACTTCAGGATATTGTCAAATCATCGTCCTCAACAGTCCTAAGGTTTTTAAAGAATGGGAACAAAAAAGATGTTTTCTTGGTCGCAGGGCTAATAAGCAATAAAAAATAGTCGTGATATCATACATCGCACTTACAGTTTAAGCTCGAAATTTTAGCACGATTGCAATAAATTTGTTTAGTATAATTAAGTATGCGAGAAAGTTAAACTCCCCTTGTTTCGGTGAGGTAAGTTAGTTCAAAGACGAAAAAATCCATCCTGATTAATGAGTTTTATATCACCGCTCTAATACTTGCATCACTATAATTGTTATTGGTTATACCTTCACTAACAAATTTTTCTTCAAAGAAGCAAATATAAGATTAATTTTTTTTCCCAAAAAAACAACAAAGAAAAATCGTAAACGCAGTAATCTCCAAAAGTTCAGTTTAGCATTCGGCTTATGCAGTTTTGTTTCCAAAACTTTTGTGTGCATAATCATCATGTCAGCGAAAAGTTTGGTTTTAAATATTGTTTTAAGACAACTATGTTTAACTAAAAGTCGAAATATACTGTCGAATTATATTTTTAATAATTAAATTAATTTTTTTTTTCTTTAAATTCGGCCTCCATGAGCAATGTCTTTGCAAGTTTTGCATCCTCAAAATTCCGTTTCTTATCGTCTATCCTAAAATAAATATACATTCAGTATATTTTCTTAAATTTAAATTTAATGTTTGTCGTACAAATAATTTGCCTGCTTTCTTGTATATATTTCATTTTATTATTGTCTTCTGTAGGTTTTTTTTTGTCTGTTGTACGTATGTAGTTCAATGCTATGTACCCTCTCATTGATTGATTGATCAATTGATTTTTTGTAAATTTTATTTATATGAACGAGTTCTACTCCTACTCTTTAAATATTGGCAATCTACGAATAGTAGTGCAGAAAGTATGTGAACTATTTGTCTTAAATGAGCTTTTTACTTCACGCCGAAAATGCAGAACTTTTGTTGTTAAACGTTTACGCAACACACCAACACATATGATTTCTATATTTGTTCCTTTAGGCATAAAATAACAATGCACTTTTATGCAAATACTGGGTGATCCAAGTAGAGATACTTTTTTCAATAGCCTTTTTTGACAGATCACGTGTGAGTCGTGTCATGCTGTCATGTTATTTTTGTTTAGTATTGTTTGGCATTTCACAATGGAAAGATTTACGCGTGAACAACGTTTACAAATTGTTCAACTTTATTATGAAAATTCACGTTCTGTGAGGAATGTGTTTCGTGCACTTCGCTCAACGTATGGTCAACATAATCGGCCTACTGAGCGTACTATTCGCAACACCATCACCCATTTTGCGACCCTGCATTCATTATTGGATAATATTCGACCGAATATGGAACGACTTGGCGCATTTTACGTCAAGATCTTAAATTGAAAGCGTACAAAATACAGCTTGTGCAACAACTGTAGCCGCTCGACCTTCCCAAGCGACATCGCTTCGCTCTATGGAAAAGTTCCAAGAAGATCCGACGTTTTCGAGGCAAATTTTGTTTAGCGATGAGGCCCATTTCTGGCTCAATGGGTATGTAAACAAACAAAATTGCCGCATTTGGGACGAAGAGCAACCTGAAGAGATTAAAGAACTGCCACTTCATCCAGAAAAAACAACGGTTTGGTGTGGTTTGTGGGCCGGTGGAATCATCGGTCCATATTTCTTTAAAAATTATGCCGGTGCGAACGTAACCGTCAATGGCGGCTGTTATCGTGCCATGATAACCGACTATTTGATGCCTGAAATTGAAGCTCGTGATCTCGGCGACATTTGGTTTCAGCAAGACGGCGCCACTTCCCACACATCGCATCAATCAATGGACTTATTGAGAGAACACTTTGGTGAGCACATAATTTCACGTTTTGGGCCGGTCGATTGGCCACCAAGATCGTGTGATATCACACCATTAGACTTTTTCCTGTGGGGATATGTAAAGTCAAAAGCTTATGCCGACAAACCCGCTTCGATTCAGGCCTTGGAGGAAAACATCACGCGTGTCATTCGCCAGTTACCAATCGAAATGCTCGAACGAGTGATCGAAAATTGGACTCAACGGATGGACCATCTGCGACGTAGCAACGGCCAACATTTGATAGACATAATCTTCAAAAAATAAATGCCAAAGAATGTTCTTTCAAATGATAATAAACATTCTCTATTAAATTTGAATTTTCTGTTTTTTTCTTTAAAAAAGTAGGGAACCTCGAAATGGATCACCCTTTATGAACGAGTTCTACTCCCACTTTTTAAATATTGGCAATCTACGAATAGTAGTGCAGAAAGTATGTGAACTATTTGTCTGTCTACCCGCTTAAATGAGCTTTCACGCCGAAAATGCAGATCTTTTGTTGTTAAACGTTTACGAAACCCACCAACACATATGATATCTATATTTGTTCCTTTAGGCATAAAATAACAATGCACTTTTATGCAAATACAATATAACCACAGAAAAAAACTAATGTAAAAACACTTTATACAATGAAAATTAAAAAAGGTTCTGCTTATTAGTGAGCCACCTGCGTTTTGTTTATCAGCAGTCGGAAGTAAATTGAGATATCAGAATATTGTTATGGTATGTTGGTACTGTAGAAGAGGTGTGGTGGGGACGGAGTGATAAGGTGATTCGGTGGTTTGCATTTGGGTGTTCTTTGGATCAGGTGATTAAACGACAAAAACATAAAAATTGAAAAAAACATAATTTCAGAACATTAAAATAAAATTAAACAACGTTTTCGTTTGGTGTAAAATCGAAAAACAAATTTTGTTGATTTCTAATCAATTTTGCGGATCTTGATTTTTCGAAAGTCTGAGGAAATTCCGAGTGCCTTTTGCCTACTGTAGCAGACCGATTGGTTAAAAAGCATGCGAAATGCCAACAAACTTAGTAAGATTAATAGAGAAAAGTCAACAAAATGTTTTTCTATGCCATAATATTTAGATTGTTTCAAATTAGTTTTTTAAATCACTGATTGTATGAAGAATATCCATAATTTGTTTCTAATTGGAAACATTATACACAGCTTATTTTATTTTTATTTTTTTTATGGTGCTTTCGACAGTAATCATGTTTAGTTGGCCAAAAAAAAACCGTGGCATCTGTCAGTTTGCTTCAAATTTGTTTGTTTGTTTTTAAAACACTGATTGTATCTAGAATAACTCGTATTTCTTATTGGTAGCATTTTTTCGTTGGCGAAAAGTAATTTGTTGTTTGGGAGTGGATGATTGCAGTTCTTCCAATTGGTTTTCAAGCCTCTATTTCCAGGAAGATATTAAATTGTTCTTCTTCTTATTGCACATTTTTGGCTACTTGTTGTTCAATAGTAATTTAAATTCCCTTTGCTTCTGACAATTACTGTTCAACCTTAAAACAAAAGGTTAAAATAAAAATTATTCTCAACTGGCCGCGTTTCAAATTGAAAATTTGTCACCAACACCGATTCTAATAGCATGGACACAGAAGTTTACCACTACAAAGAAAAACAAAAAATTATCATCCTTATGTTCTTTCTGTAAATACCTGTCTCGTGCGACATGACGATCATTCCAGGCATTTAGTGCCTGGCTACACGTTCATACAAGATTACAAGATTTTATTCTACTGCTTTATCTCTTCTAGGTAGTGGCAGTGGGACATTCCTCTACGAATTCATTAGTGCCTGGCTACATGAATGATCGTCATGTCGCACGAGACAGGTAGATTTTATGTGAGTCAGAAAGAAAAGGGTAGATTGCACCAAGAATCCACCGAAAATCCTCTTTCGATTTGAATTCTCGGCGTGGGCATGAACGTTTCGGTTCCAAACCATATCACTTTTGACAGAAATCCTCATTTGAGATTTGTGTTGGAAGAGTGAAGACCGAATACAGGTACTAAGGAGCACAACAGTATTCGATTTTCCAAGTGAAATTTCGTTTTGTTTCAGATTTCAGCGTTCCCCGCCATTCAAATTGCTTTCATTCTAATGAGACTTTTTTTGTGTGTGTAGCCACGACGTTCATGGGAATGACTTTCATTCATTGCCTCATCGCCATCATTTAAACTTTGGAAATAAAGCTATATCAGGACAATAACAGAGATTTTAAAAAGATTTCCAATAAGACGCCCTGACGTTCCAGCTCTAGAGTGTCTTTCTCCAAAAGAAGCATTAAAAATACCCAAGAGGGTAAGCTGCAATAAATGACGTTAAGTTGCATAAAAATTCGAAACTATTTTTTAATGAAGGGAGCTTCCCTTTTCGATTATTGGAACTGAGGAAGAAAAATGCAGCAATTTGAGTTTCGACTGTTTTAGAAGGAAGTAAAAGAATTAAAGGATTTTGAAGCAAATTTCTTATTCCCGAATTTATGTCTTTTCGCTGGTAATGCTCGAACTTTTTGAATAAAATAAAATTCGAATGCCGACTCTGAGCAGCGCATGTTTTCAATTGTAATCGACGTGAAAACCAAAACAATGGAATCACTAGGATGTATTATCTGTAAACTATATAGGTATGTTTCGTAAGAGCAAGCATGGTGGTTTCGTAAGCTCACAAATAAGCATTTTTCTTTATTGCTCAATTTGTATATTGTACTATTAATATACAAATGGAAACTGCCTTAAACTAACTGAACTGTAGGGTGGGTTCTCATTTGGCCAAGTTTGTTTATTGAGATAACTCTATACATCGCATACATTGACTTTTTCGAAAACACAGGCTCAACTTGCATATACGAATACATTTATTCGATAGACAAATTCTACAAAATAACAAATTCAAAATCTAAATGTGAGGAGACAGATATTTATAATAAATTTATTGATTTAAAATTTACACTTTTTGTACTGAAAAAAATGTATGGTTATGTTCACCGAAATGCAGCTATCCCCAGGGGAGCAGCAACGAATGGTTGAAATCTCTTAAACCCGCGAAGTTGGCCAACCAGGAACGGTTGCCATATTGTATTCATCAATATTTAGGTCATCTGATTGCAAAATTTATATGTTTTTACGACAGAAAAAAATGTGAGGTAAAAGTGGGGTTAAACCCAAAAATTTAATAATTTTTTTAACGATTCCACTTTTTGAGTATGTTCTATTGAAGCCACTACCTACCTATTAAAAAAATAACTTTCAAAGCCTGCTACCCAGAAGAAAGTGGCCCCAAAATACATTTTAAATGAAAATAAAATATATATCCAATGTATTTGAAATCGATCACTATTAGCAAAATGTATTATAAACATCAAAATAAAAACATGACGTATTAGAATATACGTACACCTCTACGTCCGTGTTTATCAGTGGATAACATTCTGCTTTGTAAAAGAAAAAAAATCGCAATCGTTAGCAAACCAACTACCACTGAGGTTCATTCAATCACAGATAAGTTATGCGAATATTCCGTTTTGAACGAACAAAATGTTTAGTAACAGGCCAACATGGAGTACATTATCATCTCATGTCTATCGTTCGGACAATTAACGAACCAACTAAACTAAACTATGTTTAAAGCACTTTCAAAAGCTGTTGAAATAGAAAACAATAGATCAAAGGCCAAATTTTATTGTAGTTATCTATATGGCAATGACTCAGTTTGATTATCTCACACAGTGTTCAGTGAATCGTCCGAGTTAACCAGTTTCCAGAAACCAATCGCGAAAAGAGAAATTATGTTTTATGAAAGATATAATTGAACCCACTCCATTACAGAGAGTTAAATGTACATAAATTGTTTGCGCAATCATCTGCGACTGCACAATGACACGTTTCAGTTTATGTGTTTCCCCTGTGATCATACAAATATTAATTATTCTCAAAATCTATCTCACCGTCACCTATGATTTGGTTTTTAGTGTGTGATTCATAATGTAAAGACGACTAATCTATCGAAGCAAAACTACGAACATTTTTTTTAACCAAAATTGAAATTCATTGTGGTTGGATAGTCTTGGAAAAGTGTTTTACACATTATGTTTACCAATAAATTTATCATGAGTCTGATAAGAACGCATGCATTCATTCATGCACCCATTCCATGACAGTTGCACGCACATCCTTTTATTGTTTATTTGTTGCTATTTGTTTTTTCTTATTTTTTGTATGAATCAATGACAATCAATGACACATCAATTATATGTGAAATATAGAGATATTGATACCGTGCCACGTGCTGCAGTCATTGGCCAGCGTCAACAATCTGACATAGTTGGCAACCGATAAATCAATGCGGCATCACACCACCTGAAATTGTAGGTCAGTTGGCTGTTCGGTAGGTGGGTAATTGAAAAGCAGACTCAAACAATTGGATGAGGAAATAAAAAAACAAAAAAAGACAATAGGTGAACTATTGAGGCAGCAGCAGCATCATTGCCTAAACTAATACACAGCTGTATCTTCCTAGTCAAGGCAATTTGCAAGTGTCGTCCTGGCACACATTTTCCCCCAACAGTGTACAAAAAAGGGTGACACAAAAGGAGGTGAGAAGCACGATTCCAACTAGAAAAGGAAGTCTTTATCCTTGACACAAACAACTACTTATATAACGAGATGAAAGTTGCCAACCGATAGTAGCACTCTGTTTAGTAGGTAACAAATTCAATTTCCCTTTCAGCCGTTGACCGATGACTATACCAGGCAATTGAATATATAAAACTCATCATTAATTATAACAATGAGACACTATGTTTGCAAATAATTTGTTTCCTCCATCAGTATAATCATGTAAAAAAAAATCCATTGAAGAAAAAGAGAATATCGAGGAAAGATTAGGAGTTAAGATTTTTTTTTTGTCAAACACTACATTTTGGGGAGGGGTGATCGCACCCCCTTTTTCAGCCTTTCCGCCCCGGCAATGAAAATCGATCCAAATCGATGTCGAGTTGTCCCTTTTTATCCAACGTACTAACAATCGCATGAAATCGTCGAAATATCGGAGGTCTTTTTCTGGCCAACAGGCTCATCCAATTCGTATTAGATGTAAATGTATAGGTCTCTGTATATTACTTACTATTCTTTGATTAGCATTTTTGCACAAATTCACTAAATTTTCGTCTCGCTATCGTTCAGTTTTTGGGTTTTCAAAATAACTTTGCGACAATGATTTATGGTACGGAAGAATGTCTGATTTGGCAAAAAAACCGAATTGTTTTTGTAGTGTAGCGAATTAAGATATAGGAGAATTTTACAGCCGCGAAGAAACTCTTCTCTAACGAATACACATGGACCTTGTAGAGAACACGATACGAACCAAGTAAAAAAACTCTACTGAATGAAAATGCCAAAATGGCAATAAGTGAACTGTCAAATTGAAGCGAAGCGAAGTTGGTGGTAACTAAAAACTGCAATATTAGTTGTGCCCCGTTCACACTTAAGTCTTATAAGCTTGGGTAACTGGATACAAATAAACAATATAAAGATGTTCCAGCCCAAAAATAAAAGGCACATATAGTTATCCCCACCAAATTAAAAAATTCTTCCAAATAGTTAAATATTAATTCACTTACACTTTGTTTATTACCTACATAAAACAAAATATCACGACACTATCCCATTTCACATTTATTAGATACTATTATATTGTTATCTTTGTTTTCTGTCATTGATTTCACAGGAGACGACGGGCTACGCGCAGCAAAAAAGCATACTTTGCGTAACTATCACGCTTTTTTTTAAACTGTCAAATCGGCGTTGTGGGCACACAAACAATATTTAAACAATACATTAAAGTACCATTATAAACAAGTTCAATAAGTATTTTAATCCGCGATGTTTGTTAATCCAGCAACCCAGTTTTTTTTTTCAGTGAACTCAAAGCTGTCACAATGCATAAGGCTCTATATTATAACAGTAAAGGCATTGCAACCAGCACATGATTTCTTGCTTTTTATGAATTCACTGTCTCAGCATAAGAAAAAATAAATAAATACTTTTCTACTATTCTTTTCTTTTATAGGGATGTTGTTTTGCTGCATGTATTCTTTATCAAATTAAGTGTTTCATGGTGTTGGGCGACTGAAACCCAACACAACAGCTGAGGCATTTCTGATGGCTTCTCGGCATTTAAACTCTGATATTTAGCACTTTATGCTGACTGCAAAGGACTTCTCTAGAAGTTGAGGGGTACGTGATCGCCTAAGTTTCTGTTTATTTGAAAATATAAATATCAAGGTAAAGGGTGGAGAGCCATGTTAACCCACTCTTTTTTTTACTCATATTGAAGACATGGGTTTGGAGGACCTCAAAATAGCGCCTCATGCCGATCTTTAGCGCACCGAATTCCCAAAAAATCGTGTTATCAGCCGTCTTGGCTATGTCAATTGGCCGCCTCGGAGCTGCACTTTTAAACTGTGAAGGTCCGATGTTATGCCAACAATCCAATATCATTTAAGTTTTTTTTTTGTATTAATATGAAATTTGGAGGAATATAATAATATATAATATGTGTAGTAATACTTCACAAGTCTCCCAACCCCCCACCCACCCACTTTTATCTTTTCTTTTCCTCGTTGGATGCATTACACCACATCAATTTTGCGTTTTATTATTTATAACGTCCTTCCCAGTCTTTTAATACCAAATCACCTCCCTAGAGCACGCATCATGCCATTTACTAACATATTTTCCCACCAGTTTCTAAAATTATGTCTTGCGTTCAATACTTCTGGGATATTATTGAACATTTTCTGCCAATCTGCTTTTCCCTCATATTCTTTTACTAATGTTTGTTCGGATATTGCCTATATCTTTCCTAGCGTACGCAAGTAATAATTCTTAATAAAACGTCTATAATATGTTCAAATTCCCAGAAAGCTTAACAGTTTATGTTTGACCTTAGAAACTGTAGAGTTTTTTAGATCTATTTTTTTTATGAGTTCTTAATATTAATAAAATATTGCTTATTAAAAGTTTGGAGGGCCCCACAAAGTAACAACACCAGCCGTTGATTAGCCGCTATGATGAATTATTAAAAGTACGGATGTAGTAAAAGGGGCAACGTTGTGATCTCCTATTCCTGATCATAAAAAATAAAACAAAAATTCCATTCAATCGTGATTCAACTTTTCAAACTTGAGAGAGAGCAGTAGTATCAATGTTTATCAAATTCTTGTTCTCGTTCTTATAAAGGCCACCAAATCCGTCTGAAAAAAAAAATCAAATTCTCTGTAGTTAGACTTTTAAAAATCAGTTTATTCCATCGCAAGATAAAGAACATTACCATCAAAACCATCAGAATAAAAGCAGAACCAAATCTCTGTGCTTAGACGTTTAAAAATCAAATTTTATTACATGACAAAGGTGGGGAGCATTTCATATGCGTTTCTTTTATTTTCAAACTGATTTTGTTTTTAATATTTTATTTCACTTAATAATAGACAAAAATAAGAGACAGTAACTGTTAAAGAAAAAATAGAATGCAACAACACAGGACTAAAGAAGAAATCAATTAACTTTAAAGCTCAACTCAAACTAGTTTTCATGAATTTGCATTTCAAGTTCAACATCTGATAAATTAACCTCACGTAACGAATTAATAAACATATAACGAGAAAAATAAATATAAAGCCATCGGAACCATTTCATTTGTGATTTATGTTCTCGCATCGCGTGACGTATAATCGACGCTTCCTCCCAGCTCAAAATGCACCTACGAATAAAGAAAGAGAATATACAGAATGTGAAAAGATAAACATTCTCGACCAATAATCCATGATTTAACTAACCAGTGCGTCGACATTAAGCATGTACAAAGTAAATCAAAAATAGATAAATATTTTCTTAAAATATTTATAGAGTCAAGGGTATAAAATTTACAATCTGCAAGTAAACAGGAAGGTTTCATGGAATATATATAAAAATAGATGTGTATACATATATAAAAATATGATATAATGTGTGTCATTGACCAAACTGACTCACCTTTGGGTAATAAATTTGCTAAACATAACGATGCTGTAGCATAATACACAGCACAATGATTGGGATGTTGACTAATTCCATCCCGATCAAATGTAAAAATTGCTTGAATATCAAGGCTCTCAACAGTGTTCAGAACAAGAGTTGCTATTGATTCGGTTTTCCACTCGACATTAGGATCATCTGGCAAATGTGTTGCGTTCACGAGAATTACATTGGAAGCGGGCACACCTAGGAGATTACATGACCGCCAGAGTTCATCTCGTCGCATATGACCTTGCTTCTCGTAGTTACCTAAAACGTATGATGTTAGTATTAAAGAGAGTATTTTTCTCCATTTAAAATTACCATTAGATAAGCAGAGTACAAACACCTGACAATCCAAATGTTTTGTAAGCGACATTACGAGTGGTCCAAAAAACATACATTCATCGTCTGGGTGTGATGTTACAATCATAACTCGCTTATTGCCCTGAGGCTTAGGTAGACCTATACTTTTGAGTTTTAGCATCCGAATTAATCGACTGCTTGTCTCCATAAATGTTAATTTGTAAAGAGTGAGGCATACTAACAAGTACACCAGAACTACGTATATAATATGCTCCAGGGCTTCTGTTGATGTAGCCAAAGCTAATGAATATACTGATTTAATAGAAAAATTGCTCAGGAGTGTTCCCAAATCCGTTGCACTACTACTACTACTGCCAGTTCCACTATCGCCGAGCCAGGAAAATTTCATTTCATTTCATTTAGTCAATCGATTGTTAGTGGATGGATTAGGCCGCATTTAGTTACAATTTTGTGTTTTTTTTAGAAATTTCGACTATATCCTTAAGGCCCCACATTTGCTGCAGCTGATGATGGCAGCATTAGCAATCCTATTTATCAGCTCAATGTCGTCATATTGCAGTAGTTAAGTGGTGGTTAACGATTTTTTGTTTGGAAAGGTATAAAATATATCCAATGAAACAATTAAATATTATTGTATTTTTTTATTATTCACCTGATTGGAAGCTGAGAAAAATATTTTGGTCCGAAAGACAGGGGAAAGGAACAGCCACATTGACATTTCGTTTGACATTTTGCAGACATTTCATCTGGCAGTTTCAAACTGTTGTTTTCAGTTTGGGCGCATTCCGTGATATTCTATCCTTGGCTAATCTTAAGTTATAGTACATTTACTCTTGGCCGCAAATGTGCTCATTTGTGAATTCGCTATATAAATGTTTACATATTTTAAGTTGGCACATTTCAATTAACTGTATACGTTTTCGCATTTACTTTGGCATTTTAACTATAAACAAATAACGAAAAAACTCATAGAAATTATAATTCAAAAATCACAGAGAAGTTAGGAAATTTAATTTAATTACATTTTGTTTTTAAGTTTGTTAGCAGCCTCAAGGTCATTAATTAACAACATTCATTTATTTACAAAGATTGTAATGCAAAAGCATGGATAATATTCTGCAGCATTAAAAAATACACATAAAATTAGAAAATAAAAAGTGCTTAATTTTGATGCAAAACATACACTTCGATGCTCAAAAATCACAACATTTTGGACAACTATTCAGTTACTTGAAGGAAATATTAAACGGTCGAAATTCTATCATCTGGTCTATAGACGATTTTTGGTGTTAATATTGGGCTCTTCAGAAAGAAAAATTCTTCGACATTAATTCGAGCCTGTGTGCGGAAGGGCGGTTCAGACTACAAGGAAGTACGAAATTCCGTTTCAAATACCAAACTAAATTGAATACAGCGTGCCTTGGATCACAGAGGATAGAATGTTACTGGATTGTAGCTTAACGAATATTGTGATTCCTTAAGGCAGCAGGGTAACTTCTTAAAAATTTTATAAGGAGTTCAAAAAAAGTCGCGACTGAAAGAAGGAGTCCTATATAATTTAAATGAAAACACCATAATATATTTACGGTATAATGTTCATGATTCCTCAAGTAAAAAAAAGTGTAGCTAATTAAAAAAAACAGCTCATTTAAGTTAAAAATAATTAATTTTTGGAATCGTTTTATTTTTGTCAAAGAATAAAAATATTGAATTCAAACGTTCGTTTGAAGCGTTATTGGACTTAATCAATTAAATGAAATGAATATTGAGAAGGAGTGTTAAGCGAAAATTATAATCAACGTACTTATGTTCTAAAACGTTAATATTTATCAAAAAGTTGCTTTAAATTGAGGAAATTTGAAACAAGTAAAATTAATAAATGTTTTCACTTTCTGTTTGTATCTAATAATAACTTTGGGTGCAAGACCTTTCGAGTATTTTCAAAGACAGTCCGGCGTCTTATTTTCGGAATTCGAATGGCTCTCTAAGAATTCTGTTCTTATATGCATAAGCATATTTTAATGTATGCACGACCATTTTCATTTTTATATCTTCTGCATTGTTATTATACTAAAAAAATACTCTCTAAAAAAAGTGTTTCTGAGTAAATGTGCACTTATTGTAGTAAAAACAAAAATTAAAAATGACGAAAAAGGTTTGGATATCGAGGACGTAATTAGAATAAATAAAATAAATAAATAAATATGTCAGGCTCTAACAAGAGTGTTGGCAGCGAATTAAACAGTTTAAGGTGGTACGGGTCGTATTTGAACCAGGGACCCCTCGCTTAGCAGTACAACGCATCTCTGATCTCTGTTCGAGAGGTGAACGGCAAATTGAAAAATAGTTTTATTTTAACTCTCGGGCTGGAAGCTAGAAATCGAAAGGATATTCTGTTTAGATGATGGGGATATGGATGTCAAATTTCTATGAGTCGTGTTCAAGCAGCATGACTACTTGGCAAATATCTGAATGCAACCTGAAACACCAGGACAAAACATCACACAACAGAATCAATGTTGTCGAACGAAGGTGCATTTGATGACCATACTTGGGACAGAATAAATAATTTTCCCTACTACTTTTCCCTATACGACACTGCCATTCTGGGCAATAAATATCCCTATCAAACACGATCACGAACAATCGCTCAAAGTGAACGATTTATGACTCGAACCTTTTTCGGTGTAAATGCGTAAATATTAGGAATAAACGGACCATACGCTTTTCCAACCACTGTGCTTTCAAATGACAAGTGTATGTAAGGTTGACAATATGTATAATTACTCATCTGTGGTTTGGACTGCAATTGTGGTAGATTTTAAGGTGTACGAAAATGTATCTACTGCTTTACTGCACCCGCACCTTAATCTACAGCACATTTTCAATTTATTTTGTATAATAAAATGATATCATTATTATGTTATCCATTGCACACCAAGTAATGTGTATTTGTGCATTTTGTGTGCATTTTCCATGCTTCAGAAACGCAAATTAAGTATTTTCACATAACTACAAATTGGCTTCATCACTTATGATGATTTTGGATATAAAATTATTCTGAAATTGGTCAAATAAGCAGTAACAATAATTCCGCATGCTTGTTTAATTAATTCTTTATCTGTCTAAAAAAATATCAAATACAGGCATGGGCTCTGTTTCTTTACATAGGACAGATATGACAAATTCAGTTTTCGGAAAAAAAGGTGACTCCCAAAAAACCAGAGAATAGAGAATATACAGATACAAACGTTCAAACATTGAAACGACCTCTACCGATCATTTTAGATTTAGATTTTGGCCCAGTCTAATACAGCCATAGCTTCGTGAACAGCACTATTTCTTTTTCCGATCTCACTTAAGTAGTATAAAAGTATTGATATACCATCCCTTTGTGATTACTAGATTGACATTTTCTCTACCCATGACATTTATGTCAAATTGCATCTCATAATTTTATTTCGAAAATCAGTTTTCAGAAGATTTCAGACATGGCGCACCACGTGCATGATACGGTCTTTGAACGAAGATTACGGCCTATTTACGGTATCAACATATAAATACTCAATGAAAAACCCAATTTGTTTTTATTCCGACAATGTATTTCATATTCTTTATTAATCATTGTCAACAGATTCCCTTGAAGTCGGCAACAACAAAAAGGCGCTTCAGGAAGCCGAAAAATTGCTAAAGAAACAACCTTCGCTAATATGTGCTCAAGCTCTGAAGGCTCTGGCCCTTCTACGTTTGGGAAAATATGAAGAAAGCAACACCCTATTAAAAAGTATATCTCAGGAAAAACCAACAGACGACTCCACTCTGCAAGTGCTATCATTTTGTTACAAAGAGATGGAGCAATGTATGTATACATCGTGTGTGGTGCAGTAAAACTTACTATTTATGCACTTTTTTAGTGGACAAAATCTGTGAGTTATACAATCATGCGGCAAAACAATCGCCGGGAAACGAAGAGATTCTGGCACACCTATTCATATCATATGTCAGACTGGATGACTACAAGGCGCAACAATCTGTCGCCTTGCAGCTTTACAAGGTGAAACTTATCAATGCATACTATTTCTGGGCTGTTATGAGTGTAGTGCTGCAAGTAAGTTTGTGGTCGATTGCTTTAAATTCAATTTTCAAGACAATAATTCCTTGCGAAAATAGGGTATCCGCGGTCCGGAAAGTAAAAATCCTGATAAAAGAAAATTGTACCTTGCGCTGGCGCAACGAATGGTCGATAAAATGATTACCGATGATAAGTTGGAGGCTGAACAGGAAGCACTTCTATATATAACCATCTTGGAAGAACAAGGAAAACATCAAGATGCGCTTAACTTTCTTAACGGACCCGTGTGTGAAAAGTGCTACCCAGGTGCACCAGTTTACTTAAAAATCAATTTGCTGAAAAAAATGCAAATGTGGGATGAGATCAATGTTATGCTGAAGGATCTCTTGAAGGATGAGTAAGTACAAAAACAGAGTTGCACTAGAAGTTTTACGCAATAGAAATAATATGAAAAAAGTAATTTTAAATACGATTTTCAAATTAAGCACTTCTGAAATTGATAAAAAGGTGATTTGCCAAAGAAGAAGTAATTGTATTCTGATCCGTTCATAAACATACATACATTTTCTCATATGGTTTCCCGTGCATAAAAGGGCTAACACTATTTAAAACAGCGTCTCCATTAAAGGTTATCCATTTCTACTTCATGGATTTGCCGGTTTAACTTCAAAACAAAAAAAATTGACAGTCCTCTCAGCTTAGAATATGAAGAAAGCAAGAAAGTCCGTAGTAGGCCAGAGTATTTTAGTTTGCCGCTCTTCCAGAATAGGTAGTTTGCTTATTTATTAAGTCCATGTGTTTTTTTTAGAGTGGATGTTAGCAATATTCATGGCTTGAGGGGAGATCTATTTTTTCTTTACGCCCATGTTTTTCAAAATAAACCAGCTGTTTTAGCACTGACTGAACTACGATTTAACGGAATTCAATCTGCCTGGTTACAACTTGGTGCCTTTAATCATTTTGCGTCGCTGTCTCGCCATTTACGTACATAGTGATGTCGCCTGCCAACTTTAACCACAATATGACCATTGTTCTAATCCAGAATTTAATTTTATTTGGCTAAAATTGCATGTCCGTAGACAATTAACTCTAATGTTTTACTTACAGAAGCCCTAAACAGGTCAAGCATTCAACTTATAAAGAATTTGATGCACTGTCCGATTCTATTACCAGAATTGTTACCCTTCATTCTAGTGCTGAAATCGTCATTGCCGGCGATTATAACAGGACAAGATCTTAATATACACAAACCCACTGCTACAGATGATATTTTCCTATGATGCGTAAGCTTTTTTGTCTGTCCTATTCTGCAGGGCTCTTTCCGAGAAGATAGAAAACAGCATTTGCGTACGGTTTTCTTAGCAACAGGTCACTGGTGATTTGATTCTAACCGAAAAGTGCAACCAATATCTTCACCACGGTGGTGAAAGTAAGATAGTTGCGCTTTATATTTAAAAAGCATTTGACAGAGTTTGGCGTCAATGGATTGGAAATAACAATAATAAACAAGGACATATAGCGGTGTCTGGGAGCGTAGCACATGGATTTTTAGCATCAATCGGCAATCTTGTTCAAAGATTCTCTGCATCGCTTTACCAGCTGGTCTTATTGTTGACTATTTCAGGGCTTTTGATAAGTGCTTGATTGTCTATAAATATCACGAGAATTTTACCATCTAACAGTTTATCAAAACCTTCGAAAATTTAATTGGCGTAGATGAAAGAACCTGGAATAAAATGCAACAGTTAGTTATGAATATATGATAGTTATATGAATTAATTCTATTGGAGTTTATTATAACGTCTGTAATATCGCTTTTACACGAAAAGCTGCGAAATCGTTGATAACATCATTCCATTTGGTAATCAAGCCTAGGAGTAGTGGATCAATTACTTGATAGAAGGGAGAACTAGATTTCGATGGGCTTTGAAAATATATATCCAGGGCTGAGCAAAAAGAGGCGAAATGATCATCGAGCGCTGATAAACGCTTATTGAGAGTGGCGTTAATGTTCAATTTAAGATCACTTAAAGTTAAAATGCTCGTTTCCACAAATTTGGTTTTTAAATCTGCCAGCGAGTTTTTGGGCTTAAATACTTCGTCGTATTTATTGAGCTGTGGTAGGGTTTGTTTATGAAAAAATTTGTTTTCTGGAAAACTTACTCTGAGGGAGTCGCTGACACACTTAATCGCTAACTTTACATGCGGCAGAGAGATGTCTTTTTAAGACACTTAGGTAAGCCTGCTAAACCCGATGCAAATAGTGTGGAAAGATTTACCGCATAGCCCAATACACAACACCCAGTCAGTATTAAGATTTGCATTGACAATATTAAGGTAAAAGTAGGTCGAATATGATGCTAGTAAATGAATAAAGTTAATTTATTTAAACTCACGGTGCGCTGTAAAGCGATAATTTTAACCAATTAATGAAGGCATATCATCAGTAGGTTACTGAATTGGTAAAAAAAAGATTAAAAAATACCAACAATTATGCTCCGCGATTGCTGGAGTTCTTCTATGGAGCACTCTTAATTTATATCTTGAAGATCTTACTGCGTAAAAGAGCAACGCTATGAATGCTTTTAACGCTCCTATTAGAAAATTCAATGGCGAATGGGCGAAAAGAGACAAAGAATAAGCCGACATATTTGGCGAGCTCTTCAATGAAACATTTGCAACTTTTGACAGTCAAGAATTAATTTAGGAAAAACTTGTTATTAGCTATAATCAAATGCACTGGTTGCTTGGTAGATTTTTTAAACTCGGTTAATCCTAAAACTGTTTTTTTGCGGACTGTAATATTAATTTCAAAAAAACTTTTCAAAACAGTGCCAAGAACAATTGTTGAACGGAGTTAAAATTTTTAGTTTTTTTGTTAAAAATGATAAAAATCGCGATCTCGATATCTGCTCTAAAGTTTGTTTTTGATTATCTTTATAAATATAATTTTGGCAAACCCAAAATGGCGGTTATATAGTCTACAGATTTATTATAATACAGATAACATTTTTACAAGGCTATTAAAGAGTATGATTTCTTTTTATGTTGCAGTCGCGATCGCTGGGACTATTACCAAGATTTCCTCACTAGCTGCTTTGAGCTGCACAAATCCCAAAGCGGTACGGAAAGCACAGAAGACGGCATTGCTAATATGGACGAATGCCATGATTTTTTATGTCAGGTATAGAAATTTAATTCAATATTGCCACTTTTGGAGTTCAACGTGTATTTTATAGCTAATTGAAGGTGATGGGAAGCGTGTACGAGGACCATATCTAGCTCGTCTCGAGCTCCACAAACGCATGCGGGCCAATCAAATGAATGCACAGGAGTTGTTAGGCGATTTTATACAACTCATTATAGAATATTTTACATTATTCGGTGATAAATCATGTTGCACCCATGATGTCACTTTGTTTTTGACATCAGTTCCCATAGAAGAACGTTTAGTGCTAGCAAGCAAACTCCTTCAGGAGACTGGAGTTTCATCAACGTGGTTGCCCCAGAGTGTAAGTAAATTGTATACTACTTAATATCTATGTACCCAATCATTGTCTGTACTTTGTTTCAGAAAGAACAAATGCAAAAACACATATGCTCCCTTCAAATCTCGAGAATTTGTGGTCATTATGTAAACCTGGAGACAGAGCATTTAGTAGCCTTTTACACAGCTTTACGTTTGCACTACGAACACGGGTTAAGTGCATTTGGTATGAATTTGTTACCCACGGACATGGGCCCCTCGGATCCGTACGCGTTGCTCGCTGGTATATTCTTTAAGTGATTTGCACCATACAACAGTATTTTATTATATATTATATTTACAGCTAATGTTATGTACGACGTTTGCATGAGAGAGCAAAAGTCAAATCGCCTCTTCGAAGCTCTGTGTTTATTGCAGTATGTCCTTAAGAACAGTCCCAGCAATTTCCACGTTAAGTTTCTGTGCTTAAAAATCTACCACATTTTTGGCTGTATAACAGGTGCGCAGCAAATGTATGAATCTATCGATATAAAACACATTCAACTGGATTCGATGGGCTATATCCATTGTAATCTATTGCCACTATGTGGCCGTCCATCAGTCGCTAGAGGCGTATTTGATGCCACCTTGAAGTTCTTCACTAATAGCTATAAGGAGCGTCTAGAATATATCGCACTGACATACCGATTCTGCTCCTTCTCCAAACTGCAAGAGTTTCTTAACTTCAAGGAACGCCTAACGAACAGTCTGCACTACGTATCGATATCAGTGGAGGCGCAACTGGCAGATTTGGTTGCTTTGTTTGGATCCGTTCAGCAAAATCTCAACACATATAATTTGATGAGTATTGAACCACATGAGGATCGCATAAATTGGAACGAATTGTCAGATAATCGCGATTTGCCGGCGATAGTTCGTTGGGATCCAGTTCATATGGTTAACCATGAACAGCATCAGAGGGAAACAATCGAACAAGAACTCGAAGCACTACAACTTCGTTCACTAATGTTAAGACTGGTAGCTTCCTTTGTTGACTTGTACCACTTTTCGGGCAGCAAGGCAAAAGAAGCTCACGCAAAAGACACAGATACATTGGAACTCCTACGCGAAGGTTGGGAGGGCCTCTTTAAAAGAGTTCGTTTGATGAATTACAAGAAGATTTCTAATCAGTTTCTAGTCAATTTGCTTCCATCACGACTGCACCTAATGCTCGAACTGCCATATGAAAAATTCTTTACGGATTTAGGGCAGTTCATTATGGACCTGCATACAGGATGTATTAAAATGGAATTGTGCAAGGTGATTAGTAGCAATGTCGATGCAGTGACGTCTGTTTTTTTGGACGCCATCAAGGAAAGTAATAATAGCGAAGACAACCTATGGTGTCGACGAGAAGTGCAACAGAGAATTTCAGTTGCTATCGAGGTATGTTCGTCCTACGGTGCTATATATTATTTTAAATCGTTCGATTATTTCAGATACTATCGCTCTACGCATTCATTTTGTCAATGTGCCACGAGCGATTTGTGATATCATCACAAAATTCTCAAGCAAAGAAGAACAAAAAGAAAGATGGCAAAACTTTGCAGAACAATGAAAAATTCGCTGCAAATATTATGAATGAAAAGGAACGCATGCAGCTGGTAGTTGAACTAATGCGTCACGTCAAACAGCATCTGCAAAACTGTACCAATGCTACTGGTAGGTTCTTTTTAAACTTTCTCGTATTTCTGGTTCCAATTATGGCCAAATGTTGAAATAAACACATTTTATGAATGATTTGATAAGCTAAATTTTAATTGAATTACATTTTTAGTCGTTAGTTCATAGCAAAGGGTCCAAGATTCAAATCCGCGGCAGTACCACCCCAAAGGTATCACTGCCAACTTCTTGCACAAGTGGCGGGACAGCGTACAACTTTTCACCAAATTTGCCATTGTGGTTTCGGCATTGAATTACCAAAATTATTCTCCTTATAAACTATAGATAGTGAGCGGATCTTGGATTTTGAACTATTAGCACTTTTCGAATTTGCACATTTACACAAATTATTTTACATTTCTCAACAATTTATTTTTTTTTTCTAATTTACTTTTACACTTTTGCAGGTGGTTGGAAGGGACCAAATATACCAACAGATTTAGTGACCTGTATGGCTGATATGTCACTAAATCCTGAAATGGAAACAACTCTACTCAACGAAGTAGCAGCCACGTTCAAAGAAAACCACGAACAAACTATCACAGAATTGAAAAACTTGATCAAAGATAAAATTCGCATGGTAAATAAATAGTAAAGAATAATACACATCAGCAAGCACACGAGCGAAAGCAACATAGAGAAAAAGAGTTGACAGATGGGATAATGGAGAAACGACATTTTTTTTAAATTAATTACTCTAATTAAAATTTGTCTTATTATTACTTGAGAAGTATTGTTTGTAATTAAAAAGAAATAGATTTGTTTGCCAAAGGAGTTAAATTTATGCAAGATGACTTCAGTTTTATTTTTTTTTACTTAAAATACCCTCCTGAATGATTCTTTTTTGGTTAGATGTTCTTTTCCATGCTACTCCTCCCCTACAAATGAGTTGTATTAAATTCAGAAAATTAAGAGAAACAAATCCTATTTATTGATAATTATGTTAATTATAACTCCCACGCCCACGTTTTGTTTAACATAATAATTATAAGAAAACCGCTTTTAGATATATCTACCATTTAAGTCAGTCAATCTGCATGCAGTAAAATTAAAACAAAAATAAATTCTTAAAATACTAAATTGTTTTTGTATATTTTCTTATGTTGTTTTCATTTTGTTATTATGAAACGATGCATTTGAATTACAACAATACAACATTTATTAATATCAGAGATAATCTTTAGAAGGACACGTAGTTGATTTATCCCAGAAATATTGAGAAAATATCTTCATAGAAAAACTCACATAGCCTTGTGCTTTGTATGGTTCTTTATCCTTATTTAAGACAGTAGTATATTAATGAGCGAGACAATATTTTTTGTCGGATAAAAAATCTTTTTAAATTAGAGAACAGACATATAATTTATACATACGAAATGCCTATATTATTTAGGGTAAATTCAAGTCCGTCAACAAAAAGAGCACCAATGCGACTTCACTGCACAAGTAAAAATACCAAGATCGATATCTGCGATTTAATTTTCATAATTAATTTTTAGAAAAAATTTAACTTCAAACAATAGTGACGGGCAAAACTAAAATGAATCTTTGCTTTGTTCTAAATTGAGATAACGGTAGGATTTTTAACGCTTACATTTTGCATCACCGGAATCCTGGTTAAGTGTTACGTTAAATTTTGTACTATTTAGGTAAGATTCAACAACAAAAACAACATATTTACCGCAAAGTAAAGTAAAAAGGTATTTATGCAATTAAGCTGATTCTTGATTCTTTTTTTGTCGACGTTTCCGAGTTAACCCCATTTATTCAGTCAGTATATTTTTAAAATCTTCCAACAAATTTATTCGCTCTTTTTTAAACTGCTTTGTTTTTAATACTTATAAGCGTGAATAACTACAGCTTAACAAATTGGACGACCAACTATTAAAGTATATATTTAGTATTGTAGATTTATCTCTTTATAAAAACGAATGATTTGTAGAACTTTAGATAAAATACCATCACATTGAAGCGGACATGAGAGTCTTAATAAGAAGTGTATCACCAATTATTTCAACCTATAGCTAAACAAAAGGTTCACTCTTTAGTAAAAGTCTGCCGACATTTGGATCATTTTGGTGTTGCAATGTTTGTAGATGTGCACGCAAGTGATGTAGCTGAGAGAAACGTTTGCCACAGAGTTCACATCTGGGGAAAAGAAAATTTAAATATATACACTTTTCATTCAATGCATATACAAAAATATACTTACGTGAAAGGTTTTTCTCCGGTGTGCGTCATGATGTGCACCTTTAAAACATTTGAATAGGTAAAAGATTTTCCGCATGTGTCGCATTTGTATGGTCGTTCATTCGTATGAATCCTTAAAAGTAAATTAAGAAATTAATTAGGTTTTTTTTATTTTAAAATTTTATTAAATAAATTAAGCATCGCCAAGAGATCAGTCAAATTTCTATTTTTTTCTTATTTTACTTTAGAGTATATTTGCATTTGCTTTCTCTTAACGGGAACAATACTTCGGTGTATTCTAATCATTGTATCATACCAGAAGATTTGCTGTACAGGTTAGGTTAAAACAGAGGAGTGATGTAAAAACCATCACACAATACAAGGCACCGAGGTGGGCCCATCGCAATCCCTGGGGAACCGGCTTAAAAATCGAAACGGTAGGCAAAAACCTAAACTTTTTCCTAAAACACACCAATTTCCCTACAAAAGCCAGAAAGGCCTTTAAAGTTTGTACCGTCTATTTCCTCCAAAGTTTCGAAGAAGTATTTCCCTAAGAATTTCCTACGACTGCGTGAGATTGCCTCGCATTCACGCAATATGTGCGGTATATCCTCAACAGCCTGAAGATCGCCACAAAATATGCAGATGTCTGTATCTGACAGCCCGAGTCTTTTGCATGCTTTCTCAAGAGGCTATGCCCTGTCAGGACTCCTACTAGTATTCTTAACTTATCCCTACTAATTTTCATAAACTTCCTGGACCTTGAATTTCCTGGCAGTAGCGTCGAAAGGACCGTACTATGTCCGAAGCTATTCCTCTTAAAGTGACCCAAAAAAGTCAGTCGTACTGCACTGTTGCCAGCCAGTTTTCTGAAATGTAGGTCAAGCGGTGTTAGGTTCAGAAACGTGTCCAATGCCGCTAAAGGAGTGGTACGGAGCGCACCCGTAATTGTTAAACATGCAGTTCTTTGAACCGCCGCTAGTTTGCGCGCATATTGTTTTCTTTTCTGTTGCTTTCCACCATACTAGTGCGCCATCTATATGTCAGTATGGGCCTGATCACCACTGTATTGTAGGTCTTAAGCCCCAGGTTCTTGTTTGCAGATAAAAAAAGCATTATAAGACTTTTTAATTCTTTCCGCAACATTAAGATTCCAGTTCAATTTTCTATATAGAATTACGCTCAGATACTTCGCACTATCCGAAAGGGATAATTCTACTCCATTGAGTTTTGGAAGCTTGAATTGCGGTCTTGTCAAGACATTCATTGCAGATATCTATTATATAGGGTGATTTTTTAAGAGGTTTAGACCTTTTTTAAAAAAAAAACACAAAAAATTCGAAAAAATGAATGAAATATTTATTTGAATCTATCGTTTGAACCTTGCAATTTAATGTTTAAAGATAATTTCATGCAAATGTTGACCGCGGCTGCGTCTCAGGTAGCCCATCCGCTGAGTCCAATTTTGGCATACTCTTTCACACATATCGGCCGGTATCTCACGTATGAATGCATGGATGTTGGCTTCCAGTGCGGCAATCGAAGCGGGCTTGTCCCTATACACATTAGCCTTGGCATACCCCCACAAAAAATAATCTAATGGTGTCAAATCGCACGATCTAGGCGGCCAATTGACCGGCCCGAAACGTGAAATTAACTGTTCACCAAACTCGCCTCGCAATTGCGCCATTGTTTCGTGTGTTGTGTGGCATGTGGCACCGTCTTGTTGAAACCACATATCATGCAAGTCAAGAACTTCCATTTCGGGCAAAAAAAAGTTTGTTATAATCGCTCGGTAGCGTTCACCATTGACAGTAACGCTGCGATTCGCATCATCTTTGAAGAAATATAGCCCAATAATGCCGCCGGCCCATAAACCGCACCAAACAGTGGCTTTTTCGGGATGCATTGGTAGCTGTTGCAATGCTTCTGGCTGATCTTCACTCCAAATGCGGCAATTTTGCTTATTTACGTACCCATTCAACCAAAAATGAGCCTCATCGCTGAACACAATTTTTCGATAAAAAAGCGGATTTTCACATTTCTCACAGAGCACGAATTTTGATAGTAAAATTCAATAATTTGCAAGCGTTGTTCATTTGTAAGACGATCCATGGTTAAATTGCAAACCAAACTGAAGCTGTTTGACAGTGACACAAGGTACTAAACACACGTCAGCTGTCAAAACCAGTGTTGCCAAAACCAAACCAGCTAAAAAATCACCCTTTACATACATGGTTTGTATTTTATGACATTTTCCAAAGATGTGCAAATAATCTCCAAAACTCCCAAAAAAATGGATAATTGTACTTTTTTGCTTTGGCCCCTGACACTCACGGGGCGTCGTTTTCGATTGGTAATCCGGAAGAGATCCGAATGATTCTGAAAGTGTTCGTTTGGTTCTTAAATGACATTTCTTGCTTTGTATTCCGAATCAAAACCAGAATCACTTACTTACACATTCAAACAATCGAATAAATGTCATTTATGTTGCTGATGCGTTTAATAATTCTTTAGTTAAAAAAAATAGGTATCTATAATATGAAAGATTTATTATTACATATTATTATTCCATTATTATTTATTCTTTGCTGACGATGGAGCCATCATAAGTGATGATCAGACTTCCCTGCAACGAGCACTTGATGTTTATGTAGATGCTTTAGAGGGGAATGTGTATCGTATTAGCCAAAAAAAGATAGATTATCTGTACTACCCATTCTCTGAGCCAAGCCAACCGATTCCGAAATTTATTTGAATGGGGTGGTGGTTCCCAAGTGTGAAAAGTTCAAATATCTGGGATTAATGATCAACAGAGAAGCAACCGTTGATGACGACATCAATAATCGTGGCTCTACACCGCAGTTGTGCGTTCGGCGCTCACATACGGTTCACAATGCAGGACAATGTACAAAAAGTATAAGGGCAAATTGACAGCAGCTGAGGTGAAGATGCTTCGCATGACATCAGAAGTATCATAGCTTGATCGAATTAGAAGTTCCAGAATCCGAGGAAACCTTCACGTCAAAGAACTCATCGCAAAAAAATTGGAGCACCACCGACTCAGTTGGTATTATCATGTTCAAAGGAGGGATCCTACGAACCCCGTCAATAAGGAAATGGCAATCTGTAAGGGAACGTTGATTTCCATTGCCCTTTTCGCGTAAGAAAGGCAGGCCTAAAAACTGCTGGATCACACAAATGCAGAGATACCAGCATCTACGATTAACAGTGTCGTGTTATTGATGTTTTGGATGGCGGCTGTTACTACAGATAAAGCTTTTTTTGTTTGGGAGTAGTTTTGTAGCTTGGAATACTGCCAGGGCCTCGGCAGTGAACATGGAGCAGAAATTGGGCAATATATCTTCCCTTATTGTTGTTTTCATCCACATCCACCACAGCAAAAGCTGTACAGTCTTCAGTCTTTGATGCAACAGAAGGGCCGTGAGATAGCCGACACTTTCTTCAACCGAAAGGAGAACAGCTTCCGTTAACATGCATTTTATTGGTGTCATCCTAAATGCCTTAAGAGCAATCCGAACGGCGGAGTGATACTGCGGTTTAAAGATCTAAAGCGAGGTCTTAGGACATTTACCATATATAACTATTCCATAATCAATCATCGATAAAATAATAGATTTAATTACTCTAATTATTGTATTAATATGAGTACAGGAGTGCTTGGATGTTAGGTACTTAATGATGTTTAACCTTAAGCTAGGCTATGTTGTAAATATGTAGAGTGGTCTTTAAAGTTATACTTAGAGTCAAAAATAATGCCTAATATGCTAAGTGATTTAACGTTACAAATATTGGTGTTTTTAAAATGAAGTGTTATACTCTGTCCAACATAAATTGGCAGTACAGGGATGATGGGGATGTTTGCCTCTAATTCGCACTCTTTTGTTTTCCGTAAGGTGCTATTATAAGAAAAGCTGTTACAGAATTTCCGTACTAAGGATTATAAATCAGCAAAAATCTGAAAGCATATTACGTCGGGTTACCATGCCTTTTTTTTATTGAAATTTTCATTCAAATTATTTTATAAATAAAAAATAAAACAAATTTATCTTTATGTTATGATGTCAGTTCTTTCCAAGAGAACACTCATTCGCTGACGAAAGGAAATTTAAAAACTCACTTTAATTTTTAAAACCGTATGCAGAGAAGACCTTCCTACTCTCATGTAAAAAGTTGTCTGCCACTTTTAAAAATACTTCCCGGTAAACTGTAAATATATTTATTTACATATTTGCATGTGTCCTCAAAATCACCCAAACAAAGTTATTAATTTTCATTTATGAACAGTAAATAAAACCCAATGCTTCAGTGTACTTTTACAGAAGAGTGGATTAAGTCTTTGCTTAGGCGTACGCCTAACGTATTGTATGCCATCAGTGTTCCACAGGTTAAAAGCCACCCTTTATTTGTCAAGGTATAATGTTTTGTATTTTTTTTTAAGAAAATAAGCAACACAATAGTAGTACTACTAGTAAGTGATTGCAAATGTTGTTAAAAAAGTGTTTTCTCTTACCAAAGATAATATTTGTAAGAATTTGGATCACGTTATATTAAAAAGCGTTTTAAACGGGTGCCCAATTGTGTAATGCAACGTTTCCACCGATCACTAAATCGAGATCAATATACACAATTCAAGTTGGCTTCGACATTCTGGACAGACAACACCCGAAGGAAGGTATGTTGAGATCTTTGCTGATGTTAATAATTTAACCCAGATTGTAAATGAGCCGACACGGATACCGGACATTAGCGGTCAAAACTTGTTTATTGTTTCTTACCTCTCACCCCGATAAATACACTTTAAATGTATTATCGCCTCTAGGTTCGTTTAACCATTGTATCATATCGGCGAATTTCTCGTACTCCAGCCACACAGTTAAAGAAGAAGCTCCTAAAAGAACCGTATGGCAATACGAGAAAGCCAATTGGGAAGCATTAAACGGTTTCTTTAGGAGTTTTAACTGGTCGTTGTGCTTCCTCAACAACGACGTGGATGCCGCTGCCGATATGATTACAAATTTAATTCACCTGGGTATGAAACGCTTTATCCCTAACAGGATAAAGTGTATCAGACCTAAGGAAAACGCGTGGTGTGACTTGAGCTGAAAGAAGCTATCAGGGCTAAAGAGGTAACTTTTCGGTCATTTAAGGCCAACCCAACTGAGGAAAACCGAAAAAAGTTCAAACGAGCCAGAAATGACTGCAATGCCCATATTAATCGTGTCAAATTCTTCTACGACCAAAAGTTGAGGCAAAAAATACTACAAAGTCCATCCGGTAGTAAAAACTTTTGGTCGTTTGTTAAGAATATTAAAAATTCGGCCTCATCATCTATCCCGGCACTCATTTGCAATGACACTTCAGCTGTCAGCTCTTTGGATAAAGCCAATCTGCTTGCTGCTCATTTTGCAGCTAGCTCAACGCTCCCAGATTGTGCCTTATCTCCCCCAGTACTCGAGCGCGTAGAACACTCCATGGGACAAATCCACTTCCGCACCCGTACTGTGGCAAGAGTACTTCAGGATCTCAACATTCACAAATCCGCTGGCCCAGATGGTATTTCCCCTATAGTTCTGAAGAGGTGTTCTTCCACGGTGGCAAAACCACTGCGTAAGCTTTTCTATCTGTCCTATTCTTCAGGGCTCTTTCCGAGAAGATGGAAAACAGCATTTTTCCAGCTCGTCCCCAAAAAAGGCAAATCTTCCTCTCCCTCCTCTTACCGACCAATTGCACTTACGTCCCTTCTTTCCAAGGTCATGCAAACGCTGATAAACCGTCAGCTTATGAAATATCTCGAATCCCGAAAACTTCTTAATGACCGGCAGTACGCTTTTCGCAGCACCAGGTCCACTGGTGATTTGATGACATATCTAACCGAAAAGTGGAACCAATCTATTCACCATGGTGGTGAAAGCAAGGTCGTTGCGCTTGATATTTCAAAGGCATTTGACAGAGTTTGGCATCAAGCTCTCTTGTCGAAAATGCGTGCATTGGGGATCGATGTTACCCTTCTTCAATGGATTAGAAATTACCTTTCGGACCGTTCAATACAAGTTGTTTTGGACGGTTTCAAGTCTGCAACTCACCAAATAAATGCTGGTGTCCCTCAAGGCTCTGTTTTGTCTCCGACTCTCTTTCTCATTTTTATCAATGACCTCCTGTCTGTCACTTCTAATCCAATCCATTCCTTTGCTGATGACAGTACCCTCAGCTTTACATATTCGTTTCCTGGGCAACGCCCCTTATCTTCGGGCGTTGAACTGGAACGGCAACGTATGTTAAGCTCATTGAATTCCGATCTTGACAGCATTCTTAAATGGGGTAAAACCAACAGAGTGGAATTTAATGCTTCCAAAACGCAATGCTGTCTGCTGTCATTGAAGCGAACCCCTAATTCTCTGCCATTATCTATGAATGGCACTTGCATCGCTGAAACCGAACGACTTTCCATTTTCGGTATGTGTGTTAATGACAACCTTCGTTGGAATGACCATATATTTGATGTCGCCAAGAACGCTGCGAAATGTCTAGGCTTCCTTAAGCGATGCAAGAAATATTTCACCCCTTCTGATCTGTCTAGAATCTACAAGGCGTTTATTCGCCCAAAACTTGAGTACAACGCTCATATCTGGTCTGGTGCACCAATACCATATTTGAGGCTACTTGACAGGATCCAAAAACGTGCGGTAAAACTTATTGGCGATCGAGACATTGCGAAATCACTTGACTCTCTTAGTCATCGTCGTAATGTCTCCTGCCTGTCATTGTTTTATCGGTATTTCCACCACAAGTGCTCAAATGAAATAGCCAGTTGCATTCCACCCCTACAGCAATTCAACCGCAATACTCGCCATGCTAGGACTGCACATCAGTTTACCCTTAAACCTGTTTTCGGACGTACTGTGAAATATAAAGATTCCTTTCTCAACCGTACAATACGAATGTGGAATGCTTTACCACGCTCTGTTTTTCCTCTGCATTATAGTTTACAAACATTTAAAACCAACGTGCATCGGTTTATCCCTTTCTCTTATCCTTCATTTCCCTAATGCCCGCACTGTGTCACTTCATTATAAGGGTATCATCCACTCATTAAACTATAGCAACCAATGGTAATTTTACTTCCGCTTTGTTTGACGTTCAAGAAAAAACATCTGTTCTCTTTAGAAATGTCAATTACGTTCTCAATTTTAAAGCAAAAATGCGATAAAGAGAGCCAAACGTCAGATTAATCTATTTTCTTTGGTGGAAACGCTGAAAGATTAATTTTTAAATTTTTGTGCTTAATCTCGGTTTATTTTTTGGTGGAAACGTACTTAAATGCTTCAATATAACCATTCATAACAAAATCCGTGTTTGTAAAGTTATACTTAAATTTATTGTAAACCGAAAATGTATGATCAACCTACTTATTATATATTAGTCACGTTAATCAATATTATTTTAATTATTTTTTATTAAAAATTAGAATAAATTGGTTAAAACATAGATTTATTCTCGATATTATAATATTTTATTATGTTATTAGTTGTGTGGTAAGTATGTTTTTATAAATCCATATTGTGCATGTTTATTTTACACACCCAAATTATGATGTGTAATCTGCTGAAATTTATCAACTGTTGCTCATCAACTTCTTGCTATAAAAATGACATTTCTTGGCGGCGGCCATTAGCCCCATATAATTCGATTCATGTGTGCGTGATTCCCATTTGTTTTGCACGTAAAAGTCCATATAAATGCAAATTATGTGGGGCTTATCAGTTCGACTTAGCTTGTAGGCAACACAGATGAGAAATTAACCAGATTGTCAACTCTGCAATCCCCTATCACTTTCAACCCACAAAAAATATTTAATAACGGCCGCAAAATCCTCTCTTAATTTTCCCATATGTGAATACGTGTGAGCCAGACACATGAAGTTAGATCTAAATTACTAGATTACCCGCCAAAAATAATTTTGGGGAGTTTTGCAATATATCCAGATGTATCTATGGTAACAATGGACCTAACAACAGCCTGACGAAGGATTTTAATAAATATAATCACATGTTGGGTTTTAACCTTCCAAAAGCCAAAAAACATAAATAAAATATGAAGAAAATATAATGTATATATTTGTTTTGAAATATGTAGTTATTCTACATAATTGATCGGCGATCGTTACTTTTTGGGATTTGGGGGCAATGAATGTTTATGTGTGCGATATTAGTTTTTCTTGGGTGATAAATTATGAATAACTGCCCAATATTCTTGGAAGATTGTCCATTTTTTGGTTTTGGACAATTGAATGAACAACCATTTTCCAAGGCGTAAACCAAGGAAGGCATGGAAGATTAAATGTTGAGCGAACATTTTTGTTTAAAAACGAGAGGAAGGGTGATTTTACTGACCAGGCCATTTGTTCTGACCCAGAGAATATTATTTGCTTGGAATCACAGTGTACTCCAAGTACCAATAAATTGGTCATGCAAACACAATGATTTAATTTACTAAAACGATTATATTTTCTAAACATCGTTTAAATGGCAATACCCTATGTTTGTTTAATAATTTAAACTAAATTACAACTCTGGCTGATACGTCCCGTACCATAAGAAGCTTAACAATCACCGTCCGAAATCGTCATAAAACAGGAGATCCCTTCCATTCGTGGCAAAAAATATGTCCCACAAAATGTACGACTATATATTCGATATGTGATCAAATAACATATAAGAATGCACCTCATGTAACAAATAAATGAGCGTACACCGTAATTGATAATTTTTAATTTGAAATCAGAATCAGGAAAAGTTTCCGCCTAACAACGCTTTTCTTAGAAATTGTTTTTATACCCTATATTATATATATATTATTAATTTTAACACAAATTTGGTAACACTAAATAATAATTAATAACTAAAAGTATATATATTTATGAGGAGCGACAAAATCTAAGACTATTTAGCAATCTCCGTCCGAGCGTACGCAATTTTTAGGCCTTTGAGGATATAAAAAATACTAGAAAATACCTTTGATGCCTTTGAGGATATAAAAAATACTAGAAAATACCAATACAGGACAAACCAATTAACACTGACGATGAAAGCTATGAATTTTGCCCTCCCGATCAAAATGAAGTAAGAATAGCAATTTTTAAATTTAAATCCAACAATTGCGGCAGATCCTGGAAAAAACTCAAGAATTTCAATGTTTAATGCTGCATATGACAGCATTTATGGAGAAAAACTAAACAGAGTTTTGATATTCCTGCGTTTTTACAGGATGATGATGTAGGAAGCTAGCTGCCTTTGATGTCAAAAAAGGATTACGATAAGGCGACGTGTTGTCATGTGACTTCTTTAGCATCATACTTGAATTGAAGGAACTGTACAAAACTCACAAGCGAACTCGCAAGGTACGATCTTTCAAAAGTCTCTTCAATTACATATGTATTTGCATAATAATAAATAGTTCACTCTTTGAATCTGGGGAAAGGACCCTCTGTAAAGCGAGTAAGATATCCTTGTTCGTTTTCTTGGACCGGTTTGGATGAGATGACGATGATGAACTCTATGAGCTGTACAGCGACATTTTCAAACTGCACATTGAGCGTGCGAATACCAACGCTCCAGGTCGTAGAATCTTCTACCCTCATCTATTCTAATTGTTATCTTTGTTAGTGTGTGGCTGTCAAAACTTTTTGGTTTCCATTAGTATTGAAGGAACGTGCTTAAAGATACCCAACCCGAAACAACAATTTTTTAAGATTTTATATGTATGGTAGAATAATATCAAGATTTAGAGCAATTTTCGATAACATAGACCCTAAACAAAACCTTCTTAAGTACAGTAGACCACTTCATATGAAATAATTTAAAAACGTCAATGAAGTCTATTAAACGTTTAGAGTTATGATTCTTAAGTCCACAAAAATAAGTTCTCCAAACCATTATTTATTCACTCACCTTTCGTGTTTAACATTTGTAGAGCGATCTGCGAAAGTTCTATCGCAATATTTGCATTTATAAGGTCTCTGTCCAGTGTGTGATCGCATGTGACGTGTTAGCTGAAAGTTTAAAGCAAACGCCTTCTTACATATCCTGCCAATGAAAACAACCATTTTAATCAATGAAAATCTTAGTTTTTAATATACGAACTCGCATTCGAATGGCTTTTCTCCACGATGCCTACGCATATGCGCCTCCAAACAGTACCGCCTTTCATATGTATTACCACATACCTCACATATGTGAGTTGAAGTCTGTTTTCGACTTGTCTCAATGATTGCCGTACCATCCTCAGACATTCCCAACGTTTTCATCGGTGACAATTCATCTTTGTTGTCCAAATTACTATCATCGGAATATGCGCCATTATCATTTCCTTCATTGTAGGATTCATCTGAGCTGTCCCTTTCCTCTTTTTCCGAAATATTTGCGGTATAGTCGTCAATACACTCCAAGTTCTTGTGGATATAAATGGTGATAGCATAAGTGATATACAAATTGAATTCTATTACTTACTTTATAGGGTTCTACTTTTAATTTAGTCAATGGTTTTATGTCGTCTTCATCGTTATCTTTGCTCTCACCTTTGGCGACAAACTCGTGAAGATAGTCATCGGAATTTCGACAAATTGTTCGAAATTTGTGCGCGATCGAAAGAAAAGCATTACATTTTTGGCAGATTTGGGTGGGAAATTCGGAATTTGATGTTATCTGATATAATTAAACAAAAGTATATAGTTTTTTTGAAATTATTAAAGAATAAAATGTATGGCATTAAAGTTGTGGTACTAACAAAACGCTTGTATCCCATAAGCAATTGTTTGTTGACAAAATTGGTTACATACCTTAATGCCACCACACGACTCAATTTTCATAGAAATTGTAACATTATTTTCATCTGTATCGTATATTGAATTCATTTCCCCATCACTGCCCTGTAGACATATTCGACACACAGTTAAATCTATTTTCATCTTAACTATAATATTAATTTACTTTATAAATAATTTTTTTTATGAAAATGCGAAATAACAAACTTCTTGAAATAAAAACGCTTGCAAAATGTCAGTCAGTTGTCAATAATCTCAGAAATGTGGGGCTGGCTTCACTTTAAACGATTAAATGATGTCTATATGGGCTATAAATTTCCGTGCATCACATTGGGACATGTAGCCTGACACTATCGGCCAAAATATGAAAGAGGAATGTGTTTGTGTTTTTTTTTATATATAATTTACCCACACAAATTATTGCATCAGCGAATGACAGTTGTGGCAATAATTATCGTTTTTGCCTTTTCTCAATATTATTTACACAAAATTAAGCGAACTTTGTCTGCAATCCCAACAGTGTACAAGCTTGCATATGTAAAAGTTCTGCATAGGGCGAGTGTACTAAATATTCTGCCTTGTAGTGAGACTGGTATTGTGAAAGCTGCTATTAATCACTCTGCTAATTCGCAGAGAGCAGTGGCGATTGCTCTTTAATAAAACTGTTCACTGCTCTGCACAGTGATCAATCTACAAAAAATAAATAAAAAGAAGATATATGAATCAGATAGACAAAGACTTACAACATACAGGAAATTTTTGAGGATAAAAAACCAACTCCACGCCGATATATCGCATATTTCCTTTCGCACACTTATTTACATTAATAATATGTTAAGTCCAACAAGGAAAAAAAAAGAAAGATTGAGCAACAAACAATGTGCTCGAGAGTGAGTGATCAATAATTTAAGTTGACAGTGGAGTAGACACAGTAATTAAAAATTGTGACAGTGAGTGATGTTCTGATTTTTTAAGCATTATGTTCTTCATATTCAAAGAAGATAATAACGTTCAACTGAGCAAGTGTATGTATATTATGTATATGCTCTGTTTTAGGCTTTTAATGAAATAATTAAAATTATTTGTAATAGTAAATTTTGGATTCTGCGTACACCTTTAAAATAAATATGTTGATGTTAACTGCTTTCTAAAAAGTGATTAAATAGCTGCTTTTTAGAGAAGCTATTTTTTTTGTTATTAAATTATCGGGCTTATATTTATAATTTAGAATTTTTAATTAAGCATTTTTATTTAAGTAATTACTTTTTCGCTCGGAGAAATTCAGAAACTGAGATACAAATAACGGCAGTGCTATGGTTACCTAATGTCACCTCAAAATTATTGTAGCAATATGAGCCCCTACACTTTATATTGAAATACATCTAATTGCCTGGTGACTGGTGTGTCTTTAAAGGTGCACTGCTCTCTGTGATTACTGATCATAAAAAATAGCTCGTTAGCACAACACTCATTCTGCATCTACTAGATTCCATTTGTCAAACAGCAATGTTTTTGACGAATGAATTGACGAATTCGTTAACTTTTTTATTTTTTGTTAAGCCTATACAAATAACGAAACCAAACGTACTATGCATAAGATAATAAAGGGTGATTTTTTAGCTGGTTTGGTTTCGGCAACACTGGTTTTGACAGCTGACGTGTGTTTAGTACCTTGTGTCACTGTCAAACAGCTTCAGTTTGGTTTGCAATTTAACCATGGATCGTCTTACAAATGAACAACGCTTGCAAATTATTGAATTTTACTATCAAAATTCGTGCTCGGTTCGAAATGTTCATCGCGCGCTGCTTCCATTTTATGATCGGCATTCTCGACCTTCTGAGCAGTCTATTCGGAAGATTGAGACCAAATTTCGCACCAAATTTACTTTGTTGGACATTAAACCACCAACACGTTTACGTACTGTGCGTATTGAAGAAAATATTGCGGCCGTATCAGCTAGTGTGACAGAAGACCGCGAAATGTCGATTCGGCGCCGTTCCCAGCAGTTAGGCCTTTGTTACAGCACTACGTGGAAAATTTTGCGGAAGGAATTGGGCGTAAAGCCTTTTAAGATACAGCTGGTGCAAGAACTAAAGCCAGCCGACCTACCACAACGCCGAATTTTTGGTGAATGGGCTCTTGGAAAGCTGGCCGAGGATCCGCTTTTTTATCGAAAAATTGTGTTCAGCGATGAGGCTCATTTTTGGTTGAATGGGTACGTAAATAAGCAAAATTGCCGCATTTGGAGTAAAGATCAGCCAGAAGCATTGCAACAGCTACCAATGCATCCCGAAAAAGCCACTGTTTGGTGCGGTTTATGGGCCGGCGGCATTATTGGGCCATATTTCTTCAAAGATGATGCGAATCGCAGCGTTACTGTCAATGGTGAACGCTACCGAGCGTTTTTTGTGGGGGTATGCCAAGGCTAATGTGTATAGGGACAAGCCCGCTTCGATTGACGCACTGGAAGCCAACATCCATGCATTCATTCGTGAGATACCGGCCGATATGTGTAAAAGAGTATGCCAAAATTGGACTCAGCGGATGGGCTACCTGAGACGCAGCCGCGGTCAACATTTGCATGAAATTATCTTTAAACATTAAATTGCAAGGTTCAAACTATCGATTCAAATAAATATTTCATTCAATTTTTCGAATTTTTTGTGTTTTTTTTTTTAAAAAAGTTCTAAACCTCTTAAAAAATCACCCTATAAATACTTGATAATATTTTCTCATGCCATGGGAACAATAAACAAATTTAATTTTCATTTTGGATGACATTTGCGAATCTTGTCAATGACGTGACAATTCATAAGCGCACATAATGGTTGGTTTACATGAGAAATCAGTTTAACTGTCGTGCAAAAAAATTCACTTTTTTGGAAGAATTAGGAAAAATCGCAGTTGCCACTTCAATAAATGTTTACAACACAATGAAAAAACCTCGTTTTGAATACTGTTCAACTATACTGCTTATGTGCAACAATCAAATGTTAAATCTATTTCAAAATAAAGGTATGCGTATATTGCTGTTGTGCAATAGATTTACACCTATAAGAGGAGAGAAATTATTTTCAAATTGTCCTGGATGAGTGTTAACCAAAGATTAATTTATAATGAGATATCGTTCATGTATAAAGTTAAATTTAAAGTATTACCTAACTACTTAAATGAATATAAAATATATATGTACGTGACTTTAGACTGCCAAATGTTTAGAAATATAAAAAATGAAAAATATGGTACTGCAGTTTAGATTACCAAATGAAAAAAAAATTAGTGTTCATTTGTTAATTATTAGACTTAAAAAGCTTTTTAAAACCTAGGGGTTTTCTTCCAACCCCCTTCTGACTCTCAAATTTGCGCACAAAATGTCCAACATCTGGCTGTGAAATTGCGGTAAGGTAAATTGGTAAATGCAAACCTAGTTTCTTTCAAGATAATTTTTTAATCTTGTGTTTAGCAGATTCAAATTTGTATGTTTAACCTTAATCTCGGTTTAGTGTTCGGTTTAGCGACGTAGCATAAGCCAGCTCACGCACACAATTACAGTACTGCGTCAAGGAATCCATTTCTTATGTAGGTATCATTAATGTCGCTTCAAACACCATATTTTTGAAAATCAACTGCACACTCTGTGGTTCACACGTTTTCAAGGATAGGAACTCTTCGCACACACAGTTGTTGGAGAAGCTAGGCTTTGGGTCCTGTTGGGCTGTTTACGCCAAATATTTATTTATTTTATATTGTTTTAAGGTTGAACGTTAGATAATTGTAGGAAGCAAATGTTAGTGGTTAGTGGTTAAAAGTGTTCAATAAGATAAAGAACAATCCAGTCTCTTTTAGGCTTGAAAGCAATTGAATAACCTGCAATCGGAAGAATTGGAGAAATTAAGGACTATTCATACGAATCCTGCGAACTGCGAACATAAGAATTCTGACATTTCATTCCCATGACTATTTTTGGTCGCAGTTACCTGCGAATCCAAAATGTCCTTGACAATAGACCGGCAAAATTATTTATTTAAATATTTCAATTCCCATTAAATACTTTTATAAATGCACTGAATTTCCGAAAATTCATACCTATAGCATACACAACAAAATTGTTCGTTTGAGTTGCGCTTTAAATTGATAGCATAACAATAAAAATCTTGACAGTTTGGGCCTATGGTCTATTATGAGTACATGACGTACTTCAGAGCTACAATCGAGGATGATTTTCGTGTCGGATACTCATACATCTGTATAATCTAATTACTCATCATCTGTGGTTCTATGTAAGTAGCTGTGACCTCAATGTGTCTCCAGTGAGTTTGCATTTTTATATTACGGTACGTTTATAAGTTCAGTTTGCACAAATTTTATTTCCAATCAGGGTTTAACAGTTTATTTTCGACATAAAGTAGATGAATTTTGTTACTCCAAATTTTTGTTTTACACAGCATTCAACTTTTTTATTGCAGGGTAAATTGAGCTATTATGGCCTTCAAGTTGTTATCTTCAGCTAAGTGCTTTGCCGGCGAACAGAGAGTGTATTCTCATTTTTCCGATACACTACAATGTGAAATGAAGTTTGGAGTGTATTTGCCTCCACAGGCAGTTGACGATAGTATTAAATGTCCAGTGCTGTTTTTTCTTAGTGGTTTGACATGTACACACGAGAACTTTATACAAAAGTCTGGATTTCAGAAATATGCCGCAGAGAAAGGAATATGCGTTGTGAATCCTGACACTTCACCTCGAGGGATCAACATTCCTGGAGAGGATGAAAGTTACGATTTCGGATCCGGTGCTGGCTTCTATTTGGATGCTGTGCAGCAACCGTGGGCAAAGAATTACAAAATGTATAGTTACGTTACCAAAGAACTCGTGGAATTAGTTAATGAAAATCTACCGGTCATTAAGAACAGGCAGTCTATTACGGGCCATAGTATGGGTGGACATGGTGCTTTGATTTGTGCACTGAAGAATCCCGGGCTTTACCAGTCTGTTTCTGCATTTGCTCCAATTTGCAATCCTACTGAAGGTGCTTGGGGTACAAGGGCACTAAATGGCTACATCGGTGCGGAGAAGGAAGACTGGAAGCAATGGGATGCGACAGAGCTTGCAAAAAGTTATTCCTCCACTCCTCTTGAGTTGTTCATCGATCAAGGAACGGAAGATGATTTCTTAAAAAACAAACAACTGTTACCGGAAAATTTCCTAAGTGCATCGGCAAATAACAAAAATTTGCAGACTATTTACAAGCAAAGGGATGGTTACGACCATGGGTACTTATACATTGCTACGTTTATTGGGGAGCATATCGCTTATCACGCAAATTTTCTGAAGTGATGTAAAATTGTTGTTTGTCTTACTACTTGTTTAAAATTTAGATTTATATGCGGAAATAATTATTATTTAAAAATTAAATTAATGTTTGCATAATTTTTATTGTTACATATTTTTTGCATGGCCGATGTTGGAATTTGTTGTGGAAACATGTATATTTTTTGTTTGTGGGTGGATGGTGACGGTGTCAGAGTTCAATCCCTTTAGGGGAACAAAGATGCAATCTCTCCTTTAAAAATCACCTTGTTTACCGTTGTCGTTCCCGACTCCGATATACACGACTTCCAAACTTTGGCTTGTCGTTTTGAGGTGCAGACTCTTTCATTGCCGGACAAAAATTGAACAATCAAATAAATCCATATTCACATTCAGAAGAATGTAGCGATTCCACTAAGAATTTGAGTTATGTGCAGATCTACTATATATGCAATAAGTTAAATGATAAAGCTAAAAATCCGTTTCCGAGAGCCGATAACGATAATTGAAGTAAATGAGAAGTGAACAACGTAGGCTTTCCTCCTTATTACCGAATATGGTTTGAACTCAAAATGATTTGACATTCCTGCTATTTCCGGATAATTTATCACAAGGACCAATCGAAAGCTTGTGTTATTATTTTGCAAATCTTACTTCTTAATTCACTCAAATAGAATAGAGAGATACAGAGGCGATAAACCACGCAATTATTTTTATCTTTTACGTTGAAATATTTTCAGACCTTATAATGCTAGGTTTTTGTTTTTTGGTTTACAAACCCTTGGAACGCGTCGAAAATATTTTTCGATTATGTTAATTAGATCCTTTACTTAACAGGCTCGCAAACCAGACGAGTCTTTCCCCTTTGATTCTCTGCGATCTCGGGCACATTGCGGCCATTTCTCCAGACGAAGTGCTCTGGCATCCGCGATGGCTTGGTCTTTGAAACGGAGGTTCGATCTTCATTTGCGTCTCGTACCTGGGACGACTATCCGCAAAAATTTGCCGGCCCAAAAGATTCATCACTTAGTACAAGTATAGTATATATACATGGGTGCTTTCATAAATGCATGGTTGCGCAAGCCTAAACAATGCATAGGATTCCTTAGCTGTTTCGAAGAGCCTGCGTTCCGCTCTTAAAGCCAGCAGCCAGTGGTTTATAAAACCTCCGGATGTTGTTTTGATCGGTTCGATCTCGTTGAGGTTTGATACTGCCTATACTCTTTTCTATCTACGCAGGATCTTCTTCTCCTCCTTTCTCCTATCTCGGTACTCTCTTCTCTTGATGCCTTGTTTTCCGCTGCAGCGTTCTGTTATGTGTTTTTTTGGTCACCTTTTTCCGGTATACTCATACATGATTGTTGTGTCTGTGGTTATATATAGCTTCTCCCAACAACTTTGGGTTCGAAGTTATATTTTTTGACACGAATGGTTAGGGACCTACAGTTAAATACCGATTCCTAAAAACAATTAATTTTTGAAAAAATCTTATGACAGTTCTTACTCTTGGATGCTTGTCAGACGTTCGCAAGAGGTGGGGCAGCGAATAAAAACATTCAGGTGCTACAGGTCACGATTTGGACCAGCGACCCCTCACTTTTTTCCAAACTATTTCTTAAGCAGACTCAAATCTCATTTGAATAACAGTGTGATTTTGTTGATTCACCTACTGCCCTGCTAAAGTTTGAATAAGACCTTTCGTGAGATTTCTTGTTATCCTTTTGTGTGAATTTCTTATCGCATACGAAACAACTATTATAAAAACGAAATATTTCACAATTTGAAGTCAAGAAGGTTATACCTAAATGATTTTTCTCTCGTATGAATCTTATGGTGTACTTTTAGGGCATTCAAATATGCATTCATATATATTGGTATTACCTTTAATGTTTAATAAGGGGGGAGGGATCTGCCTGTTTGAGAGTCTATAATGCGGGACAACAATATTTATGCGAGAGCACCATTGGGAACATATTAATACTTATGTTGTTTTCGTTTGGTAATCCGGAAGAGCTTTCCGATCCGGGATGCCAATCGAACAAGCAAACTTATTTCATTTGAATTTGAAGTGTATTTGTCGTATTTGTGTATGTATATGTATTTCCAACCGCTTCACTTCCAATCTGATGAAGATAAATGGGATGGGAGACAAATATTATTCATGATATGTTTAGTTTAATTTGGTAATAACTCTCAGCTTATCTTCGCAAAATTGAAGAATTATTATATGCATGAGCTATGACATTTCTCGATAATGCTGTTTGAATGTGTTAGTGCCTCTGTGTTTTGATTCTAAATTCAAAGTCCGAAGCGAATTTCTCTTCTTTCCAGGAACAGTTTCAAAAGAGACCGTAAGTCTTCCGGATTACCAAAGGAAAATGACATTACTAACATTCATGTGGTTTTTCAGCGCTGTGCAACTTAATGTCTTGACTCAATTTCAATTGAGTTTTATAGAGACTTTTGCAATTGGTAGCGGCTTGTCTTCATTTTAAATTTGATATTCTGGTTAATCTGTTTGAAATAGTTTCCACCCTTTCAGTTTCTTGTTTAAATTATTTATCAAACAGTTCTTCTTCACTCTCAATCAGATAAAGTCCGGGATCAAAGGTGGCGTGTTGGCATTTTTATATTACGATAAAATTATATTAATGCACAAATTTTATTTTCAAAATTCAAGGTTTAACAGTTTTGTACATAGATGAATTTGGTTATTCCAAATTATGTTTTTTTTTAAATTCTTACCATTTTTATTTCAGGGTTAATTGACCTTTTATGGCCTTCAAATTGTTATCTTCAGCAAAGTGCTTTGCCGGCGAACAGAGAGTGTATTCTCATTTGTCTGAGGCACTAAAATGTGAAATGAAGTTCGGCGTATATTTGCCTCCTCAGGCAGTTGATGATAATATTAAATGTCCAGTGCTGTTTTTTCTCAGTGGTTTGACGTGTTCACACGAAAACTTTATTCAAAAGTCTGGATTTCAGAAATATGCTGCAGAGAAAGGAATATGCGTTGTAAATCCTGACACTTCACCTCGAGGGGTTAACATTCCCGGAGAGAATGATAGTGACGGTTTCGGATCTGGCGCAAGCTTCTATTTAGATGCTGTGCAGCAACCATGGGCAAAGAATTTCAAAATGTATAGTTACGTTACCAAAGAACTCGTGGAGTTAGTTAATGAAAATCTACGAGTCATTAAGAACAAGCAGTCCATTACGGGTCATAGTATGGGTGGTCATGGTGCTTTGATTTGTGCTCTCAAAAATCCCGGGCTTTACCAGTCTGTTTCTGCATTTGCTCCAATCTGCAATCTTACTGAAAGTGTTTTGGGTCCTATAGCACTGAATGGGTATATCGGTGCAGAGAAAGAAGAGTGGAAGCAATGGGATGCCACAGAGCTAGCAAAATGTTATGCATCCACCCCTCTTGAGTTGTTCATCGATCAAGGAACGGAAGATGAATTCTTGAGCAAAGAACTATTACCAGACAATTTCCTAAGGGCATCAGCAAATAACAGAAATTTGCAGATTATTTACAAGAAAAGGAATGGCTACGACCATGGATACTTATACGTTGCTACGTTTATTGGGGAGCATATCGATTATCACGCAAATTTTCTGAAGTGATGTAAAATTTGTGTTTGCCTTACTATTCGCACTCACTAAAATTTCATTTAATATGCGGAAATAATAATTAGATTACTGTTTACATAATATTTACCTTTATTATATATGGAAACATTAATATATTTTATTTGTGGATGATGACGATGTTAATGTTACTGTGTTAACTTGAAACCTGGATACATTACTATGTGATACACTATACTGAGTGTACCCACTCTCTATTTTAATCCGAACTTCGTCGGCTGAAAACGACAAGCATAATAAGAGTTTAAAGGAGTCGTGTATTTTTGAGTCGGAAACGACAATTGTAGTAGAGGTGACGGACCTTTTTTTATTTTATGATGTCAATATAAATATGTATAATAATTTTAATTCGATGTAAGTATTATATTGCCTGTATAAAAAACCGATTTAAAAACTCATCATTTTCGGAAATTCGAAAAAAAATGCACGCTTAGAATTAGTGTTATTAGAAAAATATCACCAATAAGCTTTATTTTACTTACCTAAGGAATTGTTAACTTAAATGTAAAGCGTAACAGCAAACCATTTTAGAATTACAATAATTTGAAAAGAAAAACCACAGACAGACAATGAATAATGAAATTTGAAGAGTAATTTGTTCGTTGATTTCTTTGAGTTAATGTACAATAAGTCGCAAGTGTAGATAAGAAAAAAACACGTTTTAATTCCTGAAGTTTGATATGATTACACATAACAGAACGCTGCAGCGGAAAACAAGGCATCAAGAGAAGAGAGTACCGAGATAGGAGAAAGGAGGAGAAGAAGATCCTGCGTAGATAATCAATTTTTGGGAGTGTGTTTTTCCAAAAATGTTGTGCCGCTTTCGATTGGTAATCCGGAGGAGCTCTCCGATCAGTGTATTTGTCGTTGTATTTCCAGTAGCCTTATGGTTGGTTTAAATGGCCACCAGAGATAAAAGAAACAAAAAGCTTCATTCATCCCTGATGGCCACGCATTCTATTTTTCCATGAGATTAGAGAGAGATCGGTTTTTTACTGCCGATGATTATAAAGCTGATAGAGTGAGATCATAGAACAAACACACTAAATTCGGTTGATACCACGCAAATTAATGTCGTTTTCGATTGGTTATATGGAAGAGCTCTCCGATCGGGGATACCAATCGAACAAGCAAAAATATTTCATTTGAATATGAAGTGCAAATGCCTCTGTATTTGTGTATATGTATTTCCAAACGCCTCCCTTCCAATCTGATAACGAAAGAAGGGATGGAAGACGAATAGTATTAGTCGTTGTAATATGTTTATATTACACCCAATATTATTTCATTATTTCATTATTATAGCAACAAATATGACATTTATTGATTATGATGCATTTGAATGGTATTGAATAAGTGCGTGCTTCTGGTTTTAATTGAATTGTCATTTAATCACCAAATGAACACTTTCAGAAGAGTCCGAAAGTCATCCGGATTATCAATCGAAAACTACATAATATACACCCCACAAATATGTACGCACGAATACGTGTTTGTGGATTCAAGCTTCCAACACACACAATCCATAAAGAATGCGCAGCCTTTTTCAGCATGATATGGTTGTTGTTTCACAAAAAAATGAAGTAAACCGCGATGAAACTTTTATCTCTACTAGTCGCCTTCTAAACTTTGCCACAATTGACCATACAACACATAAATATATAAAACCTAAAATTTACCTAAATTTTAAATCGAAGATTTTTAAAAAGTTCAGTTTTTTCATGAACTTTAAATTAATTAATTTTATGTTTATTTGAAATAGCCTATAAGATTAAGATCGGTAGATGTAATTTTATCGAGCAACAAACAACCTCTACGTAAAGCGATACTGAGAGCTTGAGAACTTTTCATATACCTTATCATAGAGTAAACTATGGACTAAATGAGCCAATTTCAATATACTTAAGGCTGGCAAACTAAATTACTTATAATAGTGATAATAACTTTTACCAATTTAAAAGTGGACATGTTTTTAAATCACGTATATTAAATGTACTAAACATTGGTGCTGAATCAGGATTAAGCATTTGAAGTTTTGTTAAGAAATTAATCACTAGGAGCTTTCTGATAAATAAATACATAATTTGAATTATTAAGATATCGCGATTGCCTAGATGTAATTTAGCCCACTTTAACCTCTTGTTGTAGAAGTTGTATTATCAATTCCTGCACGAAGATATTATTTCCAACAATCTGAAACTGTCTGCTTAGCAAATTAGCTGTTGTTGCGAAAAACACTTCGTGTTGCAAGTCTTTCGAAAAAACATTTAGGATGAAATCATGTAGCAATCAAAAAAGTTGGCAAAATGGATTTAGAATTTTAATTATATTTTTTACTTTTTTTTGCAAACAATTCTCTCAACCAGGCTCAAATCTCATTTGAATAACAGTGTGATTTTGTTGATTCGCCTACTGCTCTGCTAAAGTTTGAATGAGTCCGTTCGTGAGATTTCTTGTGATGCTTTTGCGTGAATTTCTTATCGCATACAGAACAACTATTATAAAAACGAAATATTTTACAAACGACATTCTATTTGGAGTCAAGAAAGTTACCTAAATGGTTTTTCTCCTGTATGAATTTTCTGGTGTACTTTTAGGACATTCGAATATGCGAATGACTTCCCGCATTCCATACACTTAAACGGGCGGCTATTAGTGTGAATCCTAAAGCAGCAAGAGATATAAACTTATATCAATTTAATTGATTGCAGATTACCTTTCGTGTTTAATGCATGTGGAGGGATCTGCAAAGCTACTGGAGCAGTATTTACATTTATATGGCCGATTGCCTGTGTGAGAGTTCATATGGCGGGACAACTGCGCAGTTTGGGCAAACTTTTTTTTGCAAATCCTGTAATTATATATTTATGCTGGTGCAACATTGTGACCATATTCTAGCTTACTCGCATTCATGTGGTTTTTCAGCACTGTGCAACTTAATGTGTTGACTCAATTTCGATTTAGTTTTATAGAGATTTCCGCAGCAGTAACAAATATAGGAGGCAGCTGGATTGGTAGGTCTGCCTTGGCTTATTTTTGGTATTCCATTTTTGGCATTTGCTCGCAAAGTCTGACCTTTGGCCTTTGGTGGCTGTGTGTCTGCATTTAAAATCTGGTATTCTAGGTGGTTTGATTGAACTTCAGTTTCCTCTTCTTCAATTTCTTGTTTAAATCCTTCTTCAAACAGTTCTTCTTCACTTATATATAGTGATTCAGATGATTTCCGTAGAAAATCCGACTGAAAAAAATGTACCCTGATACTTTACTTTAGAAACTTTATTTGTTTTAAACATACTTTGGTTTCCAGGAATAAACTTATATGCTCGTCATCTTGTTTCTCATGTTCTTCCTTTGGGTTGCACTCTTCAAAAGCGTAGTCTTCGCAAGGTTTTCGTGTGTCCTCTTTGCTGTTTAATATTTGATACAACTGATAGTATGACTGCTGACAAGTGTTCCGAAATTTATTAGCAGTGTCAAGATCTAATAGGCACTGATTACATATTCGATCCGGCATACCGTCCATTACATCAACCTACAAATGAAAAACTAAATATTTACTTTTCAAGATTGTAGATTGGTTATAACGCAATTTACCGGAATTCCGCCGCACTTAATGATCCTTTCAACAATATCGTCAGAAAAAGAGGACTTACTAAATATATATTTCATTTCTGATTCTGAACTTTTTAAACAAATTCGACATGTTAAAAGCCAATTTATTTCATTTTTTAAAGCCATCACAATTTGTAAACAAATTTAGTGGGGTTGTTTGGCTCTCTCTAACTTTAAACTACAGATGGTTCATTAGAGAGAACCAACCAACTTCCCGCACTTCTATATAAATCCCACTCAAACAAAAAAAGGCAGAAATTAGAAAGTGATTGTTGCGTTCAGAGAGCATCAAGCGATGTTTGCATTGGTCAATCAAAAACTCTACCAGCATGTGAAAGTGATTAGTTTATTATCAAAAAGAATTAAAATATAATTCGATTTATGAAGTATTTAAAAACCCTAGTCCCACAAATATTTAAAAGATTTATGATTTTCTAACACAAATATTACCATCTAACCTATTCTATTAAAGAGAAAATATTCTCTACAGCTAGGCTCTTTAAACTTTATTTTACATTGTAATTTATTATTGCTCGTTAATAAATCGTCGGTTCAAAGGTAAAACTCATTGTAAAAATGATTTTTTTACGAATATAAATATAATTATTTACGTTCTATAACTGGAAAAAATTAACAAGGCATAATTGTCATTTTTACAATTTCTACACAATACACAAAATTATAATACTCACTAAGTGCTGGCATTTTGAGACCTAAAGCTGTCTTTAAATTCAATTATCACCTTTTGTCTGTTTTGTTTGATAGTGAGTTTTACCTTCGAACAGATGAAGTAATAATAATAAAAATGATTAGTGAAAATTAGACCCGCATACATTTTATGTCTCCTTGTAGCAAAATCGAAATGTTTGGATTTTTGAGCGATTTTTGATCAATCTGTTAGACAGCAAGAAGAATAAATCGTGTTTATTTCGTTGGCGAAAATAAATTTATTTTTAAAAATAATTATTCCGAGAAGAAAGTTGGTGCTTAATCCATTTCTTCAATATTTTTGTGGTGTTTGGGGGTTTTAAAATAAAGTTATTTGAATGTACTGAAAACTCTTTAAAAATAGTAAGGAAATGAAGTCTATTGTCAATTGCACTTTATAATAAAACAAAGTTAAACAACATACAAAATACAAACACCTACAATATACAATAAGAAAGCAAATTGTACTGAAAAAAGGCAAATTGTACTACTGTACTCTGATCAAACTCAATTGTATCGAATTTTCCATCCCTGTTATGACTACGTGAAACAAACAATGTTGTTGCCTGTCAAAATGTGGACTTTGAAGCAATGTTTGATATTATTGATACCCATATGATATTGCAGTATAGTTATTTAATTTCTGGTTGAAAAGCAAGTGTAGTGAAGTGACATTTCCATTGTATATTTTTCTTTAACTCTAATCCAATTCAATGTTTAAATCCGCTAAATTTGCGTTTTCTGTTTCCTTTTACTATATAGGCAAACGACTGTCTCATATTAAAGGAACGGCTTTCGAATTAATAAGTTCAGCGAAATGCTTCGAAGGCGAGCAACGCTTTTATATACACTACTCCGAGACCGTTAAATGTGAAATGAATATTGGGGTTTATTTACCTCCTAGGACTATTCGAGAAAAAAAGAATTGTCCCGTGTTGTACTTCCTTGAAGGGTTTAAATCCTCACATAATACCTTTGTCACAAAGTCGGGATTTCAAAGATACGCTGCTCGGGAGGGTATTTGCGTTGTTTGTCCAGACACTTCGCCTAGGGATGTTGACATTCCTAAAGATGATACAATGGGTCCAGGTGCCTCTTTCTATGTAGATGCTATTCAGCAACCGTGGGCAACACACTATCAAATGTTTAGTTATGTAACGAAAGAACTTATCGCTTTAATTAACAACAATTTGCCGGTGATTAATAATTGGCAGAGTATATCTGGATTCAGTATGGGCGGATATGGAGCGTTAATTACTTCTTTAAAAAACCCAGGAATGTATCAGTCTGTTTCAGCATTTTGTCCAGCATGTAATCCAATGAAAGGCGGTCTTGCTAAAACAGTTTTAGATGGATTAATTGGTAGCGATGAGGAATTAAAAAAATGGGATCCATGTTTTCTGGTAGTAGATTACGATGGCAAGCCGATGGAAGTATTTATTGACCAAGGAACATGCGATCACATGACTAAAGGAAATCATTTGTTGCCAGAAAATTTTGTTATTTCGGCTGCGAAAAATGAACGCGTAAAAGCAATATTTAAAAAGAGGGAAGGATACGATCATAGCCACTACTTTGTTTCGACATTTATTGAGGAGCATATTAAGTACCATGCAGAATTCCTATACTCAAAGTGAATGAAATAAATTCAAGAATTGTTAATTTATAAGAAAAAAGTTGGATCTACTTTTCTACAAATGAAAGTAATTAACTTTTTATGTGTAAATACATAGGTTTTTTGCATTACTAGGCTAGGTCAGCCCCGGAGAAAGATGTGTTTAGTTTATACGTAATTAAAATAAAAAAGCTTGGAAAATGCATTGACGTTTCTATTTTAATTAACTTACTTTTTTATATGAGAAATCATTTCTTTGTCTCTTTGTAAGCTAAAGTGATGGAAAAAGAGCATTCGATACATTTATGTAATTGTAACAATTTCAAGCGAGTTACGTTTACGTTTTGAGAGTAACAGAACATTACCAGCTAATTATTGTAATTCTCGTTACGAATACAGACTGTTTGCTACAGCTCTTTATCTTCATTAAAAGCAATAGGTTTGCTTCGTTTGACGGTAATTTCAAGATTTTCAATTTAATATGATTAATATTACACAACAAAACAAAAATTCATAAATATTATCTTATTTTTAACTCAATGGAAAATATATTGTTTGCGTTTTGTTATATTGGTAATCCAAATTAGGTGTTTTCCGACCATTTGAAGTGGAGCTTTCATTTGCAAAATACATATATTCTGAGAAATGTCTTTCGCAGATCCTGAAATACCTCGAAAGTGGATTATGTAGTTAAAGTGGGAACAGACGGTCATCCAAACTTGTCATCCGGATGACAACCTGATGACCGTCTGATCTCACCTAAGTGTTGTTTATTTGAGCTTTCTGAACATATAAAAGAAGTCCTTTAATTCTGGTTGTGCATTTATAAATATTGCTTACACCAACGTTTTCTTTCTCCTCTTGTTGTTTCTCCATTTTTTTATTGAAAGTTTAAATTTTATTTAAATTAAATTTTTCGCCATGTACTCAACACCTTTTGTTTTTTAAAAATATGGAACAGCTTATGACAATTCAACTTTAGCCCGCTTTCCAAAATACGGGTAAACAAAATTTAAACAATTCCCAAACTAATTAGTGTGGCCATCTACTATACAATTTAGAACATAAAAAGTGTTGACAATAAAACTTAAAATCGTCCAATATGATACATAACAAAGAAATTGAAATGCAAACATTTATATCGAAGATCCATAACTAAGCCTTTTTAATGAATAACCGATGATAACCTGGTTACCTCCCAAGCAACAATTTAGTTTCCAGAAGTGCTAAGGATAGCTAGTTTTTTAATTTCAAAAACAACTGTAAGAGATCTTATGAAAAATGATTTGGCGCACTTTAGCGAAGTTATTTATTTCCTTAAGACCTTTGTTCACAGACTCTATAAAAGCAATAGTTTCTTTTTAGAGTTTACTTTAAGGACTTACAGAAGTTAGTACGGAAATCTTAACGAAATTAAAAAAATTCGTACAAATTACTACTTTTTATTATATTTTTCGTTTTGATTATATATGTTCGTATTAATATTTTCTATCATTTGAAATCGTAAAGTTGCTTTAACGTTTATCTGAAGAGTAAATAAATAATGATTAAATTTAAAAATTACTTAGCCTTGTCCAGGATTCGAACTCGAAACCATCCGTGCCAAGCCAACACGCATCAACTGGGTCAAACTGATAAACATCGAGTGAAGATTAAAAATTGATAAGTTGATACTAATTTATCGTCTTGAACATATTTAAATAATTGTAAATTAAAACCGAGTAAAAAAATGTTTTTAATACTCGTCATCAACTATTACTAGTTGATACATTATGTATTATTTGAAACAAACAGTTTCTTGATATCAATAAATGATTTTTGCGACCTATAGTTTCAAAGGTGTTTCACCCAGGTGTGGTTTTTTGGGATCATCAGTGGATTGAAATATACACATCTAATCCATACGCACTTTTCTTCTCGATTTCTTGCCGAGTATATGCTTGTTCTCAAGTGTGAATAATGACCGCTACACAAAATCGTTACTTCGAAGACAATGACCGAATTTTTTAAAAAAAGTTTTATTAAAACGGAAATCAAACAAACAAATATTAAAAAATATTTTATAATTAATTAGTTTTTACATCCGTTACTATAGAAAAAATGTTAGGATTCTGCGTTGATGAATGAAGGAATATTTGAGAACTTTCATTAAATTTGAGAAACATTTAGACCCATCATGTTTTTTAATTTTTAAAATCTTCCTCCAAAAACCTTCTACTTTTTAGGTTTTCAACAACAATTTTTCATCACTTGAAATTGATGCAACTAATTTTCGCCACTCATTGTCAACTTCAAACTTGTAACAATCTTCTACTTTTTTTGCTTGCCAAATCATACATGGTACTGAAGTTCTTTCTTTTCGAAATATCGGTGGCTATAACCGAATTTAGATCACTTGTTTGTTTCAATAAAACTATCTGTCAATTACGAAATCCGTTGAGTTATGGGAAGACACTCACTTATGCTTCGTTTCCACCAAGCGCTAAACCGCTAATAAAGCTTAACTTCCCTAAATCTTCCTCAAATCTCGAGATTTACCATTCAAATTTTAATTTCGTAAACACGAAAAATAATCTTGAAAGAAACTAGGTTTTAATGTAAGAACCGGCTTGTGAACACACTCAACACAAACTCACCATACCTGGAAATGTTAGAAGTGACGTCAGTTGCAAAGAATTGCGGGCGAAAAATCAAATTGACAACCAGCTATAGACACTTATACATTTTGACAGGAAACAGTTCACTGAGAAAAAAAAACGGCGTAGTGGCCAAACAAACAATTTGGTAGCAGTATTCCATACATGAAATTCGGAAATTCAATAAATTAAAGTCCATTTATAAACAAGTTTAATGTTGCATTTCCACGAAAACATAAACCGAGATTATAGATAAAAGATTAAAAATAAGTCTTAACACGTTTCCACCGAAGAAAAGGAAACGTGTTTATATCTGGTTGTAAAATTGTTTACTCGCTCTCAATTCTCAGTAATCAACGTCACTTTTGACATATCCAGGCATGACAATTTGGTATTGAGTCTTTTTTAAGATTATTTTTTAATCTTGTGTTTAGCAGATTACAATTTGTATGGCAAATCTTAAGATTTAAAATGGATTAAGGGCAGATTAATCTTAATCTCCATTAAACAGTGGAAATGTAGCATTAGCTTAAATGTTTTAATCCGCGCTGTGACATTACATATTTGTAAATAATTATTACAGTTTAATAATATATAATATAGTTGTATCGCTGATCTTAGAAAATACGGGATGCAATGTGCAGTTCGGCGGAAGTTCACTAGAACTCTTCAAAACATGCACTGGGATTTTTTCAATTTTGGTTCTTGTGCAAATAGTGCGCAGAGCAGGTGTAAACACAGAAAGAAATATATAAATATATGTGTTCCTTTCTCAAAAAAGAAAAATTGGACTGTCCCTTATTTATAATCAATTTATATGTTTTCTGTTTTAAACGCGTCTTTTTTGTATTCAATATCATATTCATATGTTACAAAATCCATTACATTTTTCATCTCTCTAATCCCTTCATAGGCATAAATGATTACATAAATAAGCCGTGTAAAATTGTTGCCGACTTCATGGCAGGTCGCACTTTCAACTACTATTCACCACGATACCTTTCCGACTTAGTAACTTTCCCACATTCTTACCGCAATTGATATGCAGCCTTAAGTTCGTTTATTTTCCGAACGCACACCGAGATTCAAAGTTGGTAATTTCCGCTGGGGAAATAGCTCTTATGGCTACTTCATTTGAAATTTACAAATTCTTGGAAACAATTTAAAAGTTGAATTCAATAACTGTGATCAATTTTGCATTAGCATTCTTCAAGAAAAACCGCGTGGCGTGGCGTTTGAGAAGATAATCTTACACGATTTTGGATTGTTTAAATTTTTACTGAAGATTTAAGTTAGTAGTTTATTTAGTTTATGTTGAAGTGGTTGTAAAATATTTCTTGTTTTTAAAGCTCAAAATGGCTCATTCATACAACTATGACTACGAATTGGAGACAAAAATATGCGAAATATCTGATTACTTGGGCAATCTGATGGTAATCGAAGAAAATCATGAATGCAGTGGTCCTAGCACAAGCTCCCAGGCTCTGCATAACTCAAAGTTATCTTATGTCCCCAGTTCAGCACCAGCATTATGGCCTATTAACGCAAATAGGTATTATGTATTGAACTTATTTTATTTTAAAGCTCTGTAACAAAATTTTTCTGCTTTTATTTTGACCAGTACCGCTGTAAATTCTCAGTACTCGTTGACCAATGTAACAAGCGCATTAGCGGCTCGCATGAACACATTCAATTCAACTTTCCGATCGGCAAATTCCTATCCTAGAACCAGAAAGTTTAGCAACCACAAACAACATGAAGAAAAATGTTCAGACACTTGCGACTTTGACATAAAATCTACTTTGGAAGATTTGTGCCTTACACCAGAATCGTACGCAGTTGAATTAGTTTTTGAAATCATAAATAACTGCATCCTAATTTCCTTTCATAGATTTAAGAATAATGACGTCTACCGCTTGTTCGCTCTATTTGACAAACTGGCTTTTACTATTAACGCAGAATACATATTTGAAAACATATACGAGGGAAAGACAGTTCCTAGCACAATGAACGCTTCGGCTCAGATCAAACACGCTGTGTGGAGCAGCGGTAAGCTTTTACGCCATCTGCAAGATACCTTAAAGCAGCACATTCCATTTCCTGCTGACTTTCAAGTTTCGCTTGGGGAATGTGAACAAACATTAGATAAGCTTAAAAAGTCAATTCTGCAGTTGGATGCTTATAAGTACTGTGTCCTGGAGCATCGCAAGGGTAAATTTGTCACAGACGAATCACAAGGTTAGCTTGTTTTAAATTACACCCAAGACGCGCCATATTATTGTGCAGTGATGTTCCATAAAAAGGAAATCTGTTAAACATTAATAATTGCGTTTTGTGGGCGAAATTATTCCACAATAATATTGAACGTCTAGGGACTACTTAAGTCTAATGATACAAGTTCTGATTTTTTTTATGACATTTTAGAATTAGTTCAACCGCTAATAAATATATTCACTGAGATGATCGAGAATGTTGGTAAAAGTCGAATGTACATTCAAGTTATTGAATGGGCATTAAAGAAGCGGCAAGAGGAGCTTCAATTAGCCCATGTTGAAGACAGTTGTGAAGAGCCTTCTCAGCCAATCAAAAGGGCAGAAGCATCAGAAGAAACTACTAAGTGCCGTCAAGGAATTGCTAGACGTTACATTGGTTAAATGTGCTCAAATCCAAAGAGCCTGCATTTTTCATAATTTGCTTAATGTATATATTTTATTTATTTTGTGGTGTGCTAAAATATGGCTTGCCATAAGTTTGTGTTGCCTGAAATGAATTTGATGCATTATATACATCTTTTTGTTAGTTTTTTTGTGCCGTCAAAGTGCTAAATCGTTATAGTTTATTTCAATGTGTTGTCTTAATGCTTGATAAATAAATGAAGTATGTTTCTTTTCTGTTAAAAAAGTGTTTTGATAAAAGAACGCTTGTTCATCCTTCTCACCTCACAGGACATGCGGTAGTTGTGATCAAGCCTAACACATTTAAGTGTTCAGCAAAAGCTTGGTGGCTCGAGCGGACGCTTAGAAGCACCCTGCAGTCGATTCTACTGAGAGATAGAAGGAAAGACGCATGCTTTTTGTAAATGTCCGGGCGCAGTAGTTTGGTCTGTTTGCATCCATTACAGTTGGACCATCGAAACTTGTGTTAACGAGAAATTTAAGCATCAGTGCAACACATGACTACATATGCAGAAAAAACTCAAAGCGTTCGTGTCCTTAAAAAAATTCTTATAAACATTGCCTAGTAAGCTCATCGAAGATCTTATTTCCCTGCATGCCAGTGTGACCTGGAACACAGACAAAATTCACTGTATTCAGCCTTCCGAACAAGTTTAGAGAAAGCCTGAGCTCGAGCAATATCTTGAACATCGCGAGAGGGTTGAGCACCGCTTTCAATGCGCCTTAGCTATGACTGCAAACGCAAATCCTTCTTGTCCTCCACCCGGTTGTTCACAATATAATGCATAGCTATTAGGATGGCGAAAAAAAACAGACGCATGTTTACCGTATTGAAGTTTAATATTCTCGAGTTCCACAAAGATTCCAGCGCCAGACCGCTGTTCGGTCTTGGAGCCACCTGATAGAATAAAATTCCCGGAGTGTCCGGGCCAACATACGCCTGTTGTAACCCTAATTACAGCAATATATAGATATAATTATATATCAATATATTTCAAAGTAAATATGGGTAACTAAAAAAAAATCGAGTTGTGCCATTAGACTTATTAGCATATTTTCTTATATTAAGTATGAGGTCGATTGAGGATTGAAAATATTTTTTTTTGGGATAAAATCTCCATGAGAATACGTCACGTTTTTGTTATGACTTAAAATAAAAAAAACATTACAAATATTAAGGAGTCCAATTAACAATATAATAATAATGAGTAATCGCCCACGTTTATTCTATTCTTAATTTGTTTGTTAATTTCAATACCTATTACTTTACCACCTCGTGATACATTCCGGCTATTGCGAAAATAGTTGGAATATGAAAGTAAAGACAAACTTAATCTGGACAATTTTAATTTAAGTATTTCTTACTTTTCATGGTGAATAATATTGGCTATTGAACTCCTTTACATATGCAATGGTTCTTTTTGTTTTTATTTTAAGTGATTAAAATGGCAAAAAAGTGACGTATTTTCATATAGATTTCATACTAAAAAATAGATTTTCAACCCTCGATATCTGCTAAACTAGGAGAAAAGGAGACTGTTTATACATTATTTTGTGCTTATTTCATAGAGTACGCATCAAAGTCGCATTTTCAAATCTTGTCGCCTCGGAAACTATAGTATCCCCAAATCAGACATTGCATGATTAATACTTACCTTAATATTTACAAATATAAAACAGATAAACGGGTTTTTCTTTTTCTACCTTTTATTTTTTTTTAACGAATGTCTTTTAAATGTGTTAATCTCATATTATTTTAGTTAGGATATAATACAGTTGGGAATAAAAACTTGTTTTCAAAAATTATCATCTCGGTAAACAAAAGAAAAACAGACTAATAACTTATTAAATAAATTAAAGCGACGGGTAGCACTCTGTACTTTGAAGGAAGCGTGATGTTTTATAATTCTTATTCGAACACAATTTTAAAATGTGCATGTGTAGAGTATGATGTGATTCTCTTTTTGGCCAATCATTCAAATAAGTATTACATACTACAAGTACTGTTGTGATGCAAGTGCTTTTATACAATAGTAATGGGCCAATACTACAAGAGGGAAATTACAACTTTTAAAAGTACAGAGTGCTACTTTTTGTTTTAACTCAGAGCTACAAGTGCAGAAAAAAGGAAAAGTCTCTGTAGAAATGATGTCTTACATGTGATTTACGACTTTTAGGATGTAGAAGAATATTTTTAGTAATCAATTAAAAAAATTTCTTTATCGTGATTTTACTTCTTAACTTTTAAATCTGAAAAGGGTTGGGTTGGATGGTTTTATTGCGAATTTGAAATTATCATTTTATGTTAATTAATTAAGAAAAATTAATAACAATTGACACAGCTCTACTGTATAATAATTAATTAATTAATCTGATTTCTCAACATATTCATTTTTGGACATACATGTTTCTCGTCTAAGGGGAGGATATAATTTTTTCTGCTTTAGAATTTTTGACTGTAGGTACACCTGCAGTGTTGTCTTAAACAAACGAAACAAATTTTGTTCGCAGATATAAATGGAAATATATATTCTTTTCAATGCAATTTAAAAAAAAAGAAACTAAAAACATACACATACGTAATAATGATATAAAAACATAAAAGAAACAAAGTCATGACCTATTGATTCAAACCAAAAATATATTTTGTCATCTAAGTTCTCAAATTTTCAAAAAAGTGTGAAATGTTGTGCTTGTTGTGTCACTTAATGTATTTCTTCGGGGGTTTATTATTTGCCACAGCAAACTCGTAAGCAATTTTTCTTAAAGAATGTGTGGACAATGATGTAACTTGCTGGCTTTTTCAAGGTATGCAACAAGTAATGCTTCTTCGTTTACAGCAAATATTTTCGATTGCGCATAATCAGGGGCGTTACTTATATCTCAAGTTTGCTTGCTGACTTTTGCAATAATATATTTTCAGTGTCATGATAGGTGTTCCGAAGAGTTTTTTAATGGCACTGTGCAAAACTAACCCAAAGTGAATTTCCATAAAGAACATATGTAAGCTGCAAGCTAATTTGCAAAAATACTAACAACTGAACTCATTCTTTTAGAGTAATCTACAGTTCTAAGGCCTATCGTTGATTGATGATCTTCTTTTTACCACTGTGTTGATTTCCAGTTGCACCAATGTCAACTCATAACCTCGCTTGTTTATTAATCTAAATGTTTTGAAATTCTTTAAAAATTTTTATTTCTTACGCACTGCACACCTCTGCAGTGGTTAAACCAATCGTTATGTTAAAGTTATTTAATTACATATTTAGCAAAAAAATGTTCCGACTAGCAAGTAATAAACGTAATATACGTATGACCTGGTGACCTCACCTTTTGTAGATCACATTATAAACCATCTGTCTCAAATTTTATTTATTAATTGTTACCTTGCAATTATAAGCTAAACCTGTTCAGTTTATAATTATATATTGTTATAATTCACTAAATGTGACTTATTCGTACACAAAATTGAATTCACAGAAAATTTTTTATAACTAATTACGACTTTTATTGTGGGTCAATGATCTGATATGATTTTATAAATTTTAAATGTTTTGAACCATTCGGATCATATATATGGTTTTTCTGTGAAATAAACTCTGCGAAGGTCTTCCAACAAAACCACTTAATTGCTCATAGTCATTTCTGCCTAGGCGCCACAGGTTCTAAGTGTCATCAGACTTCTTAGGTCTAGGTTAAGAATTTAATGCATCATTCTTCAACAATTTTAAGGCGAACTGTCTTTTTTATATAGCCTGTTATACTGGACTAAAAACAAACAAGTTTTAAGTCTATTTTAATGTCTGCTGCTAAAATCGTTAACTTGATGTCAACTTAGAATTAATACAGTCACATATGACTACGGGTTAATTAAATTACAACAATTATTATTGTACAATAAAAAATAAATGCTTAAGCAACAGCAACATATTATCGGTTGAATAATTTTTGAACTGCCCTGTCCGGATTAATCTTGAGATCAATCTTATAAAAGAAGTTCGCAATTCATTTGCGGTTTTAATCAACTGTGAGACGTACAGTATTCCAATTTTATTCGGCGAAATAAGTAAATTGTGTAGACAAAAAAGCAGAATGTTTAGATTTGGTTTAGTTTTGATATTGGTAACAGTTTGTGCCTGTGTTACAAGCGCTGAAGATTTCCGTAAGCATGTTAATTGTAGAGTAAACATTTTTAAATTGCTCGATTCATTTTAAGCTGCTGATGTGCAACAATGTTCATATTCAGATGAGGCGTGCTTAACTGCTACAGTAACTCAGATCCTTCAAACCAACTACAAAAAAGGTCATCGTGGTCTTAATATCATTCCATTCGATCCTCTTCACATAAAGAGTTTGAGTCTGGATAAAATTCCAAACAGTCCAGTAAATGTTGATTTTAAATTTAAGAATATTAATCTAACTGGTCTTAGCCAGATTAAGGTCACAAAATTAACGTGAGGATTCGAATACTTGCATTTGTTTACTTGCTATCATTGATTTAAAATACGGTTTACCATTTAGTGGATTCACAAAGGAAGCCACAAACACCGTCTTGGAGCTGCATGCAAACATTCCAAAACTTGTGCTAAGCGGTCCATATAAAGTAGATGGGCGAGTGCTTATATTGCCAATCGTCGGAGAGGGAAATAGCAAAATTGTGTTTGGTAAGTAATAAATATTTTTTTTTATTTTCGAAATTTCCAAATTAAAAGTAAATTTCAACACACAAAGTATGTAAATAATATATTCCAATTCCACTCATCTTCACTTCGAAGACAGAACTTAGCAAATGTTTTCGCAGGGTGTGGCTGTGATTTAAAATCAAAACGTTTTTGAATATACATAGTTGACATTGAATTCTGCAACGTTTTGATTTCAAGTTGAAAAAGATACATACAGGATGTTTCAATACTTTAAATTTTTTTTTTGGACAGTTGTTAAAAAGAATTTTAGAAAAGCCTAACTTTGGTGTACGCTGATCCACTTTAATACGAAAAATTCCGTTAATAGTTGCAGCAGAAAATGTATGTTGTGCTTTTTTTAAAAAATAAAATTAAACATAATTATTAATTATTAAGTTTATTTTTGAGAAGTTTCTGAAGCCAGTTCTTGCTCTTGAGTGTTTGATACGGGGCGTGATTGAGCCTGGACCCCTCACTTAGTTGTCTAACGCACTAAGCCACTGCCCCCACTTTTATGCTTTTTTAAGAGACAGTTTTTATAAACTTAATACGTAATATTAACAAAATTCATTAATACAGTTGGGGAAAGATGATTTAATGATAGTTGAGAAATTATGTCGATAAGAAGGTTTAAAAATCAAATTTTAAAAATAGGATAGATAAGTATTGGATATGGGCCCTAATCGTAAGACAAGCCCAAAAATAAGTTCCTAAAGTATTAAACATTTAATTTAATCGGAATCGGAAACACCCTGTGCAAGTCCACACATAATAATATTTGGATTTTTCAATCTCAATTTTTAATTATTTATTTTCTGTAAATATACCCTTTTCGAACTCATGAATAATAATAAATCAATTTCAGACGATGTGAAAGCAGTAGCAAAAGTCAAGTGTGAAACAGTGGAAAAAGATGGTGCTAAATATATAAAGGTTGTTAAAATTCATTTAGATTTGGTGCCAAGTAAAATGACATTCGATTTGGAGAATCTTTTCAACAACGACAAAGTACTAGGTGATAATATGAATCAGTTTTTAAATGAAAACTGGGAAGTGGTATTTGAAGAATTAAAACCTCTCATAGTGGAAGCTTTTGGTAAAATTCTTGTGCATATAGCAAACGGACCATTTCTAAAGTTTGCATATACTGATTTGTTTTCACATTCATAGTTTTATTAACGTACTTAGGTACTATGTATATTATGTATTAAATAAAATTTAAAGCTTACTACAATTTTTTTTTAAAAGATTCTATAAGTGATAATTTACAATTCAAATAGCAAAACAATAACGTTTCATATAAGGCGGCACAGACAAATTCTGTCACTTTCTGTTCCATGAAGTTGTGCAGCAAAGTTTGGCGCAATATTTTCAGAGCCTACATATGACCAGTGACGTAAGGCATCAAGGGTAGACATTGACTTCCCATTGACTGTCACTCGCTTTTTGGAAATGAGCTTGTTGACAATAAATTGATTTGTGATTATTTGGTCGTCGTACGAGTTGAAAAACATTGAACAGAGTATTAGCTTCAAGAACCTGTAAATGACACAAAATTAATACCAACAGCTTTTTGATTGGGTTCAGTCAAAATAGGAGGCCTAACGAAATTTGTTGAAGTAGAACCAACCCAACAAGACCAGTAGAAATGCATCCATAAAGTGGAAAGTTATAATCTCTCACTCTTGATCGTAATATAGTCGGAAATATGAAAGAAAAAGTTGAAAAAAATCTGTATTTATAGAAACTACTGCGATTTTAATAAGAGAATTAAATCTAACTCAATTCAAAAGATTCATTAGGTTGGCTAGCAGCATGAATATTTGCTAATTTAATTTGCATCCAAAGATATATACATAAACATGACTCATGCAGTCGGGCACAAGCCCAAGCCCAACCAACACCACCCAACGAAAGCTGAATGATAAAAATAAAGAATAAATTGTGTGTTGAAGACTCAAAATCACAGATGAGGAGTTAACCAGATAATCAAGTCTGCAATACCCTATTACTTTCAACCCGCAAAAAATATGTAATAATGGCCGCAAAATCCTCTCTCAATTTTCCTAACTGTGAATACGTATGAACCAGACACGTGAAGTTAGATCTAATTTGCTTAATTACCCGCCAAAAATAAGTGTGGGGAGTTGTGCAACTTATTCAAATCGCAACAACAAAACAGCTGGTCAAGGCGGATGTGTTATGAAATAGGAAGTGCTGTCATTCGACTTTTATAGATATTTGAATGTTAATGTGTATGAACAAACAACAAATTAGATACCCACTTTTGTGAATAGAATTAGGGAAGAGGTTCTTGGACTCACACTTGGTAGTCCGAGTGTAAGTAAATTAATCAGAAACTGGAGAGTGTCTAGTGAGCTGTCCGATCATAGAATCATAGTGTTCGATCTGGATAATACAAGTATCACATGAAATCCAGTGAGGAACCCCAGGAAAACTAACTGGGATACCTTCCAAAAAGTCCTAGAAGACAATCTAGGAAAACTCGAAATCAGGAAATCTCCAGGACACTTTCTGGAGCTGGAAAACGCAGTAGAAGACGTTACCCACGCCATTACAAATGCGTTTGAAGCAAGCTGTCCCCTGTCAGGGGAAACGAGAAGGAAAGACATGCTGTGGTGAAACAATGCTTTGTCAAAACTCAGATCCGAAGCGCGCAAGCTGTTTAATGCAGCAAAACGCAATGAAGAATGGCAAAGATATCAAACGGCTCTTACCACCTATAATAAGGGAATAAGAAAGGCTAAAAGACAAAGCTTCAGGAAATTCGAGACAATCACAAATACCCCTAAAGCGGCAAAACTTGCCCTTGCCAAGTCGGGGGTAGTACCAACCTCGCTTAAAAAACCTCATATGGCAAAATTAGCGAAGAGTAGTGTTGCCATAGGGTACATACCACTACAATGGAGACGAGCGAAGGTTGTGTTTATACCAAAGGTGGGGAAAAAAGACCAAAATCGTACAGACCGATCAACCTTACTTCATTTCTGTTGAAAACAATAGAGAAGGTTGTGGATAATTATCTAAGGGAGGTAACACCCTCTGCACCATCAACAACATTCATACAGGGCGGGCATATCGACAGAAACTGCCCTCTATCAGCTAACATAAATTATCCAAAGTGCTCTAAATTCAAGAGAGATAGCATTGTGTGCCTTGCTTGATATTGAGGGAGCGTTTGATAACGCCTCACATGAGGCCATCAAACGAGCTCTGCAGCGAAAAGGAGCCAGCAACACAGTATCCAGATAGATGTGCGAACTGCTGAGCACTAGATCAGCAGAGACACAGACAACGACAGGAACTATTAAAGTAGGAACTACAAGAGGATGCCCACAAGGAGGGGTATTATCATCCTTGATGTGGACCCTAGTTGTGGATGAACTACTGGAAAAATTAACTAGCTTGGCATCAGCTGTCAGGCGTACGCTGATGACATAGTATTAATTGCCTGAGGAGAGTTTGAAGAAACTCTCTGCGACATCATAAAACGAGGTCTGAGGGTAACACAGGATTGGTGCCTCACTGCTGGACTGAACATCAATCCGGCTAAAACAACAATTATGCCATTCACAAGGAAAAGGAAACTTTCGATTGTCAGGCACGACACTGATACCGGTCAATGAGGTATTCCTCTAAAAGAAATACACAGAGGAAACCACCAAAAAAGCAACCCGTGCTCTTATGATATGCAAGAGCCTAGCGGAAAAGACATGGGGCTGTACCCGCAATATTCTACGATGGATGTACATAGCGATTGTGAGACCAATGATCACAATGCGTAAATGCCCAACCGCTGCAATGGAGGTGCTATTGGAATTAACTCCCCTACACCTCATTGTCTCAGAGGCGGCGGATAAAACTATTCTAAGAATAGCAAAAGAAGGAACTGGAAAGGGGAAATGCATCAGCTCGAAAGAATATGATGCACTACTCGGAAAACTTCCACTCCTGGGTATTCCAATAGATGACAGCATTAGGAAATACAACTTTGAAAAGAATTTCTTAAAAAAGCTCAGCAACAAGACAGAATGGAGCGATGAATCCACAATCTATACACTGAGCGACCACACGATAAAGTGGTATACAAACGGATCGAGAACTGATTAAGGAACTGTTGCAGGAGTGTTTGGGTCAAGAATGAAACATTACGAATCCATGGGCAAGAATACTAGCATCTTTCAAGCAGAAATATGCGCCATAGAAAGATGCGTTTGAATCAATCTCGCAAAAAAAAAAAATGACAGAAACTGTAACATAGCAATAATGATAGTCAAGCATCTATCAAAGCACTGGACTCCTTTGTCATTAAATCCAAACTTGTATGGGAACGCCTACAAAGTCTCAACAAATTGGGCAAGAAAAATAGAATATCTGTCTGCTGGATACCAGGCCATGTGGGCATAATTGGTAAAGAGGCGGCGGACGGCGTGAAAAAGGGTAGCAACACCCTTCATAGGACCTGAACCATTCTGCGGGATAGGGGAACACACCCTACGCGAAGAATTCAGGAAATCGGAAAAGGAGAAAAGGACTATAATTCTTCGAGATCTCCGAGGTTTGAGACAAGCCAAAAAGCTCTCAAGTTCTCAATTATGATCTCAAAACATTTACAGAATGCATCAGTCTTACTAAAAATAACCACGTATCCTAACTGATTTCCTAGCGGGGCATTGCAAACTCAGGGAACACCTAAGGAAGATAGGGATATCAGATAAAGGTCTCTGCAGCTTCTGCAATGAGTCCAATGAGGAAACTCCAGAACACATACTGGAATTCTGGGGGCATTGACCCAAAAGATCCACTACTCATTCTCAAATTCTTAAAGGAAACTGGACTGGATGATGTGATCTGAGTGGGGGTTTCCTTGCCAAGGCCAAAGCCAGAGCATAAGCACTCCAACATAATTCCCGGCGAATTCGGCTGTGAGGGGGCTCTGGAAGAGGGAGCAAAACCTCTCTAAGGTATAAGTAGGGGCTTGTGGTCTACAAGGTCGCAGTGTACTACATCCTATATATATATATTTATTATTACCCAATAAATACGAAGTTGTTAATTTAATTCGAATATATTTTGCGGTTATAAGAAATAGTTCTCTATTTTTTATCTGCCTTAAAATAAACATTCTTGGGTCGTTATACTTTTTCCATTTTGGTAAATGATAGATAAAATGTATATTTTATTGTATTATTGCATATATAATACTAAATTAGTAATTTTTGGGTGTAAAATATTTGTAGTAAATAGTTTGCAATGGTTTTCTTATATATATATTAAATTCTTTGATTGTGTTATTATTTATTTATTATTTGATTGTTTTCATTGAACATATGAAAGCTTAATGAATATACATACATATTCGGGTTCCGTGTATCGATAAAAAAAAGTGGGAAAAAAGTATTTTGAATCCTTTTTAAATTATTTTTTGTTACAAACTTTGTACGTTTAGTCAATGAAGTTTCTTAGCTGTTTGTTTTCTTAGGCGGCTTTGGAAATATAGGATATGCAAATTTGCATGCGTGGTCATGTAAACAAAACATAAATCATCCAACTAATTGCTGATGTTATGGTTTTTTACCCAGATGTGCTTTGAATCTTGAAAAAGGTCCTTGGAGCTTTAAAAAACAACTTTTTCGGAAAAGAGCCTTAGAATAACTTAACTATTTTCTGTTTGAATTATGTTTTACCGATAAGGGGATTGTACGATAACTTTGGCACCGAAAACTAAATACTGTTTTTTGTAGAGCGTTAAATACAAGCATTTTTTGTATTTGTATTGGGTCTATCTTGCCCCTTTACCCCGGGAGGGGTATAAACTCTCCCTTCCCGCTTATCGTCCAGCACTAGGCGCTGTGCAGAATAAGGGTTCTATAGAATCTTGTGCAAAGTTTCGAACCCAAGAACAAGAAGAAGTCACATGATAGCGCATCACCTTGCCGAAATCGGTGCATGTTTGGAAGAGTTTAGATGAGCTGTTGCCATGCAATTGCCCCTCGTGTTCTCCAGCCAACTTCTTCTATACTGGGTGGCGGTACTGGTTCTTCATAGACTGACCCTAAAAAGTGTTGGGGCTTTGCGAATCCTGAGTAATAATAAGTTGGTTATCCAGCTAAATTTTCTTATAAAAGTTGTAATACATATAAATCGTATGCTGCAAGCAATATGTTTACTGACTATTTTCCTGTTTACTGACTGCCCTCTTTAAATTGATGGCCAATATTTGAACTATCATAAAGCGGTTCCCAAATATATTTTGTTAATTTTCCGTTCGATTTTGTAACATTTCCAAAATTTAGATCCCTCTTAAATAATGACTACTCATCTGAATATTGCACCGATTGTTAGAAATTATAAGCCCTGATTTTCTATCTTAAGTATTTGTTAGAATTGTCCATCAATACCGTAAATTTGTTTAAACGGCTTTCATGTATTCCTAAGCTTTTTGAGCATATTGTCTGTCGCAATGTCTGTTCTTGTTGAAATGCCAAACCAAACTAAAAATAAATCACTTGTCAGCTGACAAAATGACCGCCAGTTAAAATAGTGTTCCCAACTTTATGTTCTATACCTCTAAAAAGACACCCTTTATATACACAGAATTCTCTAACGCTTTCGAGGCTGTCCCATGAGATTATCGACTTTAAATTCCCACCTTGTTTCATTTAGACGTTCAATCTGGAGTTCCCCAGGGATGTCACTTACAGCAAGGTTCCAGAAATAGAGTGAAATGAAATCGAAATTGCAAACCGAGTGAATTTATTTTGAATTTTGCACATTTTGATCTATGGAAATCATTTACTGTGAATTTGAAATCAGCTAATACCTGCCATATGAGACGTTGCAAAACTATTATTTTATATTGCTTTCGCGATTTAAACAATATTGATTGCTGACAGGTTGAAGAAAAGTTTATAGGTGTACGCAGACACTAATTGGAAATTGAAGATGCTGCGTATGTGCAGCATTTTACCGACTTAATAAATGTGCATATATTTTTTTTAATTGTCCTGCGAACTGTTAGCCGCTTCTTTATTTCTATTTCTTACCATGAGATTTGGAAAATATTTGTATGTTACCTTAGGCCGAAGCACAGTTCTAATAATTTTGGAGAAACAAATTTTCCCCATATGAATGGTTTCGATGGTAAGAGGAACTTTTCGTTTAACGGAAAATTGTTGTAGGTAAACAAAATATCCTTTACTTAAGAGAGTACAAACATTGACATAATACGAATTTAATTAATAAATTAATGTGGCAAATGTTCGTCCTTTCTTTTGAGATATATAGGCTATGCATCATACCTTCTTTCTGATGCCCTATAGGGATTGAGAATATTTCAAAATAATTCTTATTTTACCTTGTAAAAATATTTCCTCTGGTGCATATTTCGGGTGCCCGCTCTTTATAAATATATGTAATTTATATATAACTAATGGAATTTTAAGTATGCATTTATTATTCCCTCACATTTCTAATCGCTTTCTGCTTGTTAACACCATTTCACACTGACTAACTAACTTCGAAAAAAAAACAATTTTTAAATTAGATTGATTGAAAGCAAAATGTAGAAACTGGCTGTTAAACCCTATGTTTATCATTCTTGCTATTAATAAAAACGCACGCTTAAAAACCAGCTATATCTCTCAACACCCAAGATGATAGAAATTGTCTTCTTGCCAACATTAAATGTTTCCGCATTTGGTTGCAAAAAGCAGACTCATTCTGAACCCATCAAAATTCGAACAGATAACATTCTCAAGAAGGCAGATTTTATCTACTTTTTAATATAAATTGTTGAGGTAAAACATATGCTTTGTCATGTTGATAATTTTAAAAATCATGGAGTTTATTTTGACCCTAAACTCAACTTCATTGGGCATATCAAATAAATTAATGTGCTTAATAAAGAGGTGGTTCAAATAAATTGACGACCTCTATATTACTAAATCTTTGTAATAAAGCTTCACAAGTCTCTGGAGTCCGTAATACAATATTCATTCAAATCGAATAGAAGTCATTCGATTTGCCCTAATAGGACTTCCTTATATCTCCCTACAGTCAACGCATCAAACTTCTCCAAATGATACCACTTTCTCAGCGAAGACTTAATAGTGATAAGATTTTTTTACAACAACTTTTATACGATCATATAGATGCACCCTGATCTGCTGCCTTCCATTACCTTCAACTTCCGTGGAGGTGCCCGCAACATACGCTGTGTGGATCTTTTACTTATTCCTTTTCATAAGACCTATCATTGAATTTGTGATAGTAAAATTTCACTTAAAAACTTTTTACGTAATTATGTTTTGGTGACGTAACCTTTTGATTCTCTTTGTGTTAGCATTATATGTATTCTTGTAATTATTTGTTTTTAAGTTTCACAAGTATTCACGCATATTCAACATGTAGTCAGCGCATTTTTAATGCAGTCACGTGTTTACATACTCATTTGTATTGCTCTTTATTAAACGGCAATGATTACAGAGCTGTGGGTTCATATATTATATTACTATTGAAGTTCTTAAATTACTTAAAACCTGCTAATAGGTATTTTGATAGAATTTGAATGGTACCTTATATTTATTATGTAAGTTGATGGCTAGTTTTTGAGTTTTGCGAGGACAAACATTAATATAGAATACTTGCACTAACAATAAGTGATGAGTCTGTGTGAGCACTTTTTGAGCCGGCACACCCGACAAAACAGATCTGAAAGCGTATATACAAAAAATAATTAAGGAAAAAACATGTTTTTTGCAACTATTATAAAACGTTTATTTTATATATATATAGAGGCTATCTTTTTAATTTTATTTGTTAACTTACATATACAGATTTTTCTCTTAACATATTTTTACAAAGAACTTTAATTTGTTTTAACATGCATATTTGAAATGTATATATGTACATAAACATATATATATATATATATATAAATACATATATTTGAGCACATATTATACATATAAATTAAAAATAACAATTATACCAATTGAATTCGATTGTTCTATACAAATTACGTGTACTTAGCTTAATGAAACTAATGTATTGATAAAAACTCAACAAACAAAATAGATCTTTGGTTTAAAATTTTATTTATTCTCACCACAACTTAAATGTGACACATTGATAAATTTAACATAGATATTACGTTCCACAAATTTAATATTTACATACTTAAATAATATTTGTTTAATTATAAAATACACTGTTTTATCGAACATACATATATATTGCTTCTTCCAGTAGCAGAAAAAAACTCAAAAAATGTCTTTTACTTTTCATAAGGAATTTTTAATAGATTATTAATTCCACATTATGTATTTTAAAATATGTAAATATGTATAATATTTTTTTATATAGATTTTAACATTAGGTTTTCTTTAACACAAAATGTTACATGATTTGTATTAAATAATATAGGCTAAACAACATTTTCTAAAAGTAATGCAAACATATAAAAAATTTGAAAATTAATTGATGGAAAAACATATTGGGCCATATTACCATAATATGTTGAACCCGAAACTAACTGAACTGTAATCTAAAGATATGATGCACTCAGACACACATGATATTCTAAAGAATTTTGCAATTTTATTTATAAGATACTAGTCTCGTTTCGTCTTCTATTACAAATTTTGTTTTTTGAATAAATAACTAAAGAATAAATAACTAAAGTAAAATTGTGCAAAAACCAAAAAAAAAAATAAAAAACAAATTATTGTTTCTTTTTGTGATTGAGCTATTTTAAGTAAAATAGTTATTTATCATAATTTTGGTAGCTTTGTTTACTTATTTATTTTCACTAAAAATTTTGTATTAACTACGGTCTAGCGTTGAAATAATAAAATAGTAACTTATCAAATATCTATGAATATGGCCCATTGTGTTTAATTTATATATTGACGTTACTAACTTACATTAAATACACATCTTAAAATTAAAGACACTTGAACTTTTTAAATTGTGTTGTAGCTTACATATTATAATATAATACAATTGTTTACGAGAACTAATGAAAAAAAAAGTATTTTTTAAATATTAAATGTAATCTGACAAATATGTATGAATAAAATAAAATACGGGATTATTCGATTTAAAAATACTTTATGGACTTTTAAGTAGAAAGTATAAATTTGCCAAATCATGAATTAATACAAACGCAGAACCTTGTCTACTTTCACTCCAAAGGATGAATGTTTAAAATGAGTTACCTGAGTCCTTAATCTTGCATTGTACTCAAGGTTTTTGGATACGAAATTGATTCATTCGCCTTGTCAGACACAACTGCTATGCTTGCAATTTCGAATTAAAAGCCAACAAAAATACTTTATATATCATCCATTTACCACCACTCTAGTCTCAATGCCTTATAACAATGAATTTGTAAAGAAAACGAAATCGAGACGGTTGCTAGCCGGGACGGATGCTTCGCAATCTCAAACAACCAAAATTATGCAACGGAACTTGTTTAGCGGTCACAACTCATGAGCAATGTGATTCACGTGAAAGTACAAAGGTGAGAAGTTCTTATTCCTAGAATTCCAATGATCCCAACCAATATGCCATTAGAGTTTAAGCGAATCCAATTTCCAATTCGTCTCGCATTCGGCATGACAATAAATAAATCATAAGGCCAATCATTGAGTGTTTGTGGCCTGAATCTGGAAAATTAATGTTTTTTACACGATCAACTCTATGTCGCATGTTCCCGTGTTGGAAAACCATCTGCTTTAATCGTTTTCGCACCTGACAACAAAACGAAAAAAATAGTTTATCAAAGGTACTTCAATGAGGGGAAATACAATTTAAAATCGCCCCGACCACAATCCATCTAGGAAATATTTCAACACAATTGACCACAGATTTCCTTCCAGATTTCCTGCTTTTTTTTTCGACGAAAACCTCACTTTGCGTTGTTCTGATTTTAGTCGTTTCGTGGTCGCGCCTTTAAAAAATTATTGTGGTTTCGAAGCCGCGTCCTTTTCTATATCAATTTGCGTCGTTCACAAAATTTTGTGGTTTCGAAGTTGCGTCGATATTATTTCAAATTGTGTTTTTGTTATTCCTTTTTTTTATTAAATTTTTTTTTCTAAAAAGAGTGAAGAGTGATACAACTATGAAGTTTAACTTTTTTTGCAGCAACATCAAAATAAGCCAAAAGCGAAAGTAAATAAATTTAGAATTAAAACTGGAAAATTTAAAACGTGGACGAAGCCTTTATTTGCTTCCCACCATCGTATTAACAATTTGTAACCGCGATTTGATGAAAGAAAAGAGTTTGCTATGACTGCTTCACCACTACAGTCCTAGCAAATTAAAAAAAAAAAGAACTCCCCTTATGTTAAAAATCGTGTCGCTTCTTAGCATATGGATAGAGAATCAAAATCAGTGAAGAATGCCACTTAGCCAGCACTGTTTTCACATTGAAATTGGCAGCACTGCACAACAGATGACAGTCAGCTGTATGTAGTTTGTCATTCTAATTTGAGTAGCGCGGTCCTTCGGTCAACGATACTAAAATAAACGAAGATGAGTGGCAAAAAATACACAAGTTTATCCATTAAACAAAAATTAAAAATTATAATTGAATCTAAAGACAAACGCACCGAATTGCGTGCAAAATACAAATGCTCTCTTAGTACGCTCAATAGAATTTTAAAGAATGTAAAGAAAAGATGTAAAAGAAATTCAAAAACGATCCAAAAACTGTGGACTCGGTTCGTGCAAAGAGGTGGAACAAGCGCTTTTAACGTGGTTCGGTCAAATGAGGTCTTCAGGAGCAGCTATTTCTGTGAACATTGCGATGGAGAAAGCAAAGCAGTTTGCGGTGATGTTGAACCATGATTTCACTCCCACTACAGGTTAGCTCATTTTGGAATTTGATGGATTCATTGCAAATGTGTGTTATCACAGGGTTGCTTTGGCGTTGGCAAAAACGGCATGAAATAATTGTGAAAAAAATGCAATGCAGATTTTGAAGGTATTGGGGATTTTCGAAATTCAATTCTTCCTAATTTAATATCAAATTATGCGGCTAACGATATTTTCAACGCCGATGAGACGGGCCTTTATTATAAAGCCTTGCCAACATCAACTTTAACAAAAAGAGGAGCCGATGTGTTTCATGGTCGATGGTTCAAATCGTTTCTTTTCATTTGTAATGCAACGAGGGTTTACAAAAAACATCTCTTAATTCCCCATCAACATCTTGTTATGGGGAATTAAGAGATGCAGACATTTTAGAGACTGTCGCAAATAACCCAGTATGTAATAACGAAGAAGAAATTGAACTTATAATACCGTTGACTACCGAGATTCTTCTGTCTATCCAAAATCTCCGTGCACATTTTTTACCACTTAATAAATTTACTATTGAACCGGAAAATATGAAAAAAAACGTTATCAAAAATAATAAAATGTAACCTAAACTCTTCTAAAGGTAATGTAATTAATTGCTAGGTGGCATGTTAGTTATTATTTTTAGTGTTAATTGACTGCGTTGTTGACATTGACATTTCTGTCAAATTACGGAAAGGTTCGTTTTAATGTCTGTTAAAAAAGTATCAAGTTCTATTTCTAACATCAAAAAGCCATAAAAGTGTGTTATAAGTGCAGTTTAAAGACAAAAGAAACAATCTTAATAATCATATGTGAGTTGTAGACCAATAAGATTATTTTATTATATGCCTTTAAACTGACCAAACATAACCACACTCTACACTATACAAACACCCACCTACATATGCCACCAAAAGGCAAGCAAAATCTTTCTGAAACCTTTAACTCACAAGGGGAGTATCAAACTTGGGAATCACGGATTCCGATAATTTTTATATATGTTGTAGGGCAGCATTCCCTGACTAACAGGGTAAAAGGATAAGACGCACTTCTCCCCCCTTTTCGAGAAAAATCGCTTTAAAGTTTTGGTAGTAAGTAAATATAAATAATTTTTACTACTTGTAACACAAGTCGTTCACAGACCATCGTAGAGTACAGACTTCTTTTATTTCGGCGCAGCCAAATATACGCAGTGTGTTAAGTGAACTTTTAAAGTCAGGAATTTCAAAAAGCAGTGCGGTGCAGTGGAAGTGGTGGCAGACCCAGGTTCGACTCCTGGCCGGGGAAGGAGAAAAATCTTGCTTTTTTTAAATTTTCAATTTAAATTAAACAATAAAATAAAAAACATTGCGTAGCAGAAACTAAATCACGTGAAGAGTGGAAGCGAACGGTCCGCGCTTTCAGTAGCGGGAGTAGCGACCGAAAAAGAAGAAGAATCGGGTAATATGGCTGTACAATCAGCCCACCCAGTACATGTACCACCGCCAACAGTTGTCAGCGAAGAGGAGGAGGAAACTATTAAAAACCAACTCCCAACTTAGAGCGTCCCACCTTATCAGCGTCAGCCGTTAAGCTGCCTGCTGGGATGAGGGAAGGGGCGCTACAAACAAAATCAGCAGCTGATGGAAAAGAAAATCTCCCATACGTCTCCGACGGTGGGGAAGGCAGATACACGGGGGCAAGCAACAGCTTCGTTTCCCTCGTTCCATCTTCAGACTCAGATGACGAAGAAGACGAAATCCAAAGTTTAAACAGTAGCATAAGGCAGCTACAAGAGTGCTTGCCATAAAGGCCAAGCAGATAGCAAGGCGAGAGATGTAGCGGCAGACTACGAGCCAGAGTGCCGATGCCAAACACCAGCGGCCACAGCCAATACAACCGCTAGAAATGCCCAAGCAGCAAAAGGGCCAACAACAACATCAGCTCAAGCAGCAACTCAAACAAACTGTGCAAAAAAACAACCTAAGCAGCAACTGCAGAAGCAAGATGATCAACTAGAACAACAGCCGAAGCAACAACAACAACAGCAGCAGAACCAGCATCAGACACAACAGCAGCAGAATAAGCCAGCCAAGGTGCAAGTGCCGCCCATCACCACATATAAGATGGAGCTCAAGGACACCATTGAACTATGTAAGTTGGCCATAGGCAAAAATTTTACAATTAAGCGATTTAATAATAATAGACACTCCATACAGTGTAATACTGTGGAGGATTACAAAACAATTAAAAATTTGCTAAGGGAGTCGAAGACGGAGTTCTTTTGTTTTACTCCGAAGGGGGAAAAATGCAAACCATGCTTTTGAAGGGCATGGAACCGACCACCGAACCAGAGGAGCTTCTTAAGACTTTGCTTCGATACCTACGGCTGCAGTCGGGGGAGAACTTTTCCTCATGGCCGGAGACCTCAATGCCAAACATAGAGATTGGGGAAATCAAACTACTAATACTAGAGGGAACTCACTATTCAATTGGTGGGGTTAGCACAATGTCGAGTTTCGGCTCGATTTGAAGGCTACCTATAGTCCTTCGTTTCCAAGAAGCGGCTCCTATCTGGATCTTATGCTATTCGACGAACGGTTACAATTGACTGACGTGGACCGACAAACAATAAACTGTCTGCGCACATTTGTGTATGATAGTGACCATTGCGGACTTAGTGCCGAAATAACGATTCCCAACGAAATTGCGGAATTGGAAGAGTTTGTGCAGGTGTACTCCTACAATTACAGTAGGACACGCTGGACACGCTTTTCCCGAGACATGACAAGAGCAATCTCCTCGAACTCGCTCTACCCACCGTCAAATAGGAACCTGTCAAACGAGGAGATTGACAGGTACCTTAAACAAATGGACGAGACAATTAAACTAACAATGCACAGTACGATACCTCGGTATCGACCAACGAACAATGTTTACCGCAATGCAACAATAGACGCACTGCACGTACAAAAAAGTAAACTGCTAACAAGACCCAAAAACTTGCATAGGCAGTTTACTGACAGACAAAACTTGGAAATCAGGACGCGGAAGTCGTTGTTACAAAACATCCAAATATTAATTAAAGCAAATTATAGGCGGTCGACCAATTTGCACTGGCGCAACAAGATTCGAGCTATCAAGTCCGATAACCCGAGTATGTTCACCCAGATTAATAAAATATTTAGGAGGAACGATTGCAACGAACTTCCGTGTCTAAAAATCCCCCGAACAACGAACGATTACTTACAGCAGCAAGAATACACCCAGATAACGCTGTAGATGATGACGACTTTTTTGTGATTGAAGATCCGCAAGAGAAAGTGGAGGCTATAGGAACTATGGAATCTCGAACATTGTGCTTCGACATCATCCTCTAGAAACGGTGGAAATATATGCCATCCTGTTCAACAATGCACTGAATAATGCACATTATCCAGAACACTGGAAGACAGCTGTGGTACACCCGATTCCCAAAAGGGGAAAGGACAATTCCAATCCGGCAAATCTCAGGTCGATAAGTCTCCTTCCAAACATCAGCAAGGTATTCGAAAAAGTCATTAACAAAGAATTGATAAAGTGGGTTGAAGACAATAAAATAGTTCCGGATAACCAATTCGGCTTCAAGGCGGGGCATGCAATACATGCCGCGTCTAAACTGGTGTCCGATATTCAGTGGTACAAAAGTAAAAAACAAAGCACAGGTGCCTGCCTGATTGACTTAAAGAAGGCCTTAAGAAGGCAAGTTAAGCAGGTTGGGCATAAGTAAACCACTACTGTACATGTTACTTAATATGCTTACCGGTAGAAAGTTCGTTGTAAAACATGGCAATGTGACGTCTACTGGAGTGTTCGAAATCAAAAGTGGTCTACAACAGGGAGCGGTTAATTCGCCGATCCTTTTCAATATTTTCACAGCTGATCTGATAGGTTCTCTTCAGCACGCGATTGCGTACGCAGACGATTTGATCGCGTACAGATCAGGTCCAAAGATCAACGTCATTGCAATTCTACTGCAGCGTGACTTCTATAAGATTCAGAAGTCGAAAACTATTCTATTCAGAACCCCGTTGTCTATGGCCACTAGGGATACTAAAAAGAATTGGCGAAAGCTTTCTATTATTGGAACACACGGGCGTCCACTTGCGCACAAAAATGTGGTCAGATACCTTGGACTCTGGTTTAGACCAATATCTATATTTTAACAAACATGTAGATGTTTCTCTTTCCAGAGCCCGAGGTGCTTTTGCCCTTACAAAGAGACTGTTTTACAGCAGCCAACTCGATGCAAGGGTGAAGGTAATCTGCTACATGGCCTCATTCCGCCCATGCTAGCATATGAATGTCCCGTGTGGTTCAACATAGGGACAAGTAGGATGGAAAAGATTCGGGTGTTTGAGAGGGCCTGTCTCCGGGCTTGCCTTCACCTATATAGAACACCAGAGTCTCAGTACATAAAATTCTATTCCAATGAGGTCCTATACAGCGGGGCTAATCTGATTAGAGTGGACAATTTCCTGATCAAGATGACTCGAAGGCACATTGCGAGGGCAATGACCTCGATGAATAACCTGATCTTCGGGGCTTATTACCCCAATTATATGTACCATGAGAGGGTGCGTCTTAGCGGCTTTGTCCCCCCAGAAGCATTCCTCTACTTTGATCAGGCAGGTCTGATCCAGGATAGATCGGCGGTTAATCCGTTACTGGTGTTACTACAATTGCAATTTTTAAAATAGTTGTCGAGAAACACATTCATAAAAATTTCTCTCTCATTAATTAATTTGGAGGCAAACAAAGCATATTGGATCATTGCTGTAAATTTAGATGAACTCAATTGTTGTAAAATGAGAGTGTTTTTTTATGAATGTTATCGAGTCTCGAGTCTCGAGTCTCTTTATTAAATGTGCAGTGTGTGACAAAACTTTATGTTTTCATGCTTCTACGATAAATATCATCCGGATGAATGTGTATGTGAAATGGAACTTGATACGGAAAGTGAATAAAGCGAAAAATAATCGAAGTTGCCTGCGCGCTACTGTTTGCCTTAATTTATATTTCTGGCATTAAGAATTTATTGGCAGAATCTTAAAAAACTCTAAAAAAATCAAAATAAAATTCATGCATTGAACATGCAACCATGCGATCAGTTGATTGGGCACACTTCCACTGATCTATGATCTAATCTAATTATTTATATTTACTTACTACCAAAACTTTAAAGCGATTTTTCTCGAAAAGGGGGAGAAGTGCGTCTTATCCTTTTACCCTGTTAGTCAGGGGAAGCTGGCCTACAACATATATAAAAATTATCGGAATCCGTGATTCCCATGTTTGATACTCCCCTTGTCAGAAAAAAGACCACAAAAACGCGAAAATATGCCTGGTGAACTTGTTGGTACTATGAGTAAATCCGAGCTTACTAATTTGCTTTGTGATCTTCTCGATTCGAAAATGAAAAATACAGCCACGAAGAGTGACATTGAAGCAATAACAGTTGCACACAAAGAAATTATAGAGCTTAACCAAGTTTTGGAAACAAAATATGAGATCCTAGAGAACCAAATTCAAAAGAAAACTACAGAAAAAAATCTGATGCTACGAATCGCGACACAAGATGGTATGGATGAAAAAGATCTCATCAAAAATACACTGTCGAGACTCATCCAGCCAAATCCGATCATTGAAAACCAACATATTCGCGAAATAAGAACGAACAACGCAGATACTAAACACTATATTGTAAAACTTGATTCAAGACAACAGGTGATAGCAGCGGTCAAGGAATCCAAATCACTACGAGGCACAGGTAATAATATATCCAAAGATCTTCCTTTATCAATTTGACAGAAGCGAAATAAACTTCTCAAGATAAGAAGCAGCCTTGTTGGAATAAATGCAAACATTAAAGTATTAGTGCGAGATGATAGGATGTATGTAGAGAGAAAAGTTTTTCTTTGGAGTTCTACACTGGGACTTTTACAAAACAACAACAATGGGGTTTTGGTTCTAAATGAAATTTACAAAACAAATGTCAGTGATCAGCTGGGTTACAACGTGGATACACAGATGACAGAAAAGCCCAACAACAGAGTGTGGGGAAGGGTACCACACATATAAAGAATAATTAAGATCAGAAATTGAATACAACAATTAACTTTATTAAAAATGAAGTTAGAATATAAAATACGTGAACAATTGAACGGGAGCGAAAGAATGTGTTTCCACTAAAGAATCGAAAAATGGAAAACGATACTAAACGTTTACTTTAAAAGCTGTACAGTAAGATACCAAAAGAATGAAACCATTGAACTGCTACTGCATCACATGGAACCACTGAACTGTCATTGTAAAAAGTGAAGTGTAGGGATTGGCTTATGGCTGATACCCAAAGTACTCCCCTCCGAATTGAAAACAAACGTCAAATTAATTTGGAATTCTTCGTTGTCCATCGGCAAATTGTACCTTCTTGCGTGCTCCTGGATATGTACGCAAAGTTGTTGGATGCAATGAGATGTTCGGCTGTACTGAAGATGTATGTGGTTCTGATTTTGATGGTTGCTGGTTATTAGTGTTTTCTAACTCTTCCTTTACTAGATGTGCTGGTTTCAGTCTCTCAATGTTGACGTTGGCGATCCTCCCATTGATATCGATGGTAAAAACTTTATCGTTGAGTCTGTTGAGAACTCTATGTGGTCCGGAATATGGTTGATCAAGTCCTTGTTTTGGCGCATCTTGTCGGAGAAATACGTGGCTGCATGTGTGCAAATCCTTGTGGCAAAATATTTTTGTTTTGCAATGGTGACTAGCTGGTGTTGGTTTTAAACTTCGCATGTGAATCCTAAATTCTTCGAGGAAAATATTCGGATCCGACGGTGGGTCCTCGTGAGTAAAAAACTCACCTGGAATTCGAATTGCTGCACCATAAAGGTATTCCGCAGCGGAAGCTTTTAAATCATCCTTGTAGCAAGAACGCAGTCCTAGTAATACGACTGGTAGGATGTCGGTCCAAAGAGCTGTTTGATGACAACGTATAGCGGCTTTCAAAACTCGGTGCCACCTCTCCACGAGACCATTAGATGCTGGGTGGTAAGCTGTTGTACGTATTCGTTTACTGCCAATTAGTTGTGTCATTGCTTTGAATAAAACGGACTCAAACTGGGATCCCTGATCTGTTGTTATTGTTTTTGGACAACCGTAGCGTGAGATCCAGTGAGTGAAAAAGTGTTTTGCTATTGTGTTCGCAGTCATATCTTTGATGGGAATCGCCTCCGGCCACCTTGAGAAACGATCTACCATCGTCAAACAGTAGCGGTATCCATCGGATACTGGTAGTGGGCCTACAATATCCATATGGATATGGTCGAATCGTTGATCAGGTTCCAAGAATGTCGATGGTTGAAGATGAACGTGTCGTCCGATTTTCGAACGCTGACATGGGATACAGCTGCGAGCCCATTGCACTATGTCCTTGTTCATCGACGGCCATACATATCGTTGGCAAATTAGTTTGCAAGTAGTCTTGCCTCCGGGATGTGACAAACTGTGAAATACGTCAAACACCTTTTTTCTGAATGCTTTCGGAACGAGTGGTCGGATTTCGTTGTGCGAGACATCACAATAGATATCCTGAAGCTGCGGGCCGAACGTTAATTTCTGAAGTTTCAGAGATGTTGTGTTGCATTTGACTAGGTGCTGGATTTCTTCGTCGCTGGATTGTGCAACTGCAAGGTCTACCAAGTCGATGACGTTGTCGAGTCGAAGTACTGGTGTGCTAAAAGCTGCATCTATTCTTGAAAAAGTGTCAGCCACGACGTTGTCTGTTCCCTTCACCGATATGATATTGGTGGTGTATTGACTGATGAAATTTAGATGACGAAGTTGTCTTGGGGACGCTTTTTCAGATCGCTGTTGAAAAGCGTGCGTCAAAGGTTTGTGGTCGGTTCTGATGGTGAAGTTGTAACCCTCGATCCAAGGTCTAAAAAACTTTACGGCGCTGTAAATCGCGAAAAGTTCTCTGTCGTAGACACTGTAATTTATTTCTGCCGGAGATAGTTTCTTCGAGAAATATCCTAATGGCTCCCAGGTGTTGTTGGTTAGTTGCTCGAGGACTGCTCCAACTGCTCTACCTGAAGCGTCGGTTGTCAAACGAAGTTGTGCATGCTCGGCTGGATGTGCTAAAAGTGCAGCGTTAGCTAAATCCTGTTTGCACTGTTCGAATGCAGATGTTGTTTCCTCAGTCCACTCAACCGGTCTTTGGTCTTTCTTGCGGGAGTCTTTCAGGAGTGCATGGAGAGATGCTTGAGTGTCAGCTGCATCTTTGATGTGGCGTCTATAAAAATTCAGCATTCCAAGGAACTGTCGGAGTTGTTCGAGTGTCTCAGGTCTCTTAAACGATGTGATAGCTTTGACTCTGTCTGGTAATGGCTGTGAACCTTCAGGTGATATAAGTTGTCCCAAATATTCGACACTTGTTGCGTAAAATTTACATTTTTCAGGATTAACGGTCAATCCAAATTTGGAAAGACGAGCGAAAACGATTTTTAGATGTTCGGTATGCTCTTCTTTGCTGACTGAAGCCACGAGTATGTCGTCTAAGTATGCGTGCACAAACTCAAGACCTTCCAGGACTTGTCGTATGAACCTTTGAAAGGTTTGAGCGGCGTTACACAGGCCAAATGGCATTACTAAAAATTCGTATAAACCAAATGGTGTGATGACTGCAGTCTTGGGTACATCTTCTGGTCTCACTGGTATTTGGTGGTACGCCCTGACCAAATCGATTTTAGACAAAATATTTTTGCCGTGTAAAATTGAGGCGTAATCACAGATGTGAGCGATAGGGTAACGGTCAGGTATGGTCTGTGCATTAAGCCGACGGAAGTCGCCGCAGGGCCTCCAATCGCCTGATTTTTTGGGACCATGTGCAATGGACTGGCCCAAGGGCTACTAGATGGTTGACAGTACCCTTGTTCGAGCATGTAGTCGAACTCCTCCTTGGCTCTTTTCAGTAGCTCCGGTGATAATCTTCTCGCTCTTTCGTAGACAGGTGGTCCTGTTGTTTCTATATGATGGAAAATGTTGTGCTTCGCAGAGCTACGTTGTGTAGAACTCTGGAGAATGTCAGGAAACTGATGAAGGAGACTTGCACCTGCGTCGTCTTTGTCCACTTGGGAGATGCCGATTAATGAAGCAGAACCGAGAGTACCACTAGCTTCAATACCCGTTTTACCATCTGAGACGCGGCGTTTCTTAACGTCTACGACCAGCTGGTAATGATGCAATAAATCAACGCCGATTATACCGTACGGAACGTCAGCTATGCGGAAGACCCATCTGATAGGACGTCTTAGGCCTAAATTGAGTGTGAGAGCCTTCTGTCCGAACGTTGCTATGTGCGTACCATTAGCGGCGTATAGTTTTAAATTTGAAGCTCGGGTTTTATCGTTACGGGTTGGTGGAATGGTTGAAAGGTCAGCTCCGGTATCGATGAGGAAACGTTGTCCTGAGATCTGGTCGTACAAAAATAGTCGGCGAGGTCCTTCAGAGCCACCAGCGATCGCCGTTTGCACTGGTGGTTCGATTAGTTTTCCGAGTTGGTTTTAAACTCGCATGGTGGTGTACAACGTTTGGCCTTAGAGCCAAATCTGCGGTGATAGTAACAAAATTTGGTGTTGTTTGATGGGCTGTTGCTCTTGGTAGAACGGGAACGATGCTGCGGACGAGATTTAGAACTGGATCGAGAGCGTGAATTTCTGAATTCCTTGAAAAGCTGCTCCATTTGGGATGACAATTCATTAACTCTCTGTTCCAACGTTGCAGAGGATGTGGCTGAGTCGTGAATTGCCATCAACCTGCTGTCAGAGGCTCGATAGATATCCCATACGCGATCCGCTAACTGAGCGATGGCTGTGTTGTCGAGCGTGTCGCCCGGAGCTATTGCCACCTGTAGCTGTTGTGGGAGATGATCGAGCCACAAAGTTCGGACAGAGCGAGCGTCTAACTTGCCCTGGTTTAGAGCGTCCATTTCTGCTAGTAAAAACGAAGGTTTTTGGTCGCCTAACTGCAAACCGGATACCAATTTGCGAAATTTTTGTTCTGGAGAAATGGAGAAACGATTAAGTAACGCTTGTCGAATGGCAACATACCTGTTCTCGTTCGGTGGATTGAGAACGATTTCTTTCACGAGTGTGAGAATCTCTTGGTCTAGCCTGCACGCCACTGCATTAAACTTTGACTGGTCTGATGTGACCCGGTTTAATTGGAATTGGATTTCCAATGTCGCAAACCAAAGTTCGGGTTCCTTGGTCCAGAAGGACGGGACTGTGAGGCGTTCCACGCTGCTAATTGCTGGTGCAGTTGTGTTGGCGTTGCTGTCTTGCGTTGTGGTGCTTTTTGCTGATGATGATGCACTGCTCGCGTCCTCAGGTTTCGGCACAGCTGCATTTGATTCCATCGGATTATATTTGACACCGAAAAGTGTCTCTTGGTAACAAGGAAAATGGATGTCCTACTACGTCGGCGGCGTTTCTTTTCTTTTTTTGTTTCGCTTGCCCGATCACGTCGGGGTCACCATATATGTGGGGAAGGGTACCACACATATAAAGAATAATTAAGATCAGAAATTGAATACAACAATTAACTTTATTAAAAATGAAGTTAGAATATAAAATACGTGAACAATTGAACGGGAGCGAAAGAATGTGTTTCCACTAAAGAATCGAAAAATGGAAAACGATACTAAACGTTTACTTTAAAAGCTGTACAGTAAGATACCAAAAGAATGAAACCATTGAACTGCTACTGCATCACATGGAACCACTGAACTGTCATTGTAAAAAGTGAAGTGTAGGGATTGGCTTATGGCTGATACCCAAAAGAGCAGAGCCAGTAGTGACATCTACATTGCAAAGCGCAAACTTAGCACGGACACAATCCAATTATACTATAAATAAAAATAATTATTCATCCAGCATGTCATAGGGTATAACTGCCATCTCTCAAAAAAAAAAATTAAATTAATAGAAAAAAATAAATTGAAAATACTAAGCTATAATATTAAAGGCCTTACAAGTAGGTTTCTATGAATTTATAAATAAATTCGATATTATTTTTCTGTATAAAACATTTTTAGTAGAAGAAGATTATAAATTATATTTGAACCGTTTTAAAAGCTTCGAATTTGTTTGGATTTCCGCTGTAAAACAAAATATACGAGGAAGAGCAAGTGGGGGATGCTTCTTTGGATACAAAAAACATATTAAAAAAAAAAAAAGTTTTTCGAAAGGTCGGAGATCACTTCTTTAAAAGAATGTACTGCCATACAAATACAGCTTTTAAGCAAATATGTATAAAGAAAAAGAAAAGTTTTTTTGAAAACGAAGCTTTAAAATTGGGGAACTGTAGAGATACAAAGGAGTTCTAGTGTGAACTAAAAAATTCAACTGTAGAGCACCCCAAATTGGCACTCAGCTAGACGCAAGGATACTGATGAACCACTTTCAAAACTTATTGAACCCGCAAAGTAGCATACTGCCGTTTCACTACGCAATACCATTATTTGTAAATGAAATATTAGATGCACCTATTACACAGGGAGAAATATGTAACGTACTAAAAAACTTCAAGATGGAAAGGCACCTGGCGCAGATCGGATACCCATCGAATTTTTTCAGTATGCGACAAACAATTTTATCGACAAATTAGCGGTGATTTTCAATGGGATGCTGGAAACAGCTAACCTACCGCCACAGTTCAAGCACAAAAGTTCCGATTCACAAAAAAGGCAACACGGCTAATCCCGCAAATTATCGTGGAATATCATTCCTTAACTCATCTTACAAGGTTTTCACAAAACTTTTAAAAGAGCGTATGTCAATTTGGATCGAAAACAACAATTTGATCAAAGAATTCCAAGCAGGTTTTCGGAATGGTTATTCAACCGTAGACAACATTTTCGTACTGCAAAATATTGCTGGGACATTCATCGAACAAAAAAAGAAATTATTCGCCTTTTTTGTTGATTTCAAGGCAGCCTTCTATAATATCGATCGAAAAGCATTAATATAAAAACTTTATAACGCTGGAATGAGCCAAAAGTTTGGGAAGGTTATCGAGGTATACGAGGACAACCAATCGAGGGTCTGGAGCGGAACCGAAACATCAGAATGGTTTGAAACAACTATGGGAGTAAGACAGGGATGTACACTAAGCTTATATCTTTTGCTTTATACATCGATGACCTCACCGACTTTTTACCTGGAGGAATAGAGATTGCAGGACATTTAATAAAGGCACTTTTATTTGCAGACGATGTGGTTCTATTTGCATATTCGCCAGAGTCCTTACAATTAATGATTAACCGTCTTGATTTGTACTGCCAATTATGGAATCATACGGTTAACCTTACAAAAATAAAAATTATGATTTTTAACAAGGGAGCTGGTAGAGAGCGCAGAAATGAAAAATGGCATCTCAACGGACAGCCGATTGAAATTTTGAAAACCTAGTGTAACCCGATATACACAATGTACTCGCGTACCCGCGGTTTCGTCTTACAGCACAACATAAATAATTAAATATAAATTAACATAAAAAGAATCAACTTTGTGAATTGCATCAGCAGGTTATTCACACGACCCAATTTCCGCTCCCACGAATCGACAGACAAAACTCATATTGCAACTTTACTGGAATCGAAATTCTTAGAAACAATTTCAGCAAAACTTGTGCTGACAACAGCAAAAATACATAAATGCATTTAGAGTACTATAACCCTTTCCCTCCCAAGGTAGCCATTTGGCTACCGCATACATTTTTATAAATAACTATTACAAAAGAAATAAAAATTAAAATAACTTATGTATTTTAATCTGGCAGGATCATTTTCTTCCAGTTTATTGGAAATAATTTTGTATTTCTTATCTGGTAACGATGTATTTTGACATTTTGCTCGTGGAAGTTGACTTCTTGTGTTGTGTTCACGGAACGTAAATTTCGGTCGCGGATTTGAACGTAAATATTAGTGCTGATACAAAAAAAAAATATATTTTTGTGGAAATAATAATGTTTTAAGATGAATTTTGTAAAATTTAAATGACACGTCGCAGTAACACGCGATTAACCAGTGGTTGCCAAATGGCTACATTGGGGTGGTATCATGCATTTGAATTCAAAAAGAGAAACGTTGTCATATATGTAGAGTAAATGTACCACAGTAATAACACTTTTTAATCCGTTAAAAGCTTTTTGCTTTTGAATAATGATTATTTTTTTCGACTAGGATCTCTTTTCAACCATTGGCAACTACATATAAAATCTGTTTTCCATCAAAGTTGAAAAGAAAATAGGTATGTAAACAGTAGGTACTGTTTTGTTTAGTTTAGTAAATATACTTGTTCCCATTGAATAGAGATCAACATCAACATGTCAAGTAAACGAAATTTGCGAGACTTAGAGACAGAGATTTGTAAAATTTTAGAAGGTGATTGCTCGGAAGAAGAAGAAGAAATGGAGGACGAAACTGAAATGCTAGTCGAATATATAGAAAATCAATGCGAGAACATTCCACTTGAGGATATTCAGTATCTTGAAGAAATTGGTAGGTCCTATATTTTTATTTATTAATTGTCCACGCTTAGTAATAATTGCTCTTACACCTGTTGAAGATGAGAGTGCAATCGAAATAGTTGACATGATGGCAAATCCAGAACCCGACTCATCGAAAGCTACTTGCAGCAAAGATATAAATAAGGAACTGAAATGGCGAAAAGTAGAAATTGATGAAGTTGCAAGTCAATGCAATTCTAGTTTTTCTTCTCCCCCTGATCCAGAGTTAACTCATTTTCAATATTTTAAGCTGTTTTTGACGACTCTATTATCGAGGACATTGTTTACCAAAGTAATCTTTACTCCGTTCAAAATGATATTGACAACCCACTCAATTCTAATTATAGCGAAATTTGCAAGTTCCTTGGCATGAATTTAATGGCAAGCATTGTACATTTGCCCCAATATCCAATGTATTGGGCAAATTGTACAAGATTTGTACCAATTGCTGACATAATGCCTAGAAATAGATTTGATATGCTAAAGAAAAACTTGCACTTAAACGATAATTCCAAAATGAAAGACCGCACAGATGAGCAATACGACAAACTTTTTAAGATTCGTCCTTTTCTGGATAAAATCAGAGCAAACTTCCTAAAAGTCGAGCCTGAAGAAATGAATTCTATTGATGAAGTGTTGATTCCGACCAAGTGCAGAAATAGCATAAAACAATATATACGCAATAAACCACACAAATCGGGTATCAAAATGTTTGCCAGAGCTGGATCGAGCGGCTTTTTGTATGATTTTGAGATTTATACAGGAAAGTCAACCGAACTTGTAAAAACTAAATTAGGAATTAGTGGAGATGTAGTGATTAGACTTTGTCAAAGTTTGCCAAAGCACGAAAATTTTAAAGTTTGCTTTGTGAATTGAAAAAAATTGGCATTTTGGCAACGGGAACTGGTCGTCAAAATCGTCTACCAAGATGTGAATTTTTGACGGAAGATGAGCTTAAAAAGATGGGTAGAGGGTCATATGATTTCAGACTGGAAAAGAACAACAATATCTTCGCTCTTAAATGGTATGACAATAAACAGGTATGTGTAGCATCGTCGCTTTATGGTGCGCTTTCTCTTGAATTCGTACGTCGTTGGTCACTCAAGGAAAACAAGTTTATTGACGTTCCAAGACCAAGGTTAATTTCGGAGTATTATAAGTATATGGGATGAGTTGATCTAAGCGACATGATAGTGGCATTGTATAGGTCCAAAATCGGGACAAAACGTTTCTATTTTAGAATATTTTTCCATTTACTCGATGTTGCCTGTGTAAATGCGTGGCTTTTATACAAAAGGCAATTGCCATCAAAATAAATTTCCAATCAAGATCAACTTTGTCGAATTCAAAACGCAAATTGCGAATGGAATGTTACATGTTGGACATCTTGTCGATAAAAAAAAAGAGGTAGACCAAATTCGAGTAATGCAAGTGCCACTTCCTCACGCGTTTCCGTTTCAAATAAAAGACGAAAGCAAATAACGCAGAGGCCAATTTCGGATATACAATACGATGGCATTTCCCATTGGCCGATTCCTATCAAAAATAAAGAAAGATGTAAGAGCTGCCGATAGGACATCGTTTTCGTGGACAAAATGTCAAAAATGTAATGTTGCCTTATGTCTCACACAAAACAAAAATTGCTTTTTAAAATTTCATAACAAAGACTGAGAAAACATGCACCTTATGTTAAAGTTTTCGTTATTTGTTATTTAAGATTACATTAATTATTTTATTAATTTTTTATGAAGTATGAATTAATGTATATATTTTATGTTAAACTTTTCGTTATTTGTTATTTACGATTACATTCATTAATTTATTAATTTTTATAAAGTATACATACATATCTTTAAAAAAAAAATTCTTGAAAAAAAAATTATTTGGTAATATACCTGACAAGTCTGAATAAAAAAATAACAAGTCTGAATATGCAAATAGTTGTTATAATAATTTAATTTATGTTTCTTATGTTTTTTTGAAATAAAAATAATTTTTATTTGTATTTCTCGCTAATATTAATAAAGCAATCGTTTTTATTATTAAAAGAAAAAATTGTTTTGATTTTTTGGTTAGCACCCCAATGTAGCCATATGGCTACCATTTAGCCACGCCCACCCAATGACTCCCAATAAAAAAAAATGATGCAGTTATCTTTAGAATGTCCATATTATCCCTAAAAACATCAAAGTTAATTTTTTACCCACACATTAATAATTTGGGAAGGAAAGGGATAATCGAATAATTTTGTATTTTTAGTCTTAATAAAGCACTCAATAAATAAAGAAGGCATCGCTGCCTGAAAAATATTTTTTTTAAGGAAATTCGGTTTTCATTTTATTAACTTATACACTCATTCTGGAAATTGGATATTTAATGCCAAGGGTAAGCAGCACCAAGCTATTAAGAATAAAGTGTCATAAAGAACTAAATTTATGGTTGTTCCCGTCCTCCATTTGGGAGGACAGTCCTCCTTTTCAACTATTTGTCCTCCTGTCCTCTCTTACTTCTTACTTGTCCTCCTCTCCACCCTTACTTGAAAATGTTTCAACAATCTAAAGTTAATTTAGTGTGCCATACGTCTTCTCAATAGCATGCACAGGGAACACACCCTTTTTTGCTGCACGCATTCACTCCCATTAATTTTACTGGACGCGATCACTCGGCTGTTATATACAATCCAAATTATGATAGATGTCACTTTTGAATTAAATCATTTATTCTTAACGTTCCGTCAACTACCCTAACATTGACCGCGTCCGTAACATTGACCGAAATCAGGAAAGTTACCTTCACACCCTCCAGTAAGCAAATGAATCGAACAAACAAATTTTTCTCTTCAGAAAATTGTTTCCCTATTAATCTCTAGATGGCATTTTAAGCACTAAGCTGATTTTCGGGCAGAAATGTATCTTTTGGCGGCAAATAGTAAACGTGGTTAAAAAGTTGCGAATTCGAGTGCGGGAAACTTTTAATCGTAAAATATTATTAGGATAGTTGTTGTAGCAAAAAAACTTATCAGGTATGTTATTTAAAATGTTTTCTCTTAGAAATATGTAAATTCCATGCAATAAAAGAAGTTAATTAATCTTAAAAATGAAAATTAAAAATTACACCTTAATTTTTATTTGTTATTCCTAACATTGACTGAGTGGTGTCTAACATTGACCGCCGGTCAATTTTAGGGCACATACATATTGTAGACGGTTCCAATCATTGACCAGTTCTTTTTTCAAATATTTTTGATTCAGGATGCCAAAAAAAAACCGAAAAGCGACGTTACAACAGCACTTCAGCTAGAGATATGGAGCTAGCATTGAAAGAAATAAAAAATGGAACATCCAGCATCAATACATGTGCTAAAAAGTATAAAATAGCAAAGGGAACATTAATGAACCGAATTAAGGGAATTAAAGAAAAAAAATCGGGTGCCCAACGGTACTCTCAGATTTAGAAGAAAACGAGATAGTTACATCATTAATAAGAGTAAGCGAGTGGGGCTTTCCTTTTACTGGGGATAATTTGAGGTGCCTCACAAAAAACTATCTCGATTCCTGCAATCTTGAGGTTCCTTTGTTTAAAAAAAATAATATGCCGGGCAGAAAATGGTTAAAAGACACAAGCATGATCTTTGTGTACGAGCTTCGCAAAATTTAAAGCCATCCAAAGCCAAGGTCAGTCGTCAGCATGTAAGCGACTTTTTCAATAATTCAAAAACTACACTGACCCTGGAAAATGAGTTCATAGGCCCTCAAAATATTTTCAATTATGATGAGACAAACCTTTCGGATGATCCTGGCTCAAAAAAATGCGTTTTTAAGAGGAGTAAGGTACCCCGAAAACATTAAGGATTCAACAAAGTCGAACATATCGATAATGTTTTGTGGATCTTCGGCAGGGGAGCTCATTCCACCATATGTGGTTTATAAGGCGGAAAATTTATGGGCGTCATGGTTATTGGGAGGTCCTCCGAAAACCAAATACAACCGGAGCAAGTCGGGGTGGTTTGACGGAACCATATTTAAAGATTGGTTCTTAAACCATTTCCTTCCTCAAACGAGGAGGTTATGCGGTCCTATCGATCTTCTGGGAGACAATTTGGCAAGTCACTTTTCCCCAGCCGTCGTTTCAGCTGCTCAGGAAAACAATATACGGTTTGCTTGCTTGTTACCAAACGCCACCCATATTTGTCAACCGCTAGATGTCGCCTTTTTTGGACCGCTTAAAAAAGTTTGGCGTCGAATTTTGGACGAGTGGAAAGACAAGCGTGCTCACAAGGCGCAAACGCTCTCCAAAGACGCATTTCCGGCACTATTGAAAAAATTAATAGAAGAAAGCCTGAACAAACAAAATCGATCTCCAAACCTTATACAGTCGAATCCCTCTAAGTCAAACCTCCTTTAACTCGAATTTCCCTCTAACTCGAATTTTTCGACCCTATTTTTGCATTCCCTTCAATTTACCATAGAAAAGTCATCCTCTAAGTCGAAATCCCTCTTAGTCGAAAATCCCTCTAACTCGAACATATTCTTTCGATTCTTGACCTATTACAATTCCTCTAAGTCGAATTTTTCTTCTGAAGAAAACAGAATCAACAAAAAAAAGGTCTTCCTCCGGCAAGTGTTGCGTCGCGACGATACGTTGTGTTTCTACATATACATCTACATACTTCTGCTTAAAAAATTATTCCATAGAAAAAGGGGTAAAAAAGTGAAACATTTGCAGGTGCACAACACTTGTGTTGTTCGAGAGAAAAATATGCAGGTGCAAAAAAAAAACTAAAAATTTACAGGTACCCAACATTTGTGTTGTTGGGAAGCTAATTTGAAAACAATTATGATTTTTAACAGTAAAGTTCTCTTGCTTCATTGTACAGAAATCTTCTTCAAAACGAGTAGCTTGTACAGTCAATCGAAGATCGTTCGTTAATAAGTAAGTTTGTGTAGAAAGTTGCATGGTTTTTCGGTTAGCTTTATTAAAATTGTATTGTTTTCAAGGTACATTACGACAAGTTGAGACCGAAAATTGAATAAAAGCAAACAATTTAATTTTTAAAAGACTAGGTTTGTAATGCATGTGACCGAATTTCTTAGAGAATAATAACAATTTTTTTAGATAAATGATGGCCAAGAGAAAACTAAAAACATTAGATCTTGCAACAAAGATCCATCTGGTTGAGGAAATTGAGAAGGGACTTCAGAAGAAAATGAAAATTGCTCAAGATTTTGGAATTCCCAGAAGTACTCTTTCGTCGATATGGGCTGAGAGAGAACAATTAAGGCTTCGACATGGTAGTGCTAGTGTTAGTGGCCGGGTAAAGAGAAACAAGGTGTGTCAATACGAAAACGTTGACAAGGCTGTTTTAAAATGGTTTGAAAGTGCACGTGGCAATAATTTACCAGTCAGTGGTCCAATCTTAAAAAAACAAGCTCTAAGATTTGCAAAGAGCTTACATTTTTCTAACTTCAAGGCAAGTGACGGTTGGCTGAGCAGATTTAAAACTAGGCACAGTATTCTTGGCAAAATTTTGTCTGGCGAAAGCGCTTCTGTTGATAAGACAAAAGCCAATGAATGGAAACAACAGCTCCCAGAAGTTGTCTCAGGATTCAAACCGGACGACATTTTCAATGTTGATGAAACTGGACTTTTTTTTAAATGTTTGCCGACACGTACATTGGCTTTTAAAGGGGAAAAATGTTTTGGAGGCAAGCACAGTAAAGAAAGAGTAACATGCCTTGTGGGATCTAATATGACTGGCTCAGAAAAGCTAAAGCTATTAATAATCGGAAAGAGCAAAAGTCCTCGCTGCTTTAAAAAAATAAAATCATTGCCGGTGGACTACGTAGCCAACCAACGATCTTGGATGACGGGAGATCTTTTTACGAGTTGGCTTTTGAAGCTGGATAAAAAGTTCGGAAGATCTAAACGCAAGGTATTGTTCTTAATCGATAACTGTCCAGCTCATCCAAAACAAATAAAGGACAAATTGAAGTTTATTAAGCTTGAGTACTTCCCTCCTAACATGACCTCAATAGTCCAGCCAATGGATAACGGCATAATTCAAAGTTTAAAAGTTAATTATAAGCGCCGTATACTTAACAAGATTTTAAGTGTTTGGGAAACTAATAAAGTGGACTACAAGATATCATTGCTGGACTGTGTGCGTGAAATTTCAAAGGCGTGGGTACAAGATGTAACACCGATGACAATTGCAAATTGTTTTAGAAAGGCTGGATTTAAAACTGAGACATGGGATGATGAAGACGAAATGCCGTTAAACTTAATGAGATGTACAAACGATGACGCCAATGGAATTGAAGGCATCTGGAACAGACTTATTGAAACAGAATATAATGTCGAAGGCGTGAATTTGTTGGATTATCTTGAAATCGATGATGGTATCGTAGCCACAGAAGTACTGGATCCTGAAACAATTGTGGAAGGAATAGTTCGTTCTGCTGATGTTGATGACGATGAGAGTGGAGCTGAAGAAGAGTATGGCGAAACAATAATCAACCATATGCCAGAAAAGAAAGATATTGAAAACGCAATTGAAATATTGCAAACTGCAATTGAAATGACCGAAGATGTCCCAGATGAGGTTCACTATTGCCTTTTTAAAATAGAATCATTTATTAAACAAGTGAACACTGCAACATCCCAAACAAAAATAACTGATTTTTTTAACTAATTTTGTTCAAAGTATACTTTTGTATTTGTTACATTACCTAAATAAATTCCTTAAAAAAATAAATACATACATAAATAGTTAATCCCTCTAACTCGAATATTTCCATAAATCCCTCTAAGTCGAACTAATTTTTATTTCCCGTGAAAATTCGACTTAGAGGGAGTCGACTGTATCAGGTTTTAAGAAATGTGGTATAGTGCCTTTCAATCCAAACGAAGTGATTTCACGTTTACCGGATCCAACAGAAATAAATAGTGATGAAGTACGGTCTAATGTAGCTGAGTCGGTTGTAACAGTTTTAAAAGAACTGCGTTTTGGTTCTGGAGAATCACCAGCCCGAAAACGGCGTACAAAGGTGAAAACACAGCCAGGACTTGGAATTATGCTTGAGGATATAGAGGGCTACGGGGCACCTGTAACCTCTGGAACTGTGGCTGTGGATCACGATGTTGCTATCATCGATCAGGATCTCGTTGTTGCAAATACAGACGATGTTTCTAATGAACCGACTGAGACTGATACACTCCAAGAACTCCAAATTGAATTCGTGGGTTCCAACTATGACGATGACTCGTCAGTCGAAGACCTTTTCCAGCAAGTCTTACTTAGCTCCAAAGATCTTCATTAGCTTAAAAAACAATTTTCTTTTTATTTTTATTTTTACTAAATAACTATTTAATGTGATAATGTGATACAAACTATACTGGATTCAGATAGATGCAATGAATTAACTATGTACCTAATCTACCTATTAATAATATTTTAATTTTTATTTATTTTTTATGATACGGTTATGAAATGAAGTGAAATAAAGTGCTGCCGTCTGTATTTATTATTTAATTTAACTGAATTAATTTGTTTTTATAGTAACGATACTAAATTAAAAAAATAAACAGATAAACTACTGTGTTTCTATTATTTAGCCGGTGGTCAATGTTAGAAACATTGGGCGGTCAATGTTAGGCACAAATGGGATCTAACATTGACCACTATAGTTTTCTTAATAACTTTAAAAAAAAAAAATAACATCTTCGTAAATTTTTCAGAAATGGTAAAGAACGACTGTCCCCCTAGCCTGCAATTGTATTTAATACTTCACAAGGGTGTTATATCTGCATTTAAAGTTCAAAATCGGTCAATGTTAGGGTAGTTGACGGTTTTAACCGTTGGTTTGTTTTGTTTCTGTAAATTAAATTCTGTTTGGGAAGGTAAATATTATTATTGGACCATGAAACACAATATTCACAATCCGAGAAAGAGAGTGTAGCAGAAACCTCTAAGTGTGCGGCAAAAACAAAAAGGCAGTGCTCATATCAAAAGACATGGGAAAAGCAGCATAATTGGCTTAATAAATCCGACAAATCTGCAAAAGAAGCATAATGCAAAATTTGTTGCTCATGTTTTACTGTTGCATTCAAGGGATACCTTTCAGTGACAGAACATCAAAAACGAAAACAGCATATTGAAAGGTCAAGAACTTCAGCTTCGAGTAATTTGTTATCAAAATTTTTTGTTACTCAGGAAGTAGTGAAGAACTAGCAGTTGTTGCCTTGGAAGTTGCTCATGTTTTCCATAATATTAAACACAATTGATCTTACAATTCACTGGACTGTGGACTTAAATTGTTTAAAAAGACAGCACCAGATTCATCTATATGTGGCAAAATTTAATGTGGAGCTACAAAAGCAGAAGCTATAGCTTTGGTGATAGCAGAACACTCTCTGGAAGATGTTTTGCTTTTTTTGAAGAAAAGTAAGGTACCTTTTACACTTCAATTGGATGAGTCAAACCATAAAAATAGAAAAATGTTTCCCATATGCATCCAATACTTTTCAATGGAAAATGGTATTCAAAACAAATTATTGGATTTTATTGAAAACGCCGATGAAACCGCAGCTGGTATGCTGAAAATGGTCAAAGATTGTTTTGATAAGTATGAGTTGTCATTTGAACAAGTTACTGCTTTCAGTGCAGATAACACTAATTCCAACTTTGGCAGGAACAACTCTTTATTCACTGGGCTTCAAAAAGAAAATAGTAATACTATTAAAGCCAATTGTCACGCCCATATAATACATAACTGCCTTAGACACTCACTTGACCAGTTGTCAACACATGTTGAAAATATAATTTTAAAGGTTTGTTCTCATTTTTCAATATCAGCAAAAAGAAGTACTGAATTAAAGAACATTTATAATTTTGTGGAGTGTGAATTTTCGGACCTGGTAAGACATATTACTACCCGATGGTTATCCTTACTTCCCGGTGTTCAACATTTGCTAACTGGTTGGAAAGCAATAACGTCCTACTTTTCCAATATTGATGATTGTCCAGAATCGATTAAGCAACTATTGTTTAAAACAGTTGACCAACCAAATCTGGTTGAAACGTACTTGTATTTTTTAGATCATATGCTACCTATTTTTCAAGAAGCAACATTACTTCTTGAATCTAATAGTACGACTTCGGTCAATTTATTTGAAGTGATGCACAAGTTTAAACAAAGGCTCGAAACAAGACTGAATGACAGGTTTTTTGGGAACCACGTTCGTCAGTATTTCGTAAAGATTTCTGAAACCGATAAACTTAAAATTGAACATGAATTTATAAACTTTTGTAAAAAAATTTTAAAATATATTGAAAGCAAATTTAGATTTGATACAGAAAAAGATAACTGGCTTTTTCTAATATCACCGCTTTCACTCACACAAAACGTTTTTCCTAATTTCTCTGTATATGTTGATATATGCGAAACTTTGAATCTTAAAGTTGATGTTGACTTATTGTATGAAGAAATAATTCCATTAAGAAACAATTTTGAACAGATTATAAAACAAGATTCATGGAAAGTTTTGACAAAAAGTGTAGATAAATGGGTGTTTTTACTTTCTAAAATTGAAGAAAAAAAAAAATTTTTTAAAGTCATCGGTTTTATTTTAAGCAATCCTACTTCATCGGCATTTTGCGAAAGAGTTTTTTCGGTGATGAATATAAAATGGCGGCATGAAAGAAATAGAGCAAACATTGAACTTATAAGAGCTGAGCTTTTAGTTACCATAAATAATACAAAACCCTGTATCGAATACTTTGATTCAATTAAAAATGACAAGAAATTACTTTCCACTGTTAAAAGTAAAAAAAAATACAAATTTATTAAGTAGTGGATAGATAAACTTAGTTTTGTTTTCCAAAAATATTTTTTATTGCAACGTTATCTAAATTGTGATATCTTACTCGAAGACTGTTACCTTAATCTCATTTTAATCTTAATCATTTTTTGTTTTGAATTATATTAGGTACTTCTTTTATATTAAATTGTTACTTTTTTAGTATAATATTGAATAAATGTATCTATACAAAAAAAAAGATTTAATTTATTTTTAATACTAAGCTTTTCGTATTTTAAAAAAAAAAAAAAAAAAAAATCATTTCATTTTTGTTTTATTTGAAAAAATTTCGTCCTCCTTTCGTTTCGAGTAAAGTTGGGAACCCTAGTTGTGACATAGCGGAGGTGCACTGTACGATATTTGGAGCGATTAACAAATATATGAATCGACGAAAGATATCGGTACGGTGTGCCTTATCTGGGTCGAAGCAATTAATGTGCAATGATGTGACGAAATATTGATAGGGAACTGTGCTGGACTGCACTGTGAGTGCAGGAAATGGTGTATGCGTGGTGGGGATGAGGATTGGCTTGGATTTGAGGTTTCTTCTGGTTAAAGAACTGTTTATTTAATCTCCAGAATACTGCTCTTCTCCTCCGATAGAGGAAAGCACGGCAGTGTAATGACAGTTCACGTACGAAATAAACGCACACCATAGAAAATGGGGCAGTAGTACAATTTATCAAAATTTCATTTGTGATTTTAACACAAATATGAAACATGTAGTACTTAATAAACGCCCATCATACACTATGGGGAAGCAATAACGTTTATCAAAGCCGTGAATGCAAGTTAAAATGCGAACAAAATAAATGCACACCATGCCATATGGGTCAGTAGTACAATTTATCAAATTTCCTTCATGATTTGACCACAAATATGAAACATGTAGTACTCAATAAACGCCCATCATACACTATGGGGAAGAAGTAACGTTTATTAGGGCCGTGAATGCAAGTTAAAATGCGTACGAAATAAATGCACACCATACCATATGGTTCAGTAGTACAATTTATCAAATTTCCTCTGTGATTTTAACACAAATATGAAACATGTAGTACTCAATAAACGCCCATCATACACTATGGGGAAGCAGTAACGTTTATCAAAGCCGTGAATGCAAGTTAAAATGCGTACGAAATAAACGCACACCATACAATATGGGGCAGTAGTACAATTTATCAAATTTTCTTTGTGATTTTACCACAAATATGAAAAATGTAGTACTTGATTAACGCCCATCATACACTATGGGGAAGCAGTAACGTTTATAAAAGCCGTGAGTGCAAGTTAAAATGCGTACGAAATAAACGCACACCATACAATATGGGGGAGTAGTACAATTTATCAAAATACCTCCGATTTTAATGCATGTAATACTTAATAAACGCCCATCATACACAATGGGGAAGCAGTAACGTTTATCAAAGCCGTGAGTGCAAGTTAAAACGCGTAAAAAATAAACGCACACAATACAATATGGGGCAGTTGTAGAATTTATCAAATGACCTCTAATTTTAATGCATGTAATAAAAGTAAACGCACACCATACAATATGGGGCAGTAGTACAATTTATAAAAATACCTCCGATTTTAATGCATGTAATACTTAATAAACGCCCATCATACACAATGGGGAAGCAGTAACGTTTATCAAAGCCGTGAGTGCAAGTTAAAACGCGTACAAAATAAACGCACACCATACAATATGGGGCCGTGAGTACAAGTTAAAACGCGTAAAAAATAAACGCACACCATACAATATGGGGCAGTAGTAGAATTTATCAAATGACCTCTGATTTTAATGCATGTAATAAAAAATAAACGCACACCATACAATATGGGGCAGTAGTACAATTTATCAAAATACCTCCGATTTTAATGCATGTAATACTTAATAAACGCCCATCATACACAATGGGGAAGCAGTAACGTTTATCAAAGCCGTGAGTGCAAGTTAAAACGCGTACAAAATAAACGCACATCATACAATACGGGGCAGTAGTACAATTTATCAATTTACCTCCGATTTTAATGCATGTAATACTTAATGAACGCCCATCTTACACAATGGTGAAGCAGTAACGTTTACCAAAGCCGTGAGTGCAAGTTAAAACGCGTACAAAATAAACGCACATCATACAATATGGGGCAGTAGTACAATTTATCAAAATACCTCCGATTTTAATGCATGTAATACTTAATAAACGCCCATCATACACAATGGGGAAGCAGTAACGTTTATCAAAGCCGTGAGTGCAAGTTAAAACGCGTACAAAATAAACGCACATCATACAATACGGGGCAGTAGTACAATTTATCAATTTACCTCCGATTTTAATGCATGTAATACTTAATGAACGCCCATCTTACACAATGGTGAAGCAGTAACGTTTACCAAATGTTTAAACGCACATCATACAATATGGGGCAGTAGTACAATTCATCAAAATACCTCCGATTTTAATGCATGTAATACTTAATAAACGCCCATCATACACAATGGGGAAGCAGTAACGTTTATCAAAGCCGTGAGTGCAAGTTAAAACGCGTAAAAAATAAACGCACACAATACAATATGGGGCAGTTGTAGAATTTATCAAATGACCTCTAATTTTAATGCATGTAATAAAAGTAAACGCACACCATACAATATGGGGCAGTAGTACAATTTATAAAAATACCTCCGATTTTAATGCATGTAATACTTAATAAACGCCCATCATACACAATGGGGAAGCAGTAACGTTTATCAAAGCCGTGAGTGCAAGTTAAAACGCGTACAAAATAAACGCACACCATACAATATGGGGCCGTGAGTACAAGTTAAAACGCGTAAAAAATAAACGCACACCATACAATATGGGGCAGTAGTAGAATTTATCAAATGACCTCTGATTTTAATGCATGTAATAAAAAATAAACGCACACCATACAATATGGGGCAGTAGTACAATTTATCAAAATACCTCCGATTTTAATGCATGTAATACTTAATAAACGCCCATCATACACAATGGGGCAGCAGTAACGTTTATCAAAGCCGTGAGTGCAAGTTAAAACGCGTACAAAATAAACGCACACCATACAATATGGGGCAGTAGTAGAATTTATCAAATGACCTCTGATTTTAATGCAAGTTATAAAAAATAAACGCACACCATACAATATAGGGCAGTAGTAGAATTTATCAAATGACCTCTGATTCTAATGCTTGTAATACTGAATGAACGCCCATCATACACTACGGGGAAGCAGTAACTTTTATCAAAGCCGTGAGTGCAAGTTAAAACGCGTACTAAATAAACGCACATCATACAATATGGGGCAGTAGTACAATTTATCAAAATACCTCCGATTTTAATGCATGTAATACTTAATAAACTCCCATAATACACAATGGGGAAGCAGTAACGTTTATCAAAGCCGTGAGTGCAAGTTAAAACGCGTAAAAAATAAACGCACACCATACAATATGGGGCAGTAGTAGAATTTATCAAATGACCTCTGATTTTAATGCATGTAATAAAAAATAAACGCACACCATACAATATGGGGCAGTAGTACAATTTATCAAAATACCTCCGATTTTAATGCATGTAATACTTAATAAACGCCCATTATACACAATGGGGAAGCAGTAACGTTTATCAAAGCCGTGAGTGCAAGTTAAAACGCGTAAAAAATAAACGCACACCATACAATATGGGGCAGTAGTAGAATTTATCAAATGACCTCTGATTTTAATGCATGTAATAAAAAATAAACGCACACCATACAATATGGGGCAGTAGTACAATTTATCAAAATGCATGTAATGCATGTTATACTTAATAAACGCCCATCATACACTATGGGGAAGCAGTAACCTTTATGAAAGCCGTGAGTGCAAGTTAGAACGCGTACAAAATAAACGCACACCATACAATATGGGGCAGTAGTAGAATTTATCAAATGACCTCTGATTTTAATGCTTGTAATACTGAATGAACGCCCATCATACACTACGGGGAAGCAGTAACTTTTATCAAAGCCGTGAGTGCAAGTTAAAACGCGTACCAAATAAACGCACATCATACAATATGGGGCAGTAGTACAATTTATCAAAATACCTCCGATTTTAATGCATGTAATACTTAATATACGCCCATCATACACAATGGGGAAGCAGTAACCTTTATGAAAGCCGTGAGTGCAAGTTAGAACGCGTACAAAGTAAACGCACACCATATAATATGGGGCAGTAGTACCATTTATCAAATTCCATCTGATTTAAATAAATATAATACTTAATAATAGCCCATCATACACTAAGGGGAAGTAGTAACATTTACCAAATGTTTGAGGGCAGATAAAATGTTATAAAGAAATAAACGCACACCATACAATATGGGGCAGTAGTACAATTCATCAAAATACCTCAGATTTTAATGTATGTAATACTTAATAAACGCCCATCATACACAATGGGGAAGCAGTAACGTTTATCAAAGCCGTGAGTGCAAGTTTAAACGCGTACCAAATAAACGCACATCATACAATATGGGGCAGTAGTACAATTTATCAAAATACCTCCGATTTTAATGCATGTTATACTTAATAAACGCCCATCATACACTATGGGGAAGCAGTAACCTTTATGAAAGCCGTGAGTGCAAGTTAGAACGCGTACAAAATAAATGCACACCATATAATATGGGGAAGTAGTACCATTTATCAAATTACATCTGATTTAAATAAATATAATACTTTATAATCGCCATCATACACTATGGGGAAGTAGTAACATTTACCAAATGTTTGAGGGCAGATAAAAATGTTATATAGAAATAAACGCACACCATACAATATGGGGCAGTAGTAGAATTTATCAAATGACCTCTGATTTTAATGCTTGTAATACTGAATGAACGCCCATCATACACTACGGGGAAGCAGTAACTTTTATGAAAGCCGTGAGTGCAAGTTAGAACGCGTACAAAATAAACGCACACTATACAATATGGGGCAGTAGTACAATTTATCAAAATACCTTCGATTTTAATGCATGTAATACTTAATAAACGCCCATCATACACTATGGGGAAGCAGTAACCTTTATGAAAGCCGTGAGTGCAACTTAGAACGCGTACAAAATAAACGCCCATCATACACTATGGGAAAGTAGTAACATTTACCAAATGTTTGAGGGCAGATTAAAAAGTTTATAAAGAAATAAACACACACCATACAATATGGGGCAGTAGTACCATTTATCAAATTACATCTGATTTAAATAAATATAATACTTAATAATCGCCCATCATACACTATGGGGAAGTAGTAATATTTACCAAATGCTTGAGGGCAGATAAAAATGTTATAAAGAAATAAACGCACATCATACAATATGGGGCAGTAGTACCATTTATCAAAATACCTCCGATTTTAATGCATGTAATACTTAATAAACGCCCATCATACACTATGGGAAAGTAGTAACATTTACCAAATGTTTGAGGGCAGATAAAAATGTTATAAAGAAATAAACGCACATCATACAATATGGGGCAGTAGTAGAATTTATCAAATGACCTCTGATTTTAATGCTTGTAATACTGAATGAACGCCCATCATACACTACGGGGAAGCAGTAACTTTTATGAAAGCCGTGAGTGCAAGTGAGAACGCGTATAAAATAAACGCACACTATACAATATGGGGCAGTAGTACAATTTATCAAAATACCTCCGATTTTAATGCACGTAATACTTAATAAACGCCCATCATACACTATGGGGAAGCAGTAACCTTTATGAAAGCCGTGAGTGCAAGTTAGAACGCGTACAAAATAAACGCACACCATACAATATGGGGCAGTAGTACCATTTATCAAATTACATCTGATTTAAATAAATATAATACTTTATAATCGCCATCATACACTATGGGGAAGTAGTAATATTTACCAAATGTTTGAGGGCAGTTAAAAATGTTATAAAGAAATAAACGCACACCATACAATATGGGGCAGTAGTACAATTTATCAAATCGCCTCTGATTTTAATGCAGGTAATACTTAATAAACGCCCATCATACACTATGGGGAAGGAGTAACGTTTATCAAAGCCGTGAGTGCAAGTTAACACGCGTACCAAATAAACGCACACCATACAATATGGGGCAGTAGTAGAATTTATCAAATGACGTCAGATTTTAATGCATGTAATAAAAAATAAACGCACACCATACAATATGGGACAGAAGTAGAATTTATCAAATGACCTCTGATTTTAATGCATGTAATACTGAATGAACGCCCATCATACACTATGGGGAAGCAGTAACGTTTATCAAAGCCGTGTGTGCAAGCTAAAACGCGTACCAAATAAACGCACATCATACAATATGGGGCAGTAGTACAATTTATCAAAATACCTCCGATTTTAATGCATGTTATACTCAATGAACGCCCATCATACACTATGGGAAAGTAGTAACATTTACCAAATGTTTGAGGGCAGATAAAAATGTTATAAAGAAATAAACACACACCATACAATATGGGTCAGTAGTAGAATTTATCAAATGACGTCTGATTTTAATGCATGTAATAAAAAATAAACGCACACCATACAATATGGGACAGAAGTAGAATTTATCAAATGACCTCTGATTTTAATGCATGTAATACTGAATGAACGCCCATCATACACTATGGGAAAGTAGTAACATTTACCAAATGTTTGAGGGCAGATTAAAAAGTTTATAAAGAAATAAACACACACCATACAATATGGGGCAGTAGTACCATTTATCAAATTACATCTGATTTAAATAAATATAATACTTAATAATCGCCCATCATACACTATGGGGAAGTAGTAATATTTACCAAATGCTTGAGGGCAGATAAAAATGTTATAAAGAAATAAACGCACATCATACAATATGGGGCAGTAGTACCATTTATCAAAATACCTCCAATTTTAATGCATGTAATACTTAATAAACGCCCATCATACACTATGGGAAAGTAGTAACATTTACCAAATGTTTGAGGGCAGATAAAAATGTTATAAAGAAATAAACGCACATCATACAATATGGGGCAGTAGTAGAATTTATCAAATGACCTCTGATTTTAATGCTTGTAATACTGAATGAACGCCCATCATACACTACGGGGAAGCAGTAACTTTTATGAAAGCCGTGAGTGCAAGTGAGAACGCGTATAAAATAAACGCATACTATACAATATGGGGGAGTAGTACAATTTATAAAAATACCTCCGATTTTAATGCATGTAATACTTAATAAACGCCCATCATACACTATGGGGAAGCAGTAACCTTTATGAAAGCCGTGAGTGCAAGTTAGAACGCGTACAAAATAAACGCACACCATACAATATGGGGCAGTGGTACCATTTATCAAATTACATCTGATTTAAATAAATACAATACTTAATAATCGCCCATCATACACTATGGGAAAGTAGTAACATTTACCAAATGTTTGAGGGCAGATAAAAATGTTATAAAGAAATAAACACACACCATACAATATGGGGCAGTAGTACAATTTATCAAATGACCTCTGATTTTAATGCATGTAATACTTAATAAACGCCCATCATACACTATGGGGAAGCAGTAATGTCTATCAAAGCCTTGAGTGCAAGTTAACACGCGTAAAAAAGTAACGCACACTATACAATATGGGGCAGTAGTACAATTTATCAAATGATCTCTGATTTTAATGCACGTAATACTGATTGAACGCCCATCATACACTATGAGGAAGCAGTAACGTTTATCAAAGCCGTGAGTGCAAGTTAAAACGCGTACCAAATTAACGCACATCATACAATACGGGGCAGTTGTACAATTTATCAATTTACCTCCGATTTTAATGCATGTAATACTTAATGAACGCCCATCTTACACAATGGTGAAGCAGTAACGTTTACCAAATGCTTAAACGCACATCATACAATATGGGGCAGTAATACAATTCATCAAAATACCTCCGATTTTAATGCATGTAATACTTAATAAACGCCCAACCATACACTATGGGGAAGCAGTAACGTTCATCAAAGCCGTGAGTGCAAGTTAAAACGCGTAAAAAATAAACGCACACCAATATAATATGGGGCAGTAGTAAAATTTATCAAATGACCTTTGATTTTAATGCATGTAATACTGAATGAACGCCCATCATACACTATGGGGAAGCAGTAACGTTTATCAAAGCCGTGAGTGCAAGTTAAAACGCGTACCAAATTAACGCAAATCATACAATACGGGGCAGTAGTACAATTTATCAAAATACCTCTGATTTTAATGCATGTAATACTTAATGAACGCCCATCTTACACAATGGGGAAGCAGTAACGTTTACCAAATGTTTAAACGCACATCATACAATATGGGGCAGTAATACAATTCATCAAAATACCTCCGATTTTAATGCATGTAATACTTAATAAATGCCCATCATACACTATGGGGAAGTAGTAAAATTTACCAAATGTTTGAGGGCAGATAAAAATGTTATAAAGAAATAAACGCACATCATACAATATGGGGCAGTAGTAGAATTTATCAAATGACCTCTGATTTTAATGCATGTAATACTGATTGAACGCCCATCATACACTATGGGGAAGCAGTAACGTTTATCAAAGCCGTGAGTGCAAGTTAAAACGCGTACCAAATTAACGCACATCATACAATACGGGGCAGTAGTACAATTTATCAATTTACCTCCGATTTTAATGCATGTAATACTTAATGAACGCCCATCTTACACAATGGTGAAGCAGTAACGTTTACCAAATGTTTAAACGCACATCATACAATATGGGGCAGTAGTACAATTCATCAAAATACCTCCGATTTTAATGCATGTAATACTTAATAAACGCCCATCATACACTATGGGGAAGCAGTAATGTCTATCAAAGCCTTGAGTGCAAGTTAACACGCGTAAAAAAGTAACGCACACTATACAATATGGGGCAGTAGTACAATTTATCAAATGACCTCTGATTTTAATGCACGTAATACTGATTGAACGCCCATCATACACTATGAGGAAGCAGTAACGTTTATCAAAGCCGTGAGTGCAAGTTAAAACGCGTACCAAATTAACGCACATCATACAATACGGGGCAGTAGTACAATTTATCAAAATACCTCTGATTTTAATGCATGTAATACTTAATGAACGCCCATCTTACACAATGGGGAAGCAGTAACGTTTACCAAATGTTTAAACGCACATCATACAATATGGGGCAGTAATACAATTCATCAAAATACCTCCGATTTTAATGCATGTAATACTTAATAAATGCCCATCATACACTATGGGGAAGTAGTAAAATTTACCAAATGTTTGAGGGCAGATAAAAATGTTATAAAGAAATAAACGCACATCATACAATATGGGGTAGAGTTACGTCTCAGACTCCACCTGAACCCCAAATCCCGTTACCCCGGACACTCCCCTTTGCCTAACGGCATTACAATAACGGGTTCCCACCATTTTTGCCTATACAGCAAAACATGTCCGAAACGGATACACCCCTTTTCCCCTCCCGCCAACAAACGGAAAACTAAGATATTCATATTTCACTTTATTCAAATTAAATACGAATATTTCAATAACAAGTGCATTCCTTTCCCACGGAAAGCACTTCGCGACCTGTTGAAGAGCTCAAGATTATTATTCATGTAGTTAGTTCTAATTCGACAGTCAACGAGAGGTGCAGCCTTTTGCTTTGGACAGCGGCCTCTTGTTGGTTATAAATATAACATATATAATTAATCATAAATACAACATGTGTAAAATTTATAAAAATTAATAAATAAAGAAATAATAGAAAAGAAACTTTATGTTTTTTTTTAGTTAAATCGTATTATAAAGATATAACTGGCGCAGTCGGAGTTCGTTAAAGAACGTCAAAAGAACCCTTCCGTATAAGGAAACAAACAAATCCGCTTAAGGAAACAAGCAAATCCGTTTAAGGACAAACCCGTTTAAAAAATATATACCCCAAAAGTGCGTATAATTCCGTATAAGGAAATCCGTTTAAGGAAACGAACAAATCAGTTTAAAAGAAAGTGTAAACCAATTTGTATAACTCTGTATAAAAAGTGCATATAGTTCCGCATAAAGAAATCCGTTTAAGGAAACGAACAAATCAGTTTAAAAGAAAGTGTAAACCAATTTGTATAACTCTGTATAAAAAGTGCGTATAGTTCTGTAAAAGGAAAACAAACACTCTTGACCCAAAAACTGGAGAAACTAAACAAGCAGTTCAACAAACTATCCATCAAGATGACGACAACAAACACCACAGGCACAGGAGTAAGCACCCTACTATCATTAAACTTAGATCCTATTAAATATCTTAACAGCATTCCCACATACAATGGGAACTTAGAAAATCTCAATAGTTTTGTAGAATTGTTAGACAGAGTACAACCTTCCCTGGGAAAGTTTGATTCCGATAGTCAATTTATATTTTTAGACATAATTAAAAGTAAACTCATAGGAAGAGCTCGAGAGGCTATAGAAATTAATAACACAGCCACAAGTTGGGACGACATCAAAAAAACTCTTTACCAGTACTTCGGTGACAGGAAATCGGTAGAACAGTTATACGACGAATTGAGAGGCATACAATTCCTAGATAATTGCAAAAATTTTTATGACAGGATTAAAATAGCTTTAAGACGCTTAAATAATAAAACGAGATTAGACAGAGGCATCATGGCTTCCGTCGAGACCAAGAGAAATTGTGATATGGCATTACGCTTATTCACAAGCAAAATACCCGAGCCTATGAAAGGAATATTAATATGTAGACAACCCCAAACTCTAGAAGAAGCCATAGATATCCTTCATGATGCAAACTACACTTATGATAGGAACAACAACCCAGGAAAAAGTAATTTACAAAACTTTAGAAATAATAATGCAGGGCAACATAGAGATAACTATAATAACAATTATAACAACAATTATAATTATAACCACAACCCCTCTAACAACACTGATAGATCTGGACAATTCAGAAACTCCGGTCCTGGTCAGACTCGAAACCCTTCAAATAACTGTAATAGCTATAACAACAGTTATTCAAATAATACGAACTCAGGACAATATAGGAACAACCCAAACAATACGAACTCAGGACAATATAGGAACAACCCAAACAATATAAACTCAGGACAATATAGAAACAACTCAAACGTTAATTCAGGACATCACAGACATTCCAATATTGAACCCATGGATACTCTATCCGGCAGCTACGCCAGACAGGTTAACAACATCCAAAACAACTCGGATTTTCAACAAACAAGCCTCGTGGAAAACTTCCCTATATAGTTGTAGATGCAAATAATAAAATGAAACTTAGAATCCTCATAGACTGTGGTTCAGAAACCAGCATAATAAATACAGGAATTTGCCACCCTAAGTGGAAAATTGAATTACCCAACCCCATCCAAATACTAACTACTAGTACTCCCATTTATATTAACCAAAAAGTTAGAATACCCTTATTTAAAGAACTAACAGACGAGGAAAAAACTGCGGAATTCCTTGAATTTAAATTCCACCAAATATTTGACGGATTAATAGGAAATAACATCCTAATTCCATTAAAAGCAACCATTGACTTGAAAAACAAACTCCTAATAATAGATAAGAAGAAAATTCTAATTTTCTTCAATAAAACGGAAGAAAATATTGAAGAAAAAATATTAACATCGGAGGATTACGAAAAAACCATTCCCTCTTTAGAAATATATCATACAGAAACAAGCAAAGAACCTATTTTAAGTCAAATTAGAATAGACCATCTAAATCTAGAAGAAAAAACCGAAATAAATAAACTTGTTTCCGAATACTCCTCTATATTTTATCAAAAAGGAACCGACCTTTCATTTACAAACGCCATTAAACATGAAATTAAAACAGTTAATGATATTCCCATTTACACTAAGAGCTACAGATATCCTCAAGTGCATAGGAATGAAGTGAAATCTCAAATCGATGAGATGCTGCACCAAGGCATTATAAGACCGAGCAGTTCACCATATTCCGCACCAATATGGATAGTTCCGAAAAGGAAGATGCCTCTAAAGAAAAGAAATGGAGAATAGTCATAGACTATCGGAAACTAAATGATGTTTCCATTGACGATAAATTCCCTATCCCAAATATAGACGATATATTTGATAAATTAGGAAGATCGTTATACTTTACAACGCTAGATCTGGCTAAGGGCTTTCACCAGATCGAAATTGCAGAGCAAGATATAAAAAAAACAGCTTTTTCAACAGACAGTGGGCATTATGAGTTTCTTCGAATGCCATTCGGGCTGAAAAACGCCCCTGCGACGTTTCAACGTCTGATGAACTCAGTCCTTCACGATTTTATAGGAAAAACATGTCTCGTCTATTTAGACGATATCATTATATTTTCTACCAGCCTTACAGAACATATAACTTCGATAAAAAAAATTTTCCAAAGACTAAAAGAAGTAAATCTGAAGGTCCAGTTAGATAAAAGCGAGTTTCTAAAAAAAGAAACCGAATTCTTAGGACACATCGTCACAACAAAGGGAATCAAACCCAACCCCAATAAAATCACAGCTATTCTAAATTATAAACTACCCACAACAACCAAGCAAATTAAATCCTTCCTCGGTATTACCGGGTACTACAGAAAATTTATCAAAGACTACGGCAAGATAGCAAACCGATGACAGCTTTTCTTAAAAAAGGTGCCAAAATAGATGTAAATAATGCAGACTACATAGAAAGTTTCGAGAATCTAAAAACTCTCCTTGTATCTGACCCAATCTTAAAATACCCTGATTTTTCAAAAAAATTCACTCTTACAACTGACGCATCCAATTTTGCTATTGGTGCCGTCCTCTCCCAAGATAATCACCCAGTGTGCTTCGCTAGCCGTACACTTAACGAACACGAAACTGGCTATTCAACGATCGAGAAAGAGCTGTTGGCGATAGTGTGGTCAACACAATATTTTAGACCGTACCTTTACGGACGGAAATTTATAGTTAGAACAGACCATCGACCCCTAGTTTGGCTAAGTTCACTCAAAGAACCGAATGTCAAACTCCAAAGATGGAAGATAAAACTGGAGGAATACAACTTTGACGTCGAATATGTCAAAGGAAAAGACAACCAGGTTGCCGATGGTTTGTCAAGAATAGAAGTTTATCATAATGAAGATTTGAATCATGAAACTGATAACGAGAATATAGACCAACAATCAATTATAGCAACTATCCACAGTGCAAACGAGGACAGTAGCGATCATATTCCGATAATTGAATCACCAGTAAACCTTTATAAAACGCAGATAATAATTATTGAAACAACGAACATAAACAATCACAAAATCTACCACGCTTTTAATAAAAAAAGAATCGTGATAGAAATAAAAAAATTCAGTGAAAACTTCATCCTAGATATAATGAAAAAATTCATTCCGCCAAAAGGAATAGTAGGGATCTTTTCCAGACATGACAATCTTTACGCGCAATTTCAAGACGTTTATATTAAATACTTTAGTAGAAACAAACTTCTAAAGTTCGTAAAATGTTCAAAATTTTTAGGAGATCTCGATGATGAGGAAAAAGAACTACTAGTGATATCAAAAACTCACGAGTCACTGAACCATAGGGGAGTAAATGAAACCTATGCAGAAATTAAAGAAACCTATTACAGCCCAAAACTCAAAGACAAAATCCAAAAATATGTTAATAATTGTAGAATCTGCAACAAATCCAAATACGAACGAACACCAAATAAAATACCCTTGAAAATAACCGAAACCCCCGAAAGAACTAATCAAATAATTCACATAGATATCTGGTATGCAAATATAAATCTCATGTTTGTTACTATGATTGATAAATTTTCTAAACATGTTTCAATACATGAAATCAAACATAGAACATGGACATCTCTATTAAAAACACTCGAAGATAGATTTGCTAACTTTGGCACTCCCGAAAAAATTATAACAGATGGTGAAAGCGGATTTTCATCTTTAAATATAACAGAATTTCTGAAAGAACATAATGTTGACATTCACATAACTACCCCATATAACAAAACAGGCAATTCGGATATCGAAAGATTCCACTCGACTCTGAATGAACATGTACGAACATTTACAGCTGACGAAAACAATACAGACACATTAAGACGGAAGGTCCTTAAGGCAGTAACAATATACAACAAGACCATACATTCAACAACGAAACAGAGACCCATAGACTTCTTAAATGGAAACATTTCTAGCGAACAATACCCCAAGATCATAGATTTTATTAACAAAAATAAAGAAAAATACATTAATAGGATAAATAATAATAGGAATGACGTAGATCTAACAAAAGTAGAACATAAATACTTAAAAACTAGAGCTAGCAATAAACTCAAACCAGTTCATATAGAATCAGACCCAATAGTCATAAATAAAGACTATTTACAAAACGAAAGAGGCAGTAAATTTTATAAAAATCAAGTAAAACGAAAATACAAATATGAAAATACGTAAAATTTGCAGGTACTGTTAGTCATAATCACAACATTCTTAACACCAACGACAGGACAGAAAATTGATGTTCAAAATTTAAACACGGGAAACGGATTCATAAATATTAGAGGAGAGGAAATCAAAGTTATAAAAAACTACTTCAAAATTTTGCACATAGTAAATCTGACACTATGGTCAGAGAGCCTCGAATTAATAAGACATAATGTTGACAAACTGGCAGACAAAGACGAATACCCAACTATTGTTCACGGACTTAACGAATTAGGACAAGAAATCAGTAGCTTAACCCAGAAACATAGACAAAAAAGAGCACTTTTTAACTTTGTTGGTAAAGGCCTTAAATATTTGGCTGGAACCATGGACTACGAAGACGAAGCTGAAATAAAAACAAGACTTAGCACAGAGGAACAAAACACTAAAAACATTATTAACGGACTTAATGACCAAATTAAAATCAATACAAAATTCTATGAAAACATTCACAACATAACTAAACATATTAACAAACAACAAAGCGAAATTAAAGATCAATTTTCAACTTTAAGTAATGCAATAGATAAAGAAAATTTTAGAATAACAACAATGCAGCATGCATTCCAGGTCCAATATGACATTCAATTGTTAAACAATCAAGTAAGGAAAGTAAAGGAGAGCATACTGTTAAGTCAACTAGGCCTACTAGGTAAGGACATCTTATCACTAAAGGAGATTACAAATTTCAATATTACAATCGAAAAACTTAAAGATATTAGAAGTTCTACCATTTTTCATGACAATCAAATAATTTTCATCATAATGATACCAAATTATAGTAATACAAAATTTCATCGAGTTTTTATCGAGCCAATCCCCAACTTTGAATCCCTCGAGCTCTCCCCTAAATACAAATCAGTAATAACTGATGGAAAAATTAATTACGTAGATTATGATAAAATATTAAGAAAAGAAAATTTAATAATTATAAACGACGAATATATTAAAAATATTTTTAACAAAAATACAACTTGTAACTTTATAAAGAACAAAAACACAGAAATAAAACAATTGACTAATAATATTCTAATCCTTAAAAACATGCCAAAAACAATCATTGATCATAATTGTAATGACTTCGAAATAGAAGTTATAGGAAATTATATAATAAAATTTGAAAATTGTGTAATTAAAATAAATAATATAAAATATGAAAACTTTATGTATTATGACAACTTTATTATACCAAATTTAAGTAATGTAAAAATTAAAAACATTGTACTGAACTTTTCAACAACGGAAATACACGCGAAACATATCGAAAACCGAAAATTAATCGAAAATCTAACATTTAACTATAAAACGAATGCTGGTATACATTACAGCTTAAATTTTTTAATTTTGACCGTATTAATTGCGTTCCTTATAATTCTTTTCAAAAAAAGAAGTAATAAAATTAAAATCAATATTAAAAAAAATGATTCTCCGGAGCAGAATCTTAAGGGGGGAGGAGTTACGTCTCAGACTCCACCTGAACCCCAAATCCCGTTACCCCGGACACTCCCCTTTGCCTAACGGCATTACAATAACGGGTTCCCACCATTTTTGCCTATACAGCAAAACATGTCCGAAACGGATACACCCCTTTTCCCCTCCCGCCAACAAACGGAAAACTAAGATATTCATATTTCACTTTATTCAAATTAAATACGAATATTTCAATAACAAGTGCATTCCTTTCCCACGGAAAGCACTTCGCGACCTGTTGAAGAGCTCAAGATTATTATTCATGTAGTTAGTTCTAATTCGACAGTCAACGAGAGGTGCAGCCTTTTGCTTTGGACAGCGGCCTCTTGTTGGTTATAAATATAACATATATAATTAATCATAAATACAACATGTGTAAAATTTATAAAAATTAATAAATAAAGAAATAATAGAAAAGAAACTTTATGTTTTTTTTTAGTTAAATCGTATTATAAAGATATAACTGTAGTAGTAGAATTTATCAAATGACCTCTGATTTTAATGCATGTAATACTGATTGAACGCCCATCATACACTATGGGGAAGCAGTAACGTTTATCAAAGCCGTGAGTGCAAGTTAAAACGCGTACCAAATTAACGCACATCATACAATACGGGGCAGTAGTACAATTTATCAATTTACCTCCGATTTTAATGCATGTAATACTTAATGAACGCCCATCTTACACAATGGTGAAGCAGTAACGTTTACCAAATGTTTAAACGCACATCATACAATATGGGGCAGTAGTACAATTCATCAAAATACCTCCGATTTTAATGCATGTAATACTTAATAAACGCCCATCATACACTATGGGGAAGCAGTAATGTCTATCAAAGCCTTGAGTGCAAGTTAACACGCGTAAAAAATAAACGCACACCAATATAATATGGGGCAGTAGTAAAATTTATCAAATGACCTCTGATTTTAATGCATGTAATACTGAATGAACGCCCATCATACACTATGGGGAAGCAGTAACGTTTATCAAAGCCGTGAGTGCAAGTTAAAACGCGTACCAAATTAACGCACATCATACAATACGGGGCAGTAGTACAATTTATCAATTTACCTCCGATTTTAATGCATGTAATACTTAATGAACGCCCATCTTACACAATGGTGAAGCAGTAACGTTTACCAAATGTTTAAACGCACATCATACAATATGGGGCAGTAGTACAATTCATCAAAATACCTCCGATTTTAATGCATGTAATACTTAATAAATGCCCATCATACACTATGAGGAAGTAGTAACATTTACCAAATGTTTGAGGGCAGATAAAAATGTTATAAAGAAATAAACACACATCATACAATATCGGGCAGTAGTACAATTTATCAAAATACGTCAGATTTTAATGCATGTAATACTTAATAAACGCCCATCATATACAATGGGGAAGCAGTAACGTTTATCAAAGCCGTGAGTGCAAGTTAAAACGCGTAAAAAATAAACGCACACAATTCAATATGGGGCAATAGTAGAATTTATCAAATGACCTCTAATTTTAATGCATGTAATACTTAATAAACGCCCATCATACACTATGGGGAAGCAGTAACGTTTATCAAAGCCGTGAGTGCAAGTTAAAACGCGTAAAAAATAAAAGCACACCAATACAATATGGGGCAGAGTAGCCGTGATTGCAAGTTAAAACGCGTACCAAATAAACGCACATCATACAATACGGGGCAGTAGTACAATTTATCAAAATACCTCCGATTTTAATGCATGCAATACTTAATAAACGCCCATCATACACTATGGGGAAGCAGTAACGTTTATCAAAGCCGTGAGTGCAAGTTAAAACGCGTAAAAAATAAACGCACACCATACAATATGGGACAGTAGTACCATTTATCAAATTACATCTGATTTAAATAAATATAATACTTAATAATCGCCCATCATACACTATGGGGAAGTAGTAACATTTACCAAATGCTTGAGGGCAGATAAAAATGTTATAAAGAAATAAATGTACACCATACAATATGGGGCAGTAGTACCATTTATCAAATTACATCTGATTTAAATAAATATAATACTTAATAATCGCCCATCATACACTATGGGGAAGTAGTAATAGTTACCAAATGCTTGAGGGCAGATAAAAATGTTATAAAGAAACAAACGCACATCATACAATATGGGGCAGTAGTACCATTTATCAAATTACATCTGATTTAAATAAATATAATACTTAATAATCGCCCATCATACACTATGGGGAAGTAGTAACATTTACCAAATGCTTGAGGGCATATAAAAATGTTATAAAGAAATAAATGTACACCATACAATATGGGCCAGTAGTACTATTTATCAAATGACCACTGATTTTAAAGCATGTAATACTTAAGAAACGCCTGTTGTGTCCCATTTTTGATGCAAACGCATTCTCCGTTCGTTCAACCTGCAAAGCCATTGCACTATGTTGAAACGATACTGCTGTGTTTTAACTTGTCGACTCATCAAAGCCAATGTACTGGCAATGTTATTGCCCGCTGCAATAACATTGTTCGGCTTACGCAGCAATATCGTTTCAGTTTCGCAACAGCAGGTCAACCAACGGATAATCGCTGATTTGACTTGAAAAACAATCAAAATAAAAAGGGACCAATGGTTTAAGTAATGCGGTAGGGTGAGTAATAGCGTGTAAGAAGAATTTCTTGTATTTAATTGAATAACATCAAGGTGTTTAACATTAATTGCCGGGTTTAAGTCCGTTGTTTTAAATTTCTTCAAAACCAAAATATTTTGTCCCTCTCTAGTCTAGTTCTGCTCAGTTCTCAAGTTCAATTTTATGGCCAACAGCGTAAATGAGGCCAGACTCGATGAATTAATAGACGATAACGAGCAAATAAAGAAAGAACTCAAAGAGCAAAGACAAGAAATAAAGGAATTAAACGACACTCTGCTCTCTGAACTCAAGGATATTCTGAAGTCTGAGGTCTTCGAGTTGGTACGGTTCCAGTTAAGTTCTCAGTGGGGTAAATTCACTCGCTTAGAAACAACTGACGCAATTCTGACGGAGTATATCAAAGCCGTACAGAATCTTAAACATAGCCACGCCAACGAAGTGCGAAAACTTGCGGACAAACTCAAACAAAGTGAGTGCGTACGTAAGAATCTCGAAAAGCATTTAAGGGAAGCCGTTGAAGAAGCTGACCTACAGGAAGGCGAGCTCACGAGGGAACTCAACCTTAGTTTAACCGTACATAACGAGTTACGGGAAAAGGTAAAAGTAGATCCTCAACCTACGCCTTGCGGGCAGAAACTCCTGTCGCCATCAAAGCCCATTACGAAAACTGCAAACTCCGCAGCCAAAATAAAGCTAAGTGTTGAATCGCCTAAAGAAAACACTAGCTCACCAAGAGTTTCGACGACGCCGTTTAAGGTTTGTACAAGTTCGGCGGCAACTAACAGTACAAGGATGCCTTACGAGGGGATTGCCAAAACGGTTTCTCGTTTAAATCCGCAATTTTCTGGAGCTAGCACGCCCGATTTGTCAGGAAGGGTTTACGAGTTCGTAAACGCCTGCCAACTGGGGTTGCAGTGCATAAAAGCGGAAGACGAGGACAAATATGTGTCTCTAATCACTACACGGTTAGTTGGTTAAGCCTTTGATCTGGTGCGAAGTCAGGCGCCCAAAACAGTCGCGGACCTGGAGAAACTTATTAAGAGTTTCTTGACCAGGAGAACACTGGATAGCGTAGTAGCAGAATTAAAATGCGCATACCAGCTACAGGGTGAAGACATACAATCCTTCGCTAAAAGACTGGGAGGTCTACAAGGTAAAGCGAGTGAAATTATAGGGGCAACTTATTTAAAATCCGAGACCGGAGCGCTCCTAAAAGAAATAAAAAACGCTACCATAGGTGCCTTTAAAATGGGTTTACATGAGCCAACGCTTCGTAATATCCTCTTAACAAAAGACGAGGCAGACCTACAAAAGCTAACGGATTTCGCAGAAGCTACTGCACTCATGTTGAGGCCAAGTATACCAGTGCCAGGGTGGCACCCTAGTGGACGACAACTTCCATCATACACCACCCAACAGCACCCGTCTTATGGACACCAACCCCTCCAAAATCTTTATACCAACCAAAGTTCTTCCCTCGTCAACAACAACTCGTACAGCCCTAATTTTAACTCTCATCAACCCAATTTCCTTACGGCTCAGCCCTCCCACTACATTTCTAACCAGTTCCATGCCTCAGCAGCACAGCACCCAAGTAGTTTATTTCAAGACTCCCCAATGCCGACACAAACTCGGAACGCAGGCCAACGCTCTCAGGTAAAATTCGCAGATTAGAGAACGCAAAAATACTCCCTACTGCGAAAATTGCCGCTCTTACGGGCATAGGGATGACGTTTGCCCTAAAAAGATAGTGTTTGCTGTTAAAACATTACCGAAGCGAACAATATGCCTTTGGTGTCAACGAACGACACACTCAGAGGAAGAATGTCGCAGCAAACAAAATTACTTAAGAGCAAACCAGGGAAACGCAATGGGGCACGGTGAGACAATTAGACTGTGCCCAGGAAGCCGCGGATCTACAAAGGGAACCCGAAGAAAGGCCAGAGTCACCAATTTTGGACTTTAGCGCAAACAATCCAAGTCCCAAGCCTGACTTAAAGCCTAAAAAACGAAAACGACATCCATCTAGGTTAAAACGAACCATATATTCCTCTAAACATTTCACTAATATCATACAGCGAACGGAGATGATGAGGTATAACGTAATAACTTACTTTTTCAGCTTTCTAAGCCTTTTTAATTTAGTAATTGCTTCAATCGCCAATAAAGTAACAAGTTACATTAAACATTGTACATTTCATAAGCGTGATCGGTTACTTACGTGTAAGCGGCACGGTCATGACATATTTGTACAATTGCCACTGCCCATTGCGAAAAATGGGGTGGTCACAATGTTAATTGACACTGGGGCGGATGTCAGTTTGCTAAAACAAAAAAGTCTTCTCAATGTAAACGATATTAGCTCCTCAGAAATAAGGGAGTTAGGTGGAGCATTCGGAGGAGTAATGGAGACGCTGGGAACACTGTCAACGACTATCCCACTATCCAACGATTTAGTTCTTAAGACAAAGTTGCATATCATAGGTAATTCCAGTGACATATCTGCAGATGGTATTCTGGGACGTGACGTATTATGGAATCGTACTGTTATTGACTCAGTGGACAAGCGCCTGAAATTCCTAGACACAAACAGTAAAACTGTCTTGGCAGAGTTGCATCTTAGATCGTTTGAAGCCACAAAAGGGCTGAACAACGAAAGTGATAACTCAAAGATTCTAGAAATAAAAGCGCGGACACGGTCGATTGTTAAGTTAAGTATAAAAACTGGGCTAAAAGAAATTCTAGTACATGCTGAGGCCGGGTGTATATTTAGCCAGCACAATCACCGCAGTAAAAAACAGTACTATTCTCGTTCCCATATTAAATGCCACCACGGAAAATTTCACAATACATAGTACTTTCGTACCGCAATTCAGTAATATTAACCAGTATAAGTTATTACGTGATACCAACCAGAAACCTTCAATTTTTCAGGTTAGTAAGCTAGAGCCCACTGAAAGGATCTCAAAATTATTGACTTCGCTAAACCTAGGTTCTAACCTAAATAAAGAGGAGAAATCGTGTATCGAAAACTTATGCCTCCAATTCAACGACATCTTCCTACTTGAAGGTGACCCGGTAACTCATACGGATGTTCTTGCCCATAATATTCCAACGAAAACTGACCAAGGGCCAATCAACCAGAAACAGTACAGGTTACCACAAATTGCCAGAGACGAGATCAACACCCAAGTAAAAAAAATGCTCGACGATGGAGTTGTCTCTCCGAGTAAATCCCCATGGAATTCCTCACTGTTAGTCGTTCCGAAAAAATCTGGTCCCGACGGACAAAAGAGATGGCGAGTTGTAGTGGATTTTCGGAAGCTCAACGAAGTTACCATAAAAGACGCTTTTCCTCTGCCTCGAATAGAAGATATTCTAGACCAGTTAGGAAACTGCCGTTATTTTACCACACTCGACTTGGCTAATGGCTACCATCAAGTATTAATAAATAAACATGACAGAGAGAAGACAGCCTTTAGTACCGGACTCGGTCATTACGAATTCAACCGAATGCCATTTGGTGCCCCCGCAACTTTCCAAAGAATTATGAACCATATTCTGACCGGACTCCAAGGCATTGACTGTTTCGTGTATTTAGATGACATCGTTATTTACGGTAAAAATTTAAAAGAACATAGCGAAAAATTGTCACATGTTTTTTCCAAATTAAGGAAGAACAAATTAAGGAAGTAAGTTTCTGTGCCGAGAAGTGGTTTACTTGGGACATAAGTGCTCAGAAAGCGGTGCGCTCCCGGACCCGTCCAAAACTAGCTGTGTAATTGAATTCCCTCCCCCTAAGAACATAAAAGAAATTCAGTCGTTTTTAGGTTTTGCTAGCTATTACCGAAAGTTTATCCCCAATTTTGCCTCCATTGCTGCTCCAATTAACAAATTGTTGAGAAAGGATGCTGAGTTTATCTGGACGTACGAATGCCAAAAATCGTTTGAAGCATTAAAAAGGGCAATAACTACTCCTCCAGTCCTGATTTACCCAGATTTCACTAGGCCATTTATTCTGACCACAGATGCCAGCAATGAAGCGTTAGGTGCAGTGTTATCGCAAGGCAAAGTTGGCGAGGATAAGCCCATAGCTTATGCTAGTATATCACTAAGTCCAACAGAATAGAGGTACTCCACCATAGAAAAGGAACTCCTTGCGATTGTTTGGGCTACCAAAAACTTTCGCACATATTTGCTGGGTAGGCCCTTTATTGTGTACAGCGATCACCAGCTCTTAAAAGGTGTATTCAACGTAAAAGACCCAACGTCGCGTCTAGTAAATTTTCATCACAAGCTCTCGGAGTATGATTATAAAATCGAGTACAAACCTGGTAAGGTGAACAAAAACGCTGATGCTCTAAGCCGTATACCCAAGCCTGTACCAAGTGTTGAAAAAATAGCAGAAAAACACTGTCTATCCGTCACTAGGTCCCAAGCGCGAAAAAATAATGAAGAAACCACGCAGAAATCTCAGGAAAAACAAAAAAATCAGATCAAAACGAATACGGAAAGAGGCGAAGAGTTTAGTAAAAATCTAGATGAAGTTAACAAACCCAGTTGGGTAACACTGACTGACCCTGACGAAATTCTAACAGTTGTAAGGGATTTCCATAATTCGGCGCTCGGTGGTCATCAGGGCGGAAAGAGGACTTATGCACGTATCAGGCAACAGTTTAGGTGGAAAGGCATGAAGACAGATGTATATGATTGCGTCAAAAAATGTCCTCAATGTCAGAAAAATAAGAGTTCGCCGCCAACAAAAATGCCAATGATAGTTACTGATACGCCAGCGTTACCTTTCGATAAAGTCTATATGGATATTGTTTGCGGCCTTCCCATGTCTTACTCTGGTAACAGATATATTCTCACTTTTCAGGATGATCTGACTAAATTTATGGATTGTGCTGCACTGCCGGATGCTGAGGCATCGACTGTGGCAAGAGTATTTTATGAGCAAATCGTAACCCGCTACAGAATACCTAAAGTCCTCGTCACAGACAATGGAGCAAATTTCACGTCCAATGTCTTTTCGCATACGTGCAAGCTACTTGGTATCAAACAAATGCACACTACTGCATACTATCCACAGTCCAACGGTTCTTTAGAGAGAAGCCATAGGCCTCTAGCTGAGTACCTACGATCATTCGTTGCCAATGACGAAAAGAACTGCGATCAGTGGCTTAGACAAGCTATGCATGTGCATAACAATTCTATACACACAGCGACTAAGATGACGCCTTTAAGCGCTTTATTCGGCTTCGAATTCGAAATGCCCACCAACCTTAAAAGGCAAACCACTCCTCTTTACACGTCAGAAGATTATCCCTCCCAACTCAGATACCAACTCGGAAGGGCCCACCGACTAGCTAACGAAAACCTCGAAAAGGCAAAAATTAAATCGAAGAATAGTTACGATAAGCATACCAGAAGCATCTCGTTTCAAGTAGGGCCGAGAGTTCTGGTTAAAAACCCGGCTAGAAAGAATAAATTCGCGGAAATGTGGAACGGACCCTTCGAAGTAGTTTCAATTGATGGCCCTGTTACTACTGGGGTCAAGATAAAAAAATCGGTTAAGAAAATACACAATAACCGACTCAAAGTATACCACCAATAACACCTTTTTTCTTTTCAGGTAACAAATATAACCGCCAATCAATCTAAAAAAAAAAATAGTTAAGTTACCTATTTAAGTATCGTATTTAAGTTTCCTTGTAAATAAAAGGTATAATTTAAGTATAAGATGCAGGAACAGTTTATAAAAATGTACTTCCTGGTATTATCATTAGCCCAAAGTTGCGCAGATGCACCCTTCACAATCAACCAGTTAAAGGACACGCCGGTACTGTTCGAGCCAATAGAAGAAGCGGTTTTTTATAAGGACAGCTATACCGTGCTAACAAAATTCACAATAATGGACTACACAACGGTGCTGGGACTAGCAGAGACTTGCGACAGGCAAATCGAGAAAATGTGCCAAACCATCCCTGATGACGATTTTCAGAAGTACTGCCATGCAATGGTTCAAGAAACTATAGTTAACCTCGACAATCTTAAGCAAAACAACCTACGCATGAACCTACCTTTCAACCTCATCGACAAAAAAGAGCACTTGAAGTTATCGGACACTTTTCAAAATGGGCATTTGGTACGATGGATAGCGACGACGCGCATAAGGTTTACCACCAGCTGCAGTTTTTGCACAAAAAGAATGAGGACTCCTTCCAACTGATGCGACGGCAAATATCAGTAATGGGCTCTAATTTCGACAAGCTGAGTAAACCCATTCAGCAATTGGCCGTGGAAGTGGACAGCGTAGCAGAAGGAGTAAAGCAGCTGAGTGAATCGTTCTCAAACTTCACCACAGCAACAAATAGGGAAATTTCTTTGCTAAAAATGAGAAGTGATATAAACGGACTTGTGTCGGCTATCACGTCAAAAGTGGCAGAGATTCAGAATAGACAATCAATAGAGCGCTCTCAATCCTGAATGACCTCTACCAGGCCAGACTTCATCCATTTATCCTGAACGTTGACAACATTACGGACGTTCTCCACAAAATGGTATCGAAGAAGAAGCCAATTTTTGAAGACCTATTTGTACTACATCAAGCGGCCAAAACATCGGTGTTCCCAAACGAAGGAAGTCTGTTGATAAAAATCACCATCCCCTTGCCGGAACCTTTACGCTACGAGATCCACAAGGTATATCCTTTACCAACAGCCTTTAACGAGCAATGGGACTTGGTAATTAATGCAAAATACGAGTACATTGCCGAATCTGAGAACCACGCATACTTCATAGTTCTAAACCATCAAGAGCTGTCACAGTGCACACCAGTATCATACGCGAAAACAGAGTCTACGATTGAAGTTTGCAGTTACGAGGGACCAATTCTAACCTCAGGGTCCACAAACTGTTTAGTCGAGCTTCTGCAAAATACTGCCACCACTACCCGTTCCTGTCAGTATGTAGCAGTCCCAATAAACGATGGCCTCCTTTTAAAATTGACGTCTGCCAACCAATGGCTGTTTAACTTAAAAAACCCATTGGTCCTGAACCTCAATTGCAATGGGGCTCGCTTTACCGCTACATTGGAGAACTCGGGAATATTTAAGATGACGCAACCTTGCGAAGCCAGCACCAAGGAAATGAAGTTCGGCTACCATCAACACTTTGAAGTCACCGCTGAACTGAAACAGCCAGTTGTTAACCACTCAGGATTAGTCCACGCTCTAAAAATGGCATCCAGAAAGACCATACCTCTGGCCACCCCAAGACCTATCACCATTAATGTCGGGAACCACAAAACAATCGCTAGTGACTTGATGGATGGCAAAAGGTCACTGGAGGAACTCCAGCAAGATTGGGACAGATTGGATGCGAACAGGGTAATTTCTGACCAAGGCAGGGAACTGTCATTCCACCGGTACTCATTAATATCAATAACAACCGTGGCAATAGTGATTATCCTGGTCGCCGCTTTACTGAGTTTTCTGTAGGTTAGAAGGGGCATTCGAAACGGCCAACATGCCAATGTTGAGATTCCCAACGCTACAATTGAGCAATTTCAACTGCGAAGCAAACAACGATCCCCGACGACACCATCAAGGACCAACGGATCAGAATTCGCCGTAACCTCCGCCCGGGTTTAAGATATAATACCAGGACCGTGCCTTATAAACTTTCAAGAATGTAAGTTTAAGGAATTGATGTAAGAACTTATTCATAATTAGATTAAGGTATTGTAAGCCTCTCTTTCTATATTAGTGCTGTAGACTTAAGATTTCATGTAGAAGTACGTTTTTGTTTGAATAAACATTAATACTAATAATAAAAGCAAATGTTAGACTTAAGATTTTATGTAAAATTAATTAGATAACCATATTAGAATAACCAATAATAATAATAATAATAGCTAATGTTAGACTTAAGATTTCATGTAAAATTACATTTTTTTTTAAATAACCATTAATAATAATAATTAAATTTATTATGTACAAAGTAAATCAGTCCAAACTAAATAACCATTAATAATAATAATTAAATTTATTATGTACAAAGTAAAAAGAAATTTGCAGCCATAAGCTCCGTATGTAGTTTGCATGCTAATATTGTATAATATTAAGATCAATAATTAAGCTTTAAGTAAATACATGTTCGTTAGTTCTAGATCAACACCAATAAAGAACCGACAAGATTTCCTCAGATCAAGTCGAAACTCATTGCAAGGGGGGAGGAAATGTTGTGTCCCATTTTTGATGCAAACGCATTCTCCGTTCGTTCAACCTGCAAAGCCATTGCACTATGTTGAAACGATACTGCTGTGTTTTAACTTGTCGACTCATCAAAGCCAATGTACTGGCAATGTTATTGCCCGCTGCAATAACATTGTTCGGCTTACGCAGCAATATCGTTTCAGTTTCGCAACAGCAGGTCAACCAACGGATAATCGCTGATTTGACTTCCGAACCTACCTCAAGTTTCGACTAGAACGACAGGTAAACGGCGAGTCGTAATTTGAACGCGAAAAGGTGCGGTCGTTTTTATTTTGTTTCTTTATTTTTTTTTATTTCAGTCGGTAAGGAATTAACACGCCCATCATACACTATGACGAAGTAGGAGCATTAACCAAATGTTTGAGGGCGATTAAAATGTTATAAAGGAATAAATGCACACCATACAATATGGGGCAGTAGTACAATATATCAAATTTACTTTTGGATTTTAACACAAAAAAAAACATGAAGTACTTAATAAACGCACATCATACAATACGGGGCAGTAGTACAATTTATCAAAATACCTCCGATTTTAATGCATGTAATACTTAATAAAAGCCCATCATACACTATGGGGAAGTAGTAACATTTACCAAATGCTTGAGGGCAGATAAAAATGTTATAAAGAAATAAATGTACACCATACAATATGGGGCAGTAGTACCATTTATCAAATTACATCTGATTTAAATAAATATAATACTTAATAATCGCCCATCATACACTATGGGGAAGTAGTAATATTTACCAAATGCTTGAGGGCAGATAAAAATGTTATAAAGAAATAAACGCACATCATACAATATGGGGCAGTAGTACCATTTATCAAATTACATCTGATTTAAATAAATATAATACTTAATAATCGCCCATCATACACTATGGGGAAGTAGTAACATTTACCAAATGCTTGAGGGCAGATAAAAATGTTATAACGAAATAAATGTACACCATACAATATGGGGCAGTAGTACTATTTATCAAATGACCACTGATTTTAAAGCATGTAATACTTAAGAAACGCCCATCATACAATATGGGGCAGTAGTACAATTTATCAAAATACCTCCGATTTTAATGCATGTTATACTTAATAAACGCCCATCATACACTATGGGGAAGCAGTAACCTTTATGAAAGCCGTGAATACAAGCTAGAACGCGTACAAAATAAACGCACACCATACAACATGGGGCAGTAGTATCATTTATCAAATTCCATCTGATTTTAATAAATATAATACTTAATAATCGCCCATCATACACTATGGGAAAATAGTAAAATTTACCAAATGTTTGAGGGCAGATAAAAATGTTTTAAAGAAATAAACGCACACCATATAATATGGGGCAGTAGTACAGTTTATCAAATGACCTCTGATTTTAATGCATGTAATACTTAATAAAGGCCCATCATACACTATGGGGAAGCAGTAACGTTTATCAAAGCCTTGAGTGCAAGTTAAAACGCGTAAAAAATAAACGCACACCATACAATATGGGGCAGTAGTACAATTTATCAAATGACCTCTGATTTTAATGCATGTAATACTTAATAAACGCCCATCATACACTATGGGGAAGCAGTAACGTTTATCAAAGCCTTGAGTGCAAGTTAAAACGCGTACCAAATAAACGCACATCATACAATATGGGGCAGTAGTACCATTTATCAAATTACATCTGATTTAAATAAATATTATACTTAATAATCGCCCATCATACACTATGGGGAAGTAGTAACATTCACCAAATGCTTGAGGGCAGATAAAAATGTTATAAAGAAATAAATGTACACCATACAATACGGGGCAGTAGTACTATTTATCAAATGACCTCTGATTTTAAAGCATGTAATACTTAATAAACGCCCATCATACACTTTGGGGAAGTATGAACATTAACCAAATGTTTGACGGCAGATAAAAATGTTATAAAGAAATAAACGCCCATCATACACTATGGGGAAGCAGTAACCTTTATGAAAGCCGTGCGTACAAGTTAGAACGCGTTCAAAATAAACGCACACCATACAACATGGGGCAGTAGTACCATTTATCAAATTACACCTGATTTAAATAAATATAATACTTAATAATCGCCCATCATACACTATGGGAAAGTAGTAATATTTACCAAATGTTTGAGGGCAGATAAAAATGTTATAAAGAAATAAACGCACATTATACAATATGGGGCAGTAGTAGAATTTATCAAATTTTGATATTAACACAAATATGATACATACATGTATGCGTAATGTGAATCGGAATCATTCCGAAATGTAAAGGCAAGTTGTACTGTTCCGCAGAGAAGGCTTGCCACTCTATTCGGAAATATACCTAAATCTCCCTCCAATGAACTAAAAGTAGTATTTAAGACTCCTAAAGCATGCAACTAATGTCATATTATGATAACTGAATACGACGATTACGAATATTATGAATTCGAAGTTTGAGTATCTATGATACTTCGATAAAATATATACTTCATTTTGTCTGTTTAACTTTGCTGGATGCGCCCAGTTATCGCATCTCGTCTGTCAAATGTCAATTGATTTGTTTTGTGTTTTTTTCGGTTTCTCTACAACGTATTTACAATCGATATTCCCGAGTAAAAAAAAATGCCTAAAATGCCGTGGTACTTGAGTTTTAAACGCTGATTTGCAACAGAAATATAAATTCATAAAAAAAAACAAAACTGAGAGCGATGTACAATGCGATATTTGCAATGCCGAGTTCAGTATTGCTCACAGTGGCAAGGCCGACATCGAATCGCATATAAAATCAGCTCGACATAAAAATGCTTTGCAAGCCGCTTCGAAAAGCAAGAATATGACATATTTTTTTAAAAGTTCAACTTAGTGCATTCGATTTGCAAACTACAGCTAGCGAAGGTGTTTGGTCCTATCATATGTTGAAGGAAAATCACAGTGTCCGTTCGGCCGACTGTGCGAGTAAAATTGTAATGTACGTGTTTGTTTTCAGCTGTCAAAATTCAGTTGTGCACGCACGAAATGTGAGGCCGTCGTGACCAATGTGTTTGCGCCGTATTTGATAAATCAGCTGAAGAAAGATTTGGAAGAAACTCACTTCGTCACCGTACTGACCAATGCTTCTAATCATGGAAATGTTAAGATGTTTCCTGTTCTTGTGCGCTACTTTCACCAAAATGAAGTCGTGAAAGTTCGAATCATTGAGTTCTCTTATGGAAAAGGCTCTTCGTCCGAAATTATATTCGATTTGCTTAAAGAATCATTGGCAACTTATAACATTGAGGGAAAGCTAGTTGGATTTTGTGTCGACAATGAAAACACAAATTTCAGTGGAATTGATCGCGGCGGTCAAAATAATGTTTAGTATAGTATAAAATTTAGTAGATTCACAAAACATTAAAATGTGCATGCGATGGAATTCCATTCGATGTTGAGCTAATTGTGGTCAAAATTTATTCTCATTTCCCATTAAGAATTCTGTCGAAGAGCAATATGAAAAATTGCGAAAAATTTCTTCTGCGATCCCGTATCGAAAATTTGGCTGCTTTTCCAAAAAGATCAAATAAATACGTATTCATTGTTGATCATTTTCATTTATATTTAATTTCCAATTTCTTTTGTACTTATTTCTAGTCATCTAGTCATCGCTTTTCTCCCGAATTATAAAAACTATAGCAAGCGACATTGTTTCGGCAATGGAAGTTGGCCACGCTCTCACCATATTCATTGAAGCTCTTGAGGAGAGAAAAGCAGCGAAATTTTTGTCTGCAGCTGTACAGAGGGAAATTCAAAATATTGCTATGATTCTATTACAAAAGAATCGATTCTGTTGATAACAATGCCGTTTTATGGTTAGCAATTTTAAACTCGTTCAGTTTGTCCGTATTCGATGATATCATGTTGTTTGCCTGGACTGAGCTTGAAGTTATCCCAGAATGGGAGTATGTTGAAGCCTCCGCAAAATATGCCCCAAATATTAATACAGTTGCGTCATGGTCAACTGAACCAACACCTGCGCCAGTGACATAGTTATTGAAACATCACTGCAGCGACAGCACAAAAGCGATACACTTATCGTGACGCAATGGTTCAGTGGGCCGAGTGCTAATAAGAATATGCAAAAGCTGAGGTCATGCTTAGCAATGCATTTCCTCAAGCGAAGTTCCAGGTTGGTCTCGTCGAATTCGGGGAGTCGAATTTCATACACCAGATGACCAGACGACGCGGTCATACTTTTTTAAGTAACCTATTTTAACATTAACATTGGCGCAGCCGGTTCGCGGACTATTAGTGATTGTGGCTAGTGTAAACAGAATATATATAAAAAAAGAGAAAAAAAAACATAAGAAGCCAGCAATGGACGATAGAAAGTCATGAATACTGACTACTGCCGGTGAGTTTAATATTTATGCTGGGTACAATTTTCGTGGCATTGAGGAAGATATATAGAGCACGCCAAAATTAAAATCCAAAACAGACGCATACAGGAGAGCGGATAGGAGTGACGGAGCTTCGAGAGGCTCCAGCCCCTCCAAGGAGAAAACAGCAGCCACAGAAAAAAGCGATACACTTATAGTGACGCAATGGTTCAGTGGGCCAAGTGCTAATAAGAATATGCAAACGCTGAGGTCATGCTTAGCAATGAGTTCCAGGTTGGTCTCGTCGAATCCGGGGAGTCTAATTTCATACATCAGACGACGCGGTCATACTTTTTTAAGTAACCTATATTAACATTAACACCATCACCTGGAAACTGGTCTTGAAAGGTGAGGTGATGGTCTTTCAATGGTCAAGGCGGATGGCGTATGCTGATCAAGTTATGGTACGTGAGCAGATCAAGGCGTGGCTGAAGGAAGGAATAATACAACGAAGCAGATCTGAATACGCGTCACCGATTGTGCTGGTAGCAACGAAGGACGGAACAAAAAGGCTGCGCTGTGACTTTCGGTGAAAAGATCATCCGAGATAACATATGGATGAGGTGCTAGAGCGTCATTAGGGAGCGAAAATGTTTACCACGCTGGATTTAGTTAAAGGTTTGTTCCATGTTCCGTGGGCCCCGACTCGAGGACCCAGGATGAGCCGTATAAGTTTTTATAAGTTCTGTTCGGAATTTCAAACTCGACATCGAAGGATCGCTAAACCGATGTCTGACCTTTTGCGGAAGGATGCTGTGATTGAAGCAGAAGAACTATTCGCTACAAGCGGCGTTAGTCACCGCGAGAAATTGCACTACGAAATCGAACACCGGTCGGGCTCAAAGATGAAGCACGTGGACGACTTAAGCTGAGTTTTTCGTCTCATGGTTGAAGATTAATTTAACCATCGAATAAGGGAAGAGCAGCTAAAGGATAACTGAAGACTTTTTCATGAAAGCAGGAGTTTTGTGCAAGGGTCCCAATAAGGAGCTTGTAGTGATACCGAATGACATTGAAAAGGAATTAATTGGAATCGCGCATCAACAGGGAAACTTTTCCATCAAGAAGACTCAAGACCTGAAAAATCATTCTTTATCCCAGATGCAACAAGGAAGGGACTGGTGTGGTGAGTCATTTTGGTTGTCGTAGACGCTTTCTCTAAATTCGTTCGGCTTTATCTAACGAAGAGTATGGGAACAGTGGAAGTTGTGGAACGGTTAACGAAACATGCGGCTTGTAGTGTGATTCAATGCAGGCTACAACAATAGTTCAATACAAAGCAAGGCAGAGCAAGAGAGAACACCAACGACCACCCAAAGAAGACAAGCCGGCAAAAGAAAAAAGGAGGAGCAGAGCCGGGAAGCTGGTACGACTCCGGCAGCAATGAGCTGAACTGCATAGGCTCATACCGATAACAGCGGACAAAAAACTGAAGACCAAACTCATCCGGAGGCTCCAGACTTTACGAAAAGCTGGGGCAGAAACAAACAAAGGAGAAGATAATTGACAACAACATAAGCAACATCATCGGTAATAACACGCAGGAATATGTTATCATAATTTTGTTAGTTATAGTAACTTTGCTTAAGATTAATAGCTATTACAAGAAATATGTTAAGAAGCAGGTAATAAATGGTAGAAAAAACCATGTTCCAATGTAACGAATATAACAGAAGGTAAAAAATAAATTTTCCACTGAATTAAAAATAAGATAATATTTATGAATGTTTGTTTTGTTAGGTAATATTGATCATATTGAAATGAATGACGAATAAAAACCCAGAAGTGAAGTCAAACGAAACAGAGAGGTATGAACCTTTTGCTTTTAATGAAGATACTAGTGCTGTAACAGACTCGTAACAGACTAAGGAGGATTACATGTATTAACTAGTAACTTTTCGTTACTCGCATGAAATCGTTACAATTACATAAATGTATCGCATGCTCTTCTTCACCACTTTAGCTCACTTGAGAGGCAAAGAAATATTTTATCATGGTTGCCAAAAGTAACGTATGGGTACAAAGTACCTGAAGTAATGAAACACATTTATTCATTTTATTCAGTACCTATCGTAATACAATATGGGTCCTTGTATCGTATTTATTTTTTATGTGTATGCGAAATGCGGATAAAATGTGGACATATGGATACGAATTGAATTGGTTAAAGAAAAGTAAATGCAGATCCTTTCTCCTTATATTCCTTCTCTCTTAGGGAAATGTAATGTAAAAATTCAATCTAGTCTCAACGCTGTTATCATACACTTATATTATTAATAAAAACCTGATATAGTCTTTTTAATTTCTTTCCTTTGAAAAAAAAAAAAAAATTATCTAAAGAAAACAAGATACATAACTCGCTCAACAAAGTAACATGAGCTGCTTGACTTGCCCGGGAATTCCCTTCCGTATTTTCCGATATTCTTTTTGCATTTTCTTTCGTTCGTTAATCGAACATAATTTATATTGGTGGCAGTGCAATGAACACATACACAAATGTAAAGCTATAAAGCATTATTTCGTTCTATTGTCTTTCGAAGAAAGAAAAAAAAAATAATATCAATATGGTTTTAAAAAATGTAAATAAGTTTTATTTTCTCTTTTTATCTTAAATTTTAAATATCGTTAATTAAATTAACAGACTGAATTAACAGAGCGTAGTTATTTCACTAAATACACGCTATACTATACCTTCTACAAACCCGCCTATCGAACGCTCAGCGACTATTACGTGCTCAGTGCAGTATTATTATCACTTGGTTCAATTGAGCTCAACCAAAAACGATTTATGAATCACTCAGATTGCGGTGGTGTCTTTGTCTAAGCAGTGATACAAATGCAATATGAACAAAGCCAATATAAACAAACAGAGTCGGTTGATAGTGCTAAATTTAGAACTATCACTTTTATTTTTTTTAGCTGCCAAATCGGCATTTTGGACAAACAAACAATTTGTGAACAGCATTTCATACATGCATTTCGGAAATTCAGTGCAATAAATTGCGTTTATAAGCAACTTTAAGTGTATACATTTTTATTTCTAAATAATTATTACAGTGTAATAAAATATCAACTCATCCGCAGAATATGCAAATCCATCCAGTTTTTGGTTGTAGTATTCACCTGGTTCTCTTTGATGCAAGTTGATTCGGGTTGCAATCAATATTACCATCGATATTTGATTGTTGTATCTGTATTATTAAATTCGGCGTAGGGAATATATTTCGTAAATATTATTACTAAACATGTAAAAAAAATAATTTCTGCATACAAAGGTGGTATGAATTTCTCATAAACAAAAACTTCACTGCAAAAAAAATATTTCCCCGTCGGATTTGATGGTTGAGGTGGTGTATTAAAAAAATAATTATGTCAAGCTCGATCGTTTAGATGCAGATAGGCTTTTAAAGAAGTCAGAGAACTTCTAAAATCCAAACACTTGAAAGGTTTCGAGTCTTCCCCTTAATTAAGAAAGGAAAGCACGGCGAATTACCAGTGAACACATGGTAGCAGCGGCGGAATCCATGTGAAAAGGACCACCCCTACCAAATACGAGTTTAAAATACTGAGGCTTAGAGTGACAATAAATGATAGTTTCGTTAACATGAACATAAACCATATAACAGGTCCAGGTCATTTCATACCTAATCCAGTTCCTTCACTGTCATCGATTCCATGCGTAAGCAGTTCCTAAAATCTACTCCCTTACAATTTTCCGAATAAAAAATCAACCCGAAATCGGTGAAATTTGAAAAAGCGAACCTTGTTTATAATGCGGAACAAGTTATATAGTTTAAGATAGAAAAATTGAATGGGACGCAGTGTCCCGGAGATGAAAAAGAAACAGATTTATTAAAATTTGACAAAAAAACGTAGACTGAACAGAAAATTATGCATTCAGCTTAAAATCTTTTAGGGTCGTTTTAGTCACTATTTTTCAACTTGCCGGAAAATCGAGTTGCCTAGCATGGGAGTTGGTGACAAGCTGAAAAATGTTTTCCAGGACGCTGTTTTGATAAATTCCTTGTGATATTTGTGACAAAAAAACATAATATCTTAGTTCTCAACTCTTATTATTATTAATTTTAGTTTCGTACTTCATTTTTGTTATAAGATTGTTTATTTATTTTGAGCTATGCTCGGTGAGTTGCAAACATTTAACAATTGTTTGTATGCTTTTACGATGGAATTCACGGCAAGGTTACTGTCCCTCCTGTGCAAGATCTGGCATACAACCACCCATTGCGTTGCGATGAGCCAAACTCGGCAGCTTCTAACACTTGTTGGGCGAAATATTGGCTGGGAATACGGGGAATAAATCATGTCATTAAATGGTGGTGAATGATAAATACCGAATAATAATTAATTATTTCAATAATTTGGACCAAGTACATTATGCAAACACACCCCTCCACAAGACCTTGCAAACAGGTCTCTATGCAATAGCTCCTAACGTATTAACTCCTAACAAAAAAAATGAAATAAAACCTAAAATTTTACATACAAAGTTAGTAGTTAATACACATGAAAGAATTCCTAAACGTTAGATTTATTTTCATCGAAGTTAGGACTTATTGCATGTTAAAGTGTTAGGAATTATTTCATCATGAAATAAATCCTAAAATCATGTGAATGAAATAAAACCTAATTAGGAGTTGTTACACTCAATGTTGTTAGGAGTTATTTCATCAATGTTAGGAGTTACTTCATTTTCCTTAAAATCATATTTCTTAAGTTAATTTTTGTTTCTCAAACAGCATTTTTTTTTTTTTTTATGTAAACCGTTAAACTATAACAACTTGTCGTACCCTAGGAAATCAATTGGTAACTAGTGTTCTTGTTGACAAGTTCATTCGGTCGCGTTAAAAAAAAAACAATGGAATTCGAAATAATTAGTGGAAAGAGGAAGAATAGTCAATTATTATATGTTAAAAGTGAAAAACAATTATATATAAAAAACATAAGGAAAGGCTACAGTCCGCTTGAGGCGAACAGTATGATACCCTATCCCTATCCCAATATGCCCCAAAAAAACCTTAAGAAGATGATCGATAGCATTTTATTTCATTCTATAAAATTTAGAAAAAAAAAAAAAACATTTTATGAAAAAACGCCCCCAAAAAGTGGGCGTGGCCAAAAACTTTGTATGGGCGATATATTGGAAAAAATATTGGCTAAATATCTTGTTAAACACTTTTTTTCGGTTTCTATGAAAATTATCGAAGAAAACAGCATTTTAGTGAAAAACGCCCACAAACAGTAGGCGTGGCAAAAAACTTTATATGACAAACTTATAAAGGAGGGCAGTGGCTACATATCTTGTGAAGGTTATAACCCTCTATCTGTCCATCTGTAGCTTTAAATCGGTTTTTTCTAAATTGTGGGCGTGGCAGTGGGCGTATTCAAAAAAATTTTACACTTAACCATTTCGGAGCCCTAGGGAGTATGTGGTCCAAATTTCAGCTTTCTAGCTTGAATTTAAAGGCCTAAAAATTGCGTACGGACGGACGGACGGACGGACGGACGGACGGACGGACGGACATTGCTAGATAGTCTTAGGATTTGGTCCTGATCATAAATATATATACTTTTATGGGTCTACGACGAATATTAAGGGGTGTTACAAACTATGTGTCAAAATTAATATACCCTTAGGATAGGGTATAAAAACAAAAATTCGCAATAAGCAATATTACGTATGCTATAACCAAAATTGCAAGGCAAAAGTTGAAATTGTAAATAGTGTATGTTCAAAACCAGTGAAATTTGTGGACCATAACCATTCTCCCAATGAGGATCTCTATAAAGAATTAAAAGCTTTAAATTCTATAAAGACAGAGTGTATTGATGTAGGACGTGTCTTAAGCGATGTTAATGCTTTGAGTGGCATTCGCAATACGTTCCAGACGATTTGTTCCAAGTAAGTTCATTGATCTTATTAAACTTTTTTCGGATTTGCACGCTGCATTTTTTAATTGTAGTAACCAAAACGCAACAAAAAACTTGGATTTCCACAAGTTAAAAAGAACATTGCAGAATTTAACAGCAAAAGTTTTTATTACCTCGCCAAAATCTGCCCTTGAGGTTGTTGAAGCTTTCCAAAGGGAACATATTTGGAATAATTTTGGTGTAGCTTTACACAAAGATGAACAGTACAACTTTTTTAAAGCCTGCATTGCGGAAGAAGACTTTTCCTTTTGTATATTTTCGTCACAGAAAATAATAAAATTAATGGAGGAGAATATTCCACGGGCAAACCGTAACTTCCTGGCGGATGGGACATTTTCTGTGGTCCCTATTGGATGTTTTAACCAACTACTTGTTATATATGTTGAATACTTCAATAAGGTAACTTATCCAAACATAAAAATCAACTCTATTATCGGCCGAGGGGGGTCGCGTACGACGCGCCGACGCGGCTCATGGCCATCGCGGCTCCCGGCCGACGCGCCGACGCGGCTCGGCCGGCGCGGAGGGCGCGGGAGTCGGCTCGCGGCCGGCGCGCCGACGCGACTCACGGCCGGCGGGGAGGGCGCGGGAGTCAATTTCAATATAGTGATTTATATATCCACAGGTATTTCCATTCTTGTTTATCCTCTTGGATAAGAAGTCAAAGAAGTGTTACACAACTATGTTCACATACATACATAAAAACATAATAAATTTGACATGTCAAACTATGATGACTGACTATGAGGTAGCGCTTCAGAGTGCCATAAAGGAGAGTTTTAGCGTTGGTCAAATTTACGGTTGCTGGTTCCATTACTGTCAAGCAATAAGGAGAAATATAGCAACCAAATTTAAAGATTTGGCATGCTTTTTGCGAAGATCTAAGCCGGGCTCCCAGGCTTATCATAAATTGCTTTCTTTGCCCTTGTTACCATCCACGCAGATAAGACCGACTTATGAAATTATTAAGGAAAGTGTGAATACCTTTGATGCTGAAGGAAGGTTTTTGAAATTGTTTACCTACTTTGAAAATCAATGGATGCAAAAGGTAAATACTAACCAATTGGTTTTTTCCTTTTCTTACTTACGTTTTCTGCAGGTCAAACCAGAAGGATTTTCCGTTTTTATGAGGCACACTCGGACAACGTCAGCCGTAGAAGCCTATAATGGTGTTTTGGGCCGGATGATAAACAAAAATGGTAATTTCTTCAAATTTGTAAAATCTTTACAAACAGAAGAATTTTCCAAAAGTAGAGATTTTGAACTGCTTACCTCTAGCGGTGGTTCTCATGGTTCTTCAAAACAAAGAAAGTCGATGTATGTAGAAAGGGCGCAAAAAATTGAAGATGCCAGTAGGGAATTGCTCGCAGGAAAAATAACGGCAGTTATGTTTATCAACAGGATGGTGTTTCCTAAAAATTGCATATGCGTCGAAATGGAACCGGACGAAGATATTTTCGATGTTCACTTGGAAGATGGTGAAGAGCACAACAGTGATGAGGACGATAAGCCAAGCACTTCTAACTCGATACAAAGAGAAGATGATGATGAGTACTTGTGCATCATCTGCTGCGTTACACGACCAAACACTCTTTTGTTGCCTTGTAAACATTTAAAACTGTGTACCGAATGCTTCGATAAGTTACATTCCGATGAGGACGAATTTATTAGATGCCCTGTATGCAGATCCGTAGTGGTTGACAACATCCAAGTTTATAATTAAACATGTACTGACGCTTACTTAAATATATAGAAATATTTTGCACTTTAGGACTTTTTTCATTTTGTACTGCTAGGAATTGTTTCATTGTGAAAGAACTCCTAAATGTTAGGATTTATTTCATGTTTAGGTTAGAAGATATTTCATCCGGAGTTAGGACTTATTTCATTTTAAAAATTAGGAATTGTTGCGTTTATTGTTAGAATTTGTTCCATTAGGAACTATTTCATTAGGAGTTAATACGTTAGGAGCTATTGCATAGAGCCTGCAAACAGGCCCTGTAACGAACTGATAAAATGTTATCGATTAGACAGGTAGCGCCAACATCAGAAAAGAACAAAGAAATGACAAAAGACCAATAGGAATCAAGGAAGAACAGACGCGATCTGTGGAATATTCCACAGGCTTCTTTCTTTTTCTAAAAACGGTCGGCGTGGGCGATGGACGCAGGAGAAATCCAAGTCTGAAAGGTGAATTAGTGCCGCGAATTAAAAAAAACGAGACTAAGTCACACGATAAAAAAAATTTTTGTTTTGAAAACAACAAATCAGCCAGCAGCTAACGAGGTAAATAAACGAGGTAAAATATAAATACAAATTTTCGTAAAATTTTCACCATTTCTAGTGCGGATATTAGGTACGCGCACATACAATTCACATACGTGTATCACAATACGCCACAGGCAGTGGCAAATCGTCGATCAGTCGATCAAATAAAAGCAGACATCTAACAACTAGACGCGATAGCAGCATCTAGAACATCCAAAGCATACATGCCAGTAAGTCAGAATTTTAAGCCGTATGTTTTCAACAATTAACTATTAACTTAATGTAACAGGTCACATGTTTCAAGTAATATATATTGTAACACTAGTGAACACTGGGAACGAAACCGAACGAATGACAACAGGTGTCAGATAAGAGTCTGAGAGATTGGAGTATTTCATTCTTTTTTTGTTAGAGTATCTTTTTTTAACGATACCTAAATTAACTAGACGGACGATTCTTGTGTTTTATTTGATTTTTTTTTATCCCTCCAATATCCCGAACTACGTAATATTGTTAGAATATATATACATAAGTGAAAGAATGAGCGTAAATTTACTTTATTGATTTTATTTATGGATTTAGATTAGTTGATCGCATGTAAAGACCGTTCGAAAGGAAATAATCGATATAAAGCCTAATCCTTTTTCTTTTTTCCCAAGTGTATAGATAAATAGCGTCATTATACCCCGTCCATTATGCTGTGCACAGCATCGTGAAACCGTGTGGTGCTGATTACATCTCTTTGAACGTTTTCTGATTAGAATAAAAAAAGTATATGAATTTAAAATATAACCGAGCAAAGTTGAGTTGCGCCTAACCGTATGCAATTCATTTGCGATTAAGAAAAATTGAATTAGTAAATTACATTTTTGTACTGGCTAAGTTCAATAAATGTAGGGTAGGTAGGGAAAATTAATACAAAGTCATGTTTTTAACCAACTAGCTAACCATCGTAAAATTTAAAACGTCTAAGTATCTTGAGTAAATAAATGCAAATTAAGATATGGAATTAAAATTGAAGCTGATAAATAGTTTATCCACACTTTGCTTCATTGTTCTGTGAATATAGAAGTCAAGTCTAATGTGATTTATCTGAGATTTATTTGTTTATTGATTCTTTTGAGATTTGGAGATGACAGGATAATTTTTTTTTTTGTGTGAGGTGAAGGCGTTCGATCTGTTGACATATAGTGAAAATTGAGTGAGCAAAGCAAAGGTTCACTATTACATTAGGGGTCATCGTAAAAATATTCGAGAGAAGCAATGGCCCAGTGAGTACAAGATCCCCCCAAATCCGGCGAGCAAGTCCGCGCTTTAAGCAAGCATGTCCGCGTACCTACCGACTGGACAATCCTTCAAGCGTATCAGAAATCCTTTGTGGATTTTGTGAACATCAGAGTGTTTCCGAGTTATACGATCGACCTAAGATTAGAAGATAGTTTTTACCAAAGTCACAACATTAACATTTGGGTATTTCCTGACAATAGTCAGTGTCCATTTGCTAGGCAAATCAGCTTGAAGGAACCATCAAGAACCGATAATCACAGATGGCGCTCAACAACCCTTCTTATTTAATCAAGTGTATAGTTGAGGGAAGAAACTAGAAACTGTGGCCGCAGACTTTTACTCTTCCATTTACCATGCGAATGATTTGAGGTGCTCTAGACACACATTTTAACATACAGCTAAATTGAACAAAGTGCGTAATATTTTAATGAGATTAATAGTTAAATAACTGGCGTTCTAAAACGTGTAAAACAATAACAATCGATCAAATACAAATAAATTCGACCTAATTTTTTATTTATTTTTTAGGAAAAATATGTTATCACTTGGTTAAGTTTTGGAGGAAATAAAAAAAGGGGACCGCTACTATTCCTGATAAAATTTCTATTGCTCCTCCGAAAAAATCGATCAACCTGATATGGATTCCTATTGTAAAGATGAAAACGATCCGAACCCCAAATTACCCAAAATAAACTAAAGGCCATTTATGAAAATACACCAAACCAAGCGGTTAAATAAAGTTTTATTTAAGCAAACCTCTGTGTAAGTGAAAGTGCAGTAAAGTTGAAGCTATCAAAATAAAATTTAGAGGCAACAAAGAAGAAGTCGGGTCTTCCAAATTTTTTGGAAACCTAATAAATAAAAACGCCGCTCATTTTTTACTTTACGAAATAGAACCAAATTTTATTTTATTTGTCAATGTACCAAAAGATCTGATTAACTCCACTACGTATCCAAACTACGACAGTAGAAGGTACAGCACTACTCCATTGGCAAAACTGCAACATCAGAATCTATAGAATTTCATATGAAGACAACCCAGTTTTCGGGAGTTATATTAGAAACAATGAACTCTGTAGACTTGTAAGTAAGGACAAGACAGCAGGGCTAAGAATTTACAGTAAAAAAGTCATCAATATGAACTTGATTGATCCTGAGGAAGTTCCAATGCTTCCCATTAAGATTAAACTTAGTTAGTGAAGGCATTAAAAAAGGGTTAAATGGAAAGTATATCCACAGGACCTGGCAACGAAGACACCGACTTTGATGAGTTCATGACTAATTCAGATAAAAACGGTTTGAAATCTTTTAAAAACGTTATTTTAAAATTTGTAGGGAACGCGAAGGAACCTGATTATAAACATATTCTACAAGAAATTATAAACAACTATAAACACTTAGTCTGTAACATGAGTTGAAAAGCTAAGATTCCATAAAGACATAAAAGAGTTAGGATTTCTGAATAATGACATTGTTGGATGATCCATAAAGACCACAAATGGAAACCAACCAAACAAAGCTTTGTCTTAATTAATCAAATAGGAATAGACAAAATTTACTAAAATCATATTGTAAATTTTAGAATGATAGTCACCATAATACGAAAAATCAAACATTTTATGTATATGCAAGCAGGTGTAGAAAATTTTAAATTCAAAATCAAAGTTAAAAATCTGGTCGGTGTTAGTGCTGTTGATGTCATGATAAGTATTCTAGCTATTTATTTTCATCGTCCATGATAATAACATAGCTTTGATTTACTGTCTAAACGCTATTCGCTATAAATATGTGAAAAGTTTCTCAATATGGTGCGTGTCATCGATAAGAAAAACAACTGGTTCAAAGCTTTGACAATAAAAAAAGAACACTGGCACTAAAACCGCAAATTGGTTATTAAAGCTCTTTATTGCATGGATTGTGGTTGGAAGCTATGCTGCGCCGCAAAATATAAACAAACATATACGGGCATATACAGTGGAGTCTAACCGAGGTAAACACATTTTAATTGAAATGTAATTACTTGTTCGATGTTAACGTCACCTTCCGATTTTTATTTATTCCCCATGTTAATGTATTAAATAAATATCATTTTCATAGCTTTTAGTCTTCCACATCATAAATATGGATTTTTTTTCTTTTTACATACACCAATGACTCGAAACCAATAAAAATGCTTACTTGCTTGACTGATTAATAGTTTGGGATTGAATGCAAATCTTTTTATTTATATTATGAAACGGAGAAAATTAACAGAAAAACACGAAAATGCATAAATGATTGACATTCTGCAGACCAAATCTGCAAACTATTATATTTAACAAATTAGAGTAGTTGGTGGGAATATAAGAATTATTGAAGTTCGGGCAACGCAACAACATAATCGGATTTTGTAGTACAATTTACAATTGGCCGCCATCTTCGTTTACACGTTAAAAGATACGCAGACGTAAAGTTGTGTTTACATTCAACACACAGAAGTAAAACAACAAAACATTAATTTTAAACTGCATATGCATACTTAATTATGCAGATCTAACTAACCCTTATAATTACACCGTCTTATAAAAAAAATTGATTTTAACTTTATACGTACAATTACATATTCGATTCATGAATTTGGCAAATATATTCTCTACAAAATATAAAGTCCACTAACCTTACTATTTAGAGCACAAACAAACAAAGAACTGACGACGTTGACAGGATTACCTCTTAATGTTTTAATGTGAATCTTCGTCTCTCTACTAGTTTCACGTCCTTGACGCACAAATCGTGCCTAGAACGAGCAGCAAACCTGATGACCGCTTGCGTCGATACTTGTGGTATGTGTCGCAAGTCCAACCAAACCAGCTTTTCACATTTGCTTAGATGATCCAGGGAAAGTTCAGTAACTAACCGACATCCGCTTAGGTTCAATTCGACAAGTGTATTAATAGCACTAGTACATGTGCCAATTTGTGCTACACCCGCATCGGTGACCCTTTGACATGACGACAAATCCAAGTGAATTAACGAAGGAAGTCCTTGGGTAATGTAACGCAATGCTACGTCTGAAATATCAGTACCAGCAATTTTAAGCGTTTTCAAGTTTCGCAGCCGGGACTTTGAGTCGGTAAGACCGGGCCGCGAATCTTTCGGTGGCGATAGAATATCACGGATCGCCGCATCGTTGAGTCCTCGTACAAAACTTAAATCCAGAATTTGCAGCGGCGGACAAAGGCATGTGTGTAGGGCCAGAACCGCTTGGATAGGGCAGTTCTGCAGACTGAGATTCTTCAGTGCAGGCATGCGCGCTATTATCCATGCCAATTGCCGTTTAGCTATTTGCGTCCAGTCGAGTATCAAGTGTTCTGGTTGACGGCGTACAATTGCCGTTAAAAGTGATGCAGACAGCTTATGCTCGGCACAGTTCATACACTTCCAAAGGTCAGGATCCACGGAGACGTTCGACCAGATTTTGCACACTGAACTGCAGGTGACCAATGACTCGGGGGGAAGGAAGCGAAAGACGATTTTTAATAGAGTTGCATCTAGGGCTAAGTTTGAAGGTGATTGTATCGTAAGTTGTTGCATAGGTGCTGGTCGGACGACATATTGCGGTTTCTTCAAAACCCTCGTCGAAGAGTTCAGCATTTGCTGAGCTAACTGAGAACGTATTGAGTTTTTTTTACGTGGCTGCGATAATACTGTTGACGTCGCAGCCGCAGCTGATGGCGTTGACGCTGTCTCCGAAGGTTCAGGGTTGTGATGGTGATGGTTGTGATCATGTGTACTACTACTCACGCTGGTTTCATCACTTTTTCTGCGTTTCATTAAACTGGGCATAATATTGCTGTTATTCCAGTCAGAGCTGTGGTGCTCATTGAAATCGACTTTTTCGTTTTTAATTGCACTTATGGACGATAAGCAACCGCTTCCTTCCACAATTGTTGATGTACGCTTGAGATCTTTCTTGTTACTGCTAATTGCTTCCATTTCTGATTCGCTCGAAAAAACGAAATCGTGATGCGTGTTGTTGTTGTTATTGGTGCTTGAGTTAGAACCACCATTGCTTTCATGGTAATGTCTTCCGTCGGCGGTAGCATCGCTGCTGACTGACATTCTGCGAATCTCTGATGACTTTTGACGAGCACGAAAGTGTCGAGGCTGCATATAATTTATTTAAAAACATAAAAAAAAAATAAGCGTTTGTACAATAACTTACCTTATAATCCGTGTTCTTGCCCGACTTGCAGCAAGTTGGACACTCCCAACTGTTGGGTAAATCCTCGTTAATAACCCCCTTAACATCTTCTGTCTGACCGTGAGCCACTGTACAATCTGGATGTGCAATCTCATAGCAGACAGAGCACTCCATCAGGGTAGAAGGTCCTTCCAAAGCAGCCTGCAACTTTGCTTGCGGTGAGATTGGGGTCTGGCGCCACCCATCTAAATGACAATAAATGCATTGTGCGGTCACTGGAAGCATTGGCGATAGACATTGACGCATCATACACGTTTGTTTAGCTCGTCCAGGACCTCCAAACTTTACCATATCTAAGCAAAAGCTGCATTCTCCACAATCGGACCTTTGGCATGCAGCACAAACTTTGCAGCGAGTTCTACGCCTCCTTGGTTGGCCGCCGATGGTGACATTCTGATTTGATTTTGATTCAGAGGAATTAGTTTGACTGGACGATGCACTGACTATAACACCTACACTGCTATGATTACAGCTTGTGATGGTAGCTGTTGCGCTAGTTGTTGTGTATGGCAGAGCAGAAGTGGTAATAGTGCTATTATTACTGACCATTAACGTAGACGCCGCATTAGATGCTGCGGCTGCAGCTGCCACTGCAGCAGCTATCATCTTTTTGGGGGGTTTCGTCTTTGAAATCGAAGGTGATATGAAGTTCATATCTTCAAGACAGGGTGTGCTCCCACTGGTATTACTACTTCCACAACTTGATACGGCCAGGTTGTCAAAATGGCCATTGGAAAAAGTTTCTTCTTTAACGGACGCCTCAAGGTGCTTGTCGTCTTCAGAAGTCACAACGGAGCAGGATGACTCCGTCATTTGAACACTCTCTTGCAGTAGACTTTCGTTAGTCCGAGCTATTTCTTGCTTAATTTGTTCCTTCACATTTACTCTATCGTAGATTTGAAACTGAGGTTGCATCTCACCAGGCGTCTTGAGCACAGGATCTCCAGTTATTGCCATCTCGGGTTTGTCTTTGCAGTGACGCTCAACCAAAGTTCGTACATCCTTAATTAGAGCTACTGGATCGCGCACCAAGTCTGGAACATTCTTTTTCTGCGGTGGCAAGTCGTATAAATACATCACGATCTCTTTCAGACCGAACAGTTCATAGTGCGTAAGATGAATGTGTGGCTTCTTGGTAATCTCTTCCTCGTCTATGGACGGTTCACCCTCTAGATGTGAACGACCGAGAAGAGTGAAAACATATCGAGCCAGCACATACCACAGCATTTCCGTAAAAAACGGATAACGGAACTTCTGAGGTACTTTTGTTGTATCCTCGACTTGCGCCGTCTTAAGCTGCTTGACTATGCCAAAGGAATGTAGAAAATTTCCACCGAACACAAGGGAATCTGTTGGCGTGTATACCGCATGTATCCAGCCCGTCGGAATGAAGAATGTATTGCCAGCTGTGAGGTAAACCCGCGCACATTTCTCTACAGTATCACCGAAAAAAATGTCTGATTGCTTGCCAGACAGGACCCACTTTTCGTATAATTGCAAATTCTTCTCAGTTGGTGGTATAAGCCAGAATACCTTGCTGCCCTTCAATATATGATACCAAACAGATGTGCCTCCGAAATCTATATGAAAATCTGTGTAACAGTTTTTCACTGACATTAGACAATACTTCTGTACCTTTGGGTACATCATTTCGCCCAACACGTTTGTGCCTTCTTTTTGTGCATCCTTAAGCTGCTTCGGCCACACCACATCAACCCAGTCGATTTGTCGAACAATATCTGGACTTTGAATAAACGCGTCCAAACGGGTATGAGAAAACTCTAAAGAGATGACATTAAGCAACCTGTTCTTTTCGGTACTTTCATAATAGTGTTCCCATTCCTTCATTGTCATTGTCAGATTTTTCTGTGTATTTACATCCATAACATCGAGCATTCGACGGGAGCCAACACATAGGCGAACATCGTTTACCTCGAATTCAAGAGGCGATGGCATACGAATTCCCAAACCAGCCTTATCCCGAAACAGCAAGGGAATATTGAACCCGTATTGTTGAAGGAAACTGCAAACAAAAAAAAACAGTTTTTGTTATGAATACAAACTAAGCATCAACAAATAAATAAAAAATAACAAAAACTTACCCAACAGTCAAATCTGCACCTCTCATCTCCCGCACCATACCCGTTTGAGCAAACTTGGGGGATTCCAGCTTTTCAGCAACGCTGAATCCTCGAATCCCCTCCGTGTCATCGTCGCCCAGTGTCCATTCCTCAGAGTAAAGTTTTCTCTGTTTTCTTTCGCGCTGCAAAAAAATAGACACAGGATGTGTTAAAACGGCTGCATTGATTAATTTATAAGCATATATTGTATGAATATTGTTGTTGTATTTTCTACACAATAATGGAATAACTGTCAAGCAAAAAGTGTTCTCACATCGTTCACCAAACAAGAACCGCAATAGTTTTAAGAGTAAGGAAGTGCAATTGATCTGCTTTTTACCGTATAAAATCATTTAAAATTACGCAACATATGATAAACTTTTATACTCTATCCTAAAAGTAGGGGCATAAACCCTTATACAGAACCTAAGAGATAGCTCTCCAACCCCGGCCCAGGAACATAAGTCTATTATGAACTTATCCCAAATTCGGTGGAACATAAGTCCAACATTTTGTAAGTAGAATAAACGCAAATCAAACTTGCTTGCACAGATGAATTGTCAATAAAAAAAATGTTAACTTCGCAATGAGTTATGATAGCTGTATCATAGGCCTGCCTGGCGAAAAGCAACTGTTGCCATAAACGCCTGCCTGACGAAAAGCATGAGCTACACGGAATTAAAGGGATTTAAACATTCTTTCCGCATGCAGCACGTACCGCTAACGCAACTTCGGGTCGGATTGGATGACCAGATGAACCTGCGTCCCCTCGCCTATTAGTCCAACTTACTTTACCACTTAAGCTGCTGCTTCCACACTACTACTACTACTAAGGAATAACCGGATATGTTGTTTATGCTGGGAAGCAGTAATCAAAGTGCTTGGTTTAATGCAAGTCTTCGAGCTTTAAAAGATGAAAAAATGGTTAAATATGAAAAAGCAAAAACATCGTGCCAAGAGTTGGATTGGATAAATTATAAACTATGTAGAAATCGTTTTAAAGCAGCTCTGGAAAGTGCTAAAAATAATTATATCAGCTCAAAAATTAATTTATGTAGTGAGCAGAAAACAATGTGGAGAACTCTAAAAAGATTAGTACTCAAGGAAAGTGAAAAAAGATAAATGAAGTTATATATGGAAATAAAATATATAAAAATAACGTTGTAATGTCAAATGTTTTAAATTAATTTTTTGTGAGCAGTATCGAAGAAATTAGAGCTTTTATACCTTTAAAGAATTATTGCAATCTAATTCCGGATTATTACTATTTGAATTTCCGATTCAAAGAAATAAGTTTAAGTGAACTAGAAATCCTCCTTAAATCCATGAACAATAAAAAGGATACGAATGGTGTCAGTGTGAAAATGTACTTGGATGCATTCAATATATGTGGTAACTCGTTATTACGTTTAATAAATATGTCCCTGAATAGTGCTACGTTCCCTAAATGCTGTAAAGAATCCCTTATTGTGCCGATCCCAAAAATAAAAAACTCAAAAAAAGTAGAAGACTTTAGACCTGTGAACATGGTGAAACTCGAAAGTAAAATTATCGAAAAAGTTGTTTACAACCAATTACGAAGTTATCTTGAGTCATTTAACTTAATTTCATGCTATCAATCAGGTTTTCGGAAAATCACAATTGTGAAGCTCTACTCAATCTGGTAATAACAAAATGGAAGATTGATATACATGATAAAAAAGTAGTGGTAGCTGTTTTTTTGGACTTAAAAAGAGCTTTTGAGACTGTGGATAGAGTGTTGCTTTTACAAAAGTTACAAAACTATGGAGTGCGTAATTTAGAGCTTGAGTGGTTTAAATCATTCTTGGAACATCGAACACAAAGGACAAAAATAAATGAAGTAATCTCTAATCCAGTTCCTGTTTTGCATGGTGTTCCTCAAGGATCACTTCTTGGAGTGTTGCTGTTTTTAGTGTACATAAATGATATGGAGAATGCTGTTATGTTTTCAAAGTTAGTTCTGTTTGCTGATGATGCCCCTTTGTTCATTTCCGGTGTCGATGTTGAGGAGTGTATACAAAAAATTAATGCAGATCTAGTAAAATTGCAAGATTGGTTTGATATGAATATGTTGAAATTAAATGTAAATAAAACTAAAGCAATGATTTGAAATGGAAGTACCTCTAGTAATATTTGTATAGAAAATGTAATAATTGAAAAAGTTAAGGAGATAAAGTATCTTGGCGTTTTGATTGATGATATGTTGAGTTTTAATTTTCATGTTGATTACATCTGTAAAAAAAAAATTGCAAAAAAAATTCACTTTTTTGGAAGAATTAGAAAAAAAATGACAGTTACCACGTCAATAAATGTTTACAACACAATGATAAAACCTCATTTTGAATACTGTTCAACTATATTGTTTATGTGCAACAATCAAATGATAAATAGATTGCAAAAATTGCAAAATAATAGTATGCGGATATTACTGTTGTGCAATAGATTTACACCTATAAGAGAAATGCTTTTTAAAATTGTCCTGGATGAGTGTTAACCAAAGAATAATGTTTAATGTAATAATGTTTGTGTATAAAGTTAAATTTAAAGTATTACCCAACTACTTAAATGAATACATATCATATGTTAGTGACGTACAACCTTTTAATTTGCGTAACGCTAGTGATTTTAGACTGCCAATATTTAGAAAACGAAAAATATGGTACTTCATAGAGGCCTAGATATTTTTAATAGTTTGCCAAGTGAAATAAAAAATGAACACAATATAATTAGATTGAAAAAGCTTTTAAAAACCTATGTAAAAGATAGATTTATTTAATAAGTGGATTAACTTGGTTTTTGATGTATGAAATTTTGTTATGAACTTTTAAGTGGTGTCCTTATGCCAAATAAAAATTATTAAAAAAAAAAAAGCTGAAATTGGGAACATAAATATGGTTCAAAAATGGTAGTGTTAAAATTTGCCACGTCCACAATTTAGAAAAAAACCCATTTAAAAGCTGCATTTAAAGAGATAAATGGTTAGAAGCTTAACAAAATATGGACAAGTTTCCATATAAAGTTTTTTCCAATCCAAAAATTTGTATAGGAAACGAAAAAAAATGTATAAAAAAATATTTAGACAATATTTTTCTTAGTAAATATATCACCCATATAAGGTTTCTGGCCACGCCCATTTTTTGGGGCGTTTTTTAAAATTTTTTGTTATAAATTTTATAGAATGAAATAAAACCTAACACTTATTTAGTTAGCAATATCCATCTTTCCGTCCGTATCAACTTTTGAAGCCATTAAATTTATGCTAGGAAGCTGAAATTTGGAACATATACTCCCTAGAGTCACGAAATAGTGAAGTGTTAAAAAATGTTAAATACGCCCACTGCCACGCCCACAATTTAGAAAAAAACTTTAAAAAGTTGAAGAGATATAATGTTAGAACTCCTTTACAGGTTAAGGTTATTTGTTAAGTGCGTTGGGCCACTAAGCGAGAGGCCGCTGGTTCAAATCCCGACCTGTACCACCTGAAATTTTGTATTCCCTATCCCGCCTCTTGCGAACGTCTGAAAAACATCCAAGAGTAAAAACTGTCATGAGAAGCTTCTCAAAAATTAATTGCCGTTCGGAATCGGCATTAAACTGTAGGTCCCTTCCATTCGTGCCAAAAAATATATCTTCGCACACACAGTGGTTGGAGAAGCTCGGATTTGGGTCCTGTATGGGCCGTTTACGCCTAATATTTACTTTATTTATATTATGTGTGGGCGCCACGCCCTCTTTTTGAAATTTTTAGCGTCAACATTGATACTATGCTAGGAGGAGAGCACAAAATCACCTCTTAACCTTATTTCTATTTGGTTTCATACTGAGAGATATTCCGCATTTAGAATGCACTGGCTTTCGTTAAATGAAAAAAATCATTATATCGATCGTACAATTTGTTTATGTAAGATTACTATAGAGAAATAAAAGTACCATTAGATTTACAATTAAATCTATTTATGAGAAAGGAGAAATCAATTAAAAGGTTTTTTTTTGCTTATCAAAATACGTCTTTGATACAACTATAATTACTGAAAGTTGTTTTTGCACTTTTAAAAAAAAAAAATAATTTAATTTAAAATTTAATTTGGTACAAATTAAAGACTTCGGTAAATCATATTCACGTACAATTTTTAACTTTGTCGGCCAGGGAAAGAAGCTTTCGGTTAACAGACATTTTGATTTATTACCTTAAAAAAATGCAAGCACAACCGACAAACTTCACTATGCAATGAAATGTACAATGTAAGGATAAAAAGTCATAATATTTTACAAAATGTCACTAAAGTTTTTTAAGTTTTAACGTATCCGATCACCAGCAACTTTAAAACAGCAGGCAATAAAAGAAGTAGGGATACTCGTATATGCATGCAGATCAAAAATTACAAATACATGCCACTCGTGTCGGAATTAAAACTAAATACAACGAAAAGCTTAAAACTCAATCATTGATTATGTTACTAAAGAAATCGACAAAGTAAAAACATAAGGAAAGGCTACAGTCCGCTTGGGGCGAACAGTATGATACCCTATTCTTATCCCTATGTACCCCAAAGAAAAAATTCATAAGGAAGATGATAGATAGCATTTTATTTCATTCTATGAAATTTATAGAAAAAAAAATATTCTTTTGAAAAAACGCCCCCAAAAAGTGGGCGTGGCCAAAAACTTAGTATGGGCGATATATTGGGAAAAATATTGGCTAAATATATTGTTAAACATTTTTTTTCGATTTCTATGAACATTTTCAAAGAAAACAGCATTTTAGTGCAAAACGCCCACAAAAAGTAGGCGTGGCAAAAAAAACTTTATATGACAAATTTATAAAGGTAGGCAGTACCTACATATCTTGTGAAGGTTTTACAACTTTATCTCTATAACTTAAGCCTTAAAACGGTTTTTTCTAAATTGTGGGCGTGGCAGTGGGCGGATTTAAAAACTTTTAACACTTTACCATTTCAAGACCCTAGGGAGTAAATGCTCCAAATTTCAGCCTCCTAGCATAACTTTAAAGGCCTCAAAAGTTGATACGGACGGACGGACGGACGGACATTGCTAAATAGTCTTAGGATTTGGTCCTGATCATAAATATATATACTTTTATGGGTCTACGACGAATATTAAGTTACAAACTATGTGTCTAAATGAATATACCCTTAGGATAGGGTACAAAAAAACAATCGGCCCGAGCGTATATTGCAGACTGCACTAGAAGGAATCAGATGCAACCTCCAGTGTTGGATAGTCTAGGCGGAGGCTGGCGAAAACCTCATGAACAAAATGGCTTTGAAAACAACCCAAGCAATATATTATAGACAATTAGTTTGAAAATGACTCACCCTTGAGGATTGACGAAGAAAGCTGCCGACCAAGTGTCACAAGGATTCCACCATGTAACGGAATTGGCTGCTCAATATATAAGCATAAAAACCGTAGTCCTAATATTTATTTTCTTTTTATATACGGTTACCAAACAAAACTCGGGTACCTAATATTTATAGTTATGGTTTGACTAATATCTACTTCAATATAGACGGGGCTGTATTTTTATACCCTATCCTAAGGGTATATTAATTTTGACACATAGTTTGTAACACCCCTTAATATTCGTCGCAGAACCCTAAAAGTATATATATTTATGATCAGGACCAAAATCTAAGACTATTTAGCAATGTCCGTCCGTCCGTCCGTCCGTCCGTATCAACTTTTGAGGCCTTTAAAATTATGCTAGGAAGCTGAAATTTGGAACATAGACTCCCTAGGGTTCCGAAATGGTAAAGTGTTAAAATTTTCAAAATACGCCCTCTGCCACGCCCACAATTTAGAAAAAACCGTTTTAAGGCTTAAGTTAGAGAGATAATGTTGTACAACCTTCACAAGATATGTAGATACTGCCCACCTTTATTAATTTGTCATATGAAGTTTTTTGCCACGCCTACTTTTTGTGGGCGTTTTTCACTAAAATGCTGTTTTCTTCGAAAATTTTCATAGAAATCGAAAAAAAATGTTTAACCATATATTATGCCAATATTTTTTTCAATATATCGCCCATACGAAGTTTTTGGCCACGCCCACTTTTTGGGGGCGTTTTTTGAAAAAAATAATTTTTTTTCTATAAATTTCATTGAATGAAATAAAATGCTATCCATCATCTTCCTAATGCTTTTTTTCTTTGGGGTACATAGGGATAAGGATAGGGTATCATACTGTTCGCCCTAAGCGGACTGTAGCCTTTCCTTATGTTTTTTTTTAACTTAGATTTATGTCTCAACGATGATATGATTTTATTTTGTAAACAGACATAAGTCTGTGAAGATACCCTTTGAAATAAACTTAAGACAAAAATTAAGAAATCAATTTGTATTTCTGCACCCTATTCAACATAAGATCTATATATATTCAACAGTTTAGTTTTCAAATCTAACTGTTGGAATTATGGGTAAAAGTATTTGAAAGTAAACTTCGGCTTAAACTAAAAAAAAAATATTACCCCTGCACCTTTTTTCGGCATGAACTACGTATATTCAAAATTTTAGCTTTCTTTGTCAATATTCATTAATCAAAAATATTCTACACCTCGCTTTTCGAATACACGTTATATTGTGTCAAACAGGTGGAGGATAAGAAGTATTTTCGTTTGCAGAGATTGACATGCTGCACCAAAAGCGCCGTTCAATCCTCTTACCTAGTCCAAGATAGTGCTCGAACTCAAGCTGTTCTGAACTGGTCGTTTTTTGTTCTCTCAGCAAACCTCTGATGTTACTACCAGGGCTGACAGTCTAATCCTACAGCAGCTTTGGCCCAGACGAAAATCTACTGCGCAGCAAACCAAATGTACTCATCTTTTTTAAATATCTAAAAACCAAAAATTTAGTAGTAGCTTTAGGAGTCCTTTGTCCAAAGTTGTTTAGCTCTGAACATATCCACCCAGGATTTCAAACATACAACTTTAGTTTACTCTGTACGCATTTGTCCATACAAAAGAATTTTGATGGTAAAAACAACAGCATCTTAGGTTTATCTTCCGCACATTGACTTTAGAGAGCTTTCCTCTGTTGTCGACCGTCTTTTTCAGCAGTGAGATCCTTAGCAATATTACTTCAATTTACAATCTTTTGAAAACCAAAGTTTAACAATCGAAATAGGTAGTTTTTAGAGATGAACCCGCAGAATAAGCTATATCTTCTTTTTCTTTCCTACAGTAACAGCAATAAACTCTTCCATAGAGAATTTTCAAAAATCAATTTAGCTGATAAATATAATGCGAGATTTATACGTTTGAATCTTTAAAAGTTGTATAAATCTAAATACAATTAACCGAATTATTTATATCGAAGATACTTCCATTTATCTACCATTATTTGAAATGTTCTTCGGCATTCAGTTTCAACAAAATCTAAATTCACTGCATTTTGTTTCGAAAGTTTTAATCGAAGTTAAAACAAATATGTTACAGTTTTATAATCAATATCAATAAACAAAATTAATTTAGTATTTAAATATGAGCCAAATAGTGGATGGTACTTTGCTTTTAATTTTAACAATTTTGAATGAGTTCCCGTTTTCAAGCGAAAATAAGGAAGTGCTGAATACAGATTTTGTTGCTAGGAAACAAAGATATTGTAAGCAAATACCTTGATTAATTGGATAAAACAAAGTTTTGGTCGGGGTTAGGATCCTTTGAAAAACATATAAAATCAGAACGTTCAAAATGTATGCTTTTGCATTGTTCATTACCTCACATTTCGTAACTGCTGAAAATTCTCGTTAGTGAACAAAAAAAAAAACCGATTTCAAAAACGGTCTCATCACAACGGTTAAAAGTATTCTGTTGGAAGAGCTAAATTCTTTTTAAAAAAATGCCTCTTTAAAAGGCGAATACATAAGAAAGTAGGTACTTAGCAATCTAGGTATTAACATATTTATGTAGATTACCACTTTTTTAACTTTCTCGTATACATTAGTATGAAATGCCACCCATCGGTCTGTCTGTCTCCCAGGCACCGTATTGCGAAACGGTTCGACGGATTTGCTTAAAAGTTCGCATATAAGGTTTTTGGGGTTACATCTCGGGCCATCTTTTTATTTTTTGCTTTATCGTTTGAAATAACGGTACCTGCCATACATTTTTTTGGGGAAAATCACTTATCACTATTTTTCTAGAAAATGGTTCCAAGGATTTTGGTCTTTTTTTGTACTAAGGATACTTGAAAACTTAAAAAGTGAATTAAATAAATTATATTCATTTCGCGATTTAAAAACGCATCTCGTGTACCGAGAAAGTTTCGTATGACGCAGTCGTGCCTTCATTTATTATTTTATTAATTTTAATATATTTTTACTTTTCTTCTTTATTTTTTTTTATTTACTTTATAATACTATTTTAGACCTTATAAATGTAACTTGTTTTGCTGAATTTGCAGATTTTTTAGTTTGGTTCTTTTTAATCATAATCTAAGATCTACAGCGCAATATTGAAATTTACTGCGTTTTTTTTTTCTAAATATACTACGCTAAATCATCCGAAGCGTGGCAGCACTGATTACTACCCAACCGGTCTGCTATACTCCTTATACGGCAACACTACTCTTCCGGCAACATAACTTGATGTCAATGTATGAGGGGAACAACTTCCCCTTTTAAACAACACAAACCAACCTACAAAAATAATATGATTATACGTGTATATGTACGAAGAACCTACTTTGGCTGAATCTGCAACTAAAACTAAACACTTGAAAAGTTGAATCACACTTCGACTTGATTTGACACTCTTGTCAGACTATGTTTGCTGTCGTGGTGTGCATTGCGGTGTAAGAACAGGGAATTTACTGACGCTCGCCTCACACAGAGCGTAACCATTTATATGACTGGTCGTCTACCTGCTCTGCTTGAAGTTTCAGCAGAAAATTCTAAATAGTCTTGCAAATGATGCCATCGCATAGCGTTGGGTGGGGTGACGCGCACAATCTACCAATAAATTCTAAAGCAATCGCACACATTGGTATCTTCTTTTAAATCGGGAAAACAACATGCTCCTATCTAGTGGTTTCAATTTTCCTGTTTCGGTTTCTTAAATTCTATAATAATTCAGTCATTGAGCTTTAGGAGTAATTTTTCTATTATTCATGGCAGAATGCGCGCGCGATGCGGTATATGCGGGTGACGTATGACGAGCAACAGCCAATTGAACAGATCTAAAAAAAATCTTTTATTTTCAAGTAACGTTGTATTTCTGTAGCAAAACAATAAAATCATGGAATGATTATAATATATACGCCATAACAGCGCTCCTCACTTGTCCCAAACTCTAACGCCCGGATTTATCCCGGCTACCACCCCTCTGCAATGAAGGGAAAAATGAGTATTTTTCAATCACTTGCTTGAACTCACTGTCGTGCACTTGTTTAGTCTGTTTAGACTTCTTTGGTTCAGTTGTACAAAATTACATAGGTCTACCGATATGGACGTCGGGGTAAAAAAAAGAGGAGATGACAGGGAAAAGCTACTTTAACTCTTTCCTTAATACTAGTCAGGCAGGTTTTCATTAAAAAAAGGAAAAGTAAGGGAAGAAGCAAAAACAACTCACCAAAATAAAAAAGAGAAAAAGATTTTAACATCGTGTGTTTTGCACGAACATATTAATATAAACGAATTTATTATTTATTTATTATTAGGAGGGAATTAGTCTTTATTAACACACATTTTTAATACTAACCAATTGACGGCGACTTTGTTGACTTTTTGCTGGCGACCCGGAATCGGACATCGCCGCCTTTACTCGCGAAAATTCAAACAAAAAAAATATAAGATTTTTCTTTTAGCAAATTTCGCACCAAATCACTTACGGGTCACCGAAAAATACCTCACGTCCGTCCCAGAGTCCACAGCGATTCGTTTTATCCACACCACTACGATTACTCTGGCTATGCCTGCTGGTAACACACACCGTACATACACAATGTATAAAAACAAAAAAAAAGAAGAGTACTTCTTTTTTTTATTTATTTTAGTTTTCACGTTTTATTCGTCGTCTTTTTATCAATTATTTGCTACTTCTGCATTAAACGATTAGTTTTTTTTTCACTTTTAATTTCCTTTGAATGGGAGGGTTTCGCTTTCGCAGAATATCGCTAATTTTTCGTTTAATAATACCTATCGGCTAACAAATTCATTTATTTAAAAAAAATTGCCAATAAAATTGCACGGTAAATATATTAAAACTTATATTAAAACACTTGGGAAAAATCAAACAGTCGGACGAAAAAAAATTAAAATCGGATCGAGAAAAAAATGTCTTGCTCCGCGTTGCTACTGCACCGAACGAAACGAAATACGTCCACACCTTTCAATGGCATCGCCATTAATGACAGCCATGTACAATTGCGGACGAGCATGAGCAACGACAGCGATGCCATCGTATAAAATATTAATTTAAATTTTAGTTCAGTTTTCTAATTTTTAACGAATTTTTACGAACTAAAAAATAAATATTAAATAATACTTAAAACTAACAGGGACCTTATTTTAGCTTTCTCCTTAGCATTTACTTTGGTAAATATGTTTGTTTATACTAATTTTACTGCTCTATAAATACTTACATTGGTACTTTGCATTATAAGTTAGCCATAATTTTATTCGAGTTTTAAAATTTACATTCAACAAAAATTGCAAGATTCTTCATTTGCGGCGTTTATATATTTTTAATAATTAAATTTAAGTCGGATTAATCGTTTCAACATAATTCGAATCGACGTGGTTCAACGTATTTATTTAAAGTGAAGTACTATTACGTACCAAATATATTTATTTTAGGGGCAGCAACACTTATTGACAATGCTTGCTATGCTAAGTACTGAAAACAGAAAGAGAAACAATGTGTTGAGTAAGTGGTTGACTATTTTATTCTTTTAGTGTGAATTGAGTATGAATATGGAATGGTTTTGTGTTGGATTGGAATGGAATGAAAATTAAAATGAAAGTTAAAGCGCTTGGTTTGATGTTTCTTCTCTTTCATTCTTTACTATTCCCTCACCTCTCCTCTCAAACATAATGAGACAACCATCAGTAGCGTGTGTGAACGAGAGCAATTATTTCCTTAAGAAGCTTTTGTGTTTGTGCCTTTCTATGTCCCATGCATAATAAGAGTAAAGGAACGATGGACAGGAAATAAAATAGGTGATTAATGAGGATATGAATACATGACGACTTATCTCTTCCTAGAGAGAGATAGCTGCGCAAAGATTTTGTAAAAGAGAACAAATCGAAAGGAGATAAACAATGTGTGCGTATTATCTTTATCAGTTCTACCACTTTACTGTTATTGCATATTATTTCTTGCGCAAATAGCAATAGCCCGTATTAATGAAGCCTGAGTTATAGCTAACAAATCAGTAAAAATCAGTTTAGCAATCATTGAAAAATGTATGTCAGTGAAAGACCACTGGTATAAGTTTTAAAAATTAAATTAAAGTAGTAGGTAGAATGGGGCTAACATCAATGACGAGTACTTAAAGAAGAAAAAACTAACGACAATAAAAGTCTGTGCACGACCACAGTTCTTATACTGAAGGGGAAGTTGTTTATAAGGACATTTGGCAAAAATTAAAAATTGGTTTCGTGATACCGTACCGGCATGTGTAAATGAAGGGTCGATACCATTAGATCGAAGCGAATGTGATAAAAGTAGGTTGAAGCTTGATTATATCAACGCAAGTTAAATACCAATCTAGCAACAGAATTGTACGCAACGTCCAGTTTGTGCCTTGAAATAGCATCAATGCAGGCAAATAACTCACAGCCTGTTCCCTCTTCCAGAGCCCCCTCATGGAGTAATTCAAAAACAATTATGTTTGAGTATCTATGCTTTGACTTAAGCCTGATCAAGAACATCTAATTCAGAGCACCTCATACAGTCCAATTGCTTTAATGAATCTGAGAATGAGTAGTGGATTAATATTTAGTAGATCCTTATCGTGAATTTGTTCAGTGCCCCGCAGGGTTCCAGTATTGCAGTAGGTGATCTGTAGTTTCGGAGGTTTTATCGCAGAATCTGCAGAGACCTTCATCTGAAATACCCAATGTGTTTCCTGAGTTTACAACGACCCGTTAGGAAACCTTGAGGATTCGTAGGTTATTTTTGCTAAGGCTAATGCATGCCTTAAATCTCTTAATATTGTGGACTACTAAGAGTTTCTTGGCTTGTCTCAGATTTTGAAGGCTCATCTCCTGGAAAGTACGCGGATACAATGATGATGCTGCAGTGAACTCCCTCAATCTCGAGAGTCACTTGTATTGGCACCAGACCTGGCGTCGCTTATTCTAAAAGTAGAATAGATTTTAATTTATTTGTAATTAGAATGCATGCCCTCGGTTTTTCGGCACGAGTGTCCCAAATTACCAGTGCATTCTTGTTAGTCAATCCTTTGACCTGTCCTTCAGGACCCATGGCTCCTGAATTAAGACCAGTTCCAGGTCTTGAGAGTTAAACATTCTAGCTTTTGCAGCAGAGGCGAGCTCTTTGATTTTGCTGGACATCGAGCTTAGTGCTACCAGGGGCTTGTACCCCGTCTTCTGTCTGTGCCCAGATCCTGTTCAGAGAGCGAGCTTCCTGAGATGGACATGAATTCTTTAGTTACCTCGGTTTTCTTTACCATCAATTCGCCGGAGATTGTTGGCGTTGTAGTCTGTGATACAGCTATTTGCTCTGACCTAAACTGCGTGCTCATCGAGATCGGAGTAGAATCTCCCGGTGGCTGCCCGGTGTTGTCTTCAGACTACAGGCCATTATTACTGCTCAATTCCATTTTTACAACTTGGGTATTACTCGCAGTCTACAGGCAGCATCACAAGCTTGAAATGTATGCACTGGCCTTCGCAAGTATACTCGTGCCCCTCTTGGCACCTTCTACCACCCTTTGCCTTTTGAATGCGTTATTAGGGAGAGTGAGATTTGTAGTTCCCTCTTTTCTCCGCAGCCAATCCTTTCGTTTCGGGCTAAGCCCGATGCTCCTCAGCCCTCCTTCTTGGTTCCTCAAGTCCAAAGCCTTTGGGCCGTCAAAGATGAGGTGGGATCTTGGCTCCCGCCCCTAGCTTTAGTTCATGTGTGACTTGAATTTATGTCACAACTCTTATGGTTCTTACTTTTGGGATAATACTTAGAGACAATGCTTAAAGTGTATAAAAGTAAGGCTCGGCTTTGAAAGTAAGAATATAAAAAAAAAATCCTGTAACTCTTTCAAGCCATGATTTGCCAAATTACAGCTTCATCTAACTTGCAGTTTGTAAGTCATATTGGGTCTGACAGAGACGCTGGACAGAGTGCACCTTAGCACTGTCATAAGAGGCTACTAAAGGGGAGATATTACGTCAAGTCGGCTTTAGTCTTAGACTTCAACGTTTCGATGTTTGTTCATTAACTTAAAATTAATAAGTATTATTAATATAATATAAAGAGTTGTATTTGAAGTAGTTTATAAGGCGAAGATCTAGATAGTCGTTGCGTAAAGTGATACTGAGAGCTTACATTTAAAGTGTTGGTAGTGTTTTCCTTTGTGAAGGTATTAACCCCAGAAAGATAACCTACGTCTATTAGACGTGTACTGCCCACTTACTGTTAAAATATGGTTATCTTTGTAGGGTTAAAAACAAAACAAAAATTCGACGGATTATTCTTCAGTGATTTATCCGAAAATTGTTAAGGTCCAACTGGAAGTCATAAAATTGCCATACCTAAGAGAATATAACTCTTGAACAAAATTTAAGAAGTACAGTTTTAGTGGATTAGCATCTTTAATAATTATTTTCACATTCTTCTGTTTTAATTTTAATATTACATTTATAGTTATACATTAAAGTTAGATGAAACTGTCTCTGTGTAATTAATATCAAAATGCAAATTATGCCTGTTATACGTTTTGCATTAGCAATTTATATTTGTTTTTTCAACTCCACGAAGACGCAAGATTCGTACAATAAATTTTATAAAAAAAAGCACAACGTAACAAAATCTCAACTAACTCCTTTACCGGGAGAAAACTTACACACTACATATAAATATAATTCATCTTCTCAGCTCGCATTCACATTATCACTTCTTGGATATATCTTCCAATAAAAATTAAAATTGTATTGAACATCCGCGTTAATTGACTTGCTAATGATTCTATGAGCCATTACAAATCCGTGTCCATGCCATCTGTTGGAGTTGCATTTATGTTGTTCATATCACGGTTCGTTGAATTGTTATTGTCCTCATCTTCCTCCTTAGTGGTATCGAAATCAATTAAATTGTTATTAGTCTTATTGTTCGATGTCCCTGGCATTAGATCTTCCAATTTTGGTGGCGGTTGCCATAATACCAAAGCAGTACATGGTCTTTCTATTCGGTTAAGCAATGCATTAGGCATAAAGTTTGAATGGGCAGCGTGCATTTTTTTTATTTCATCGCAAACAGTTATTCGATTTGCGTTCTTAAGTTTTTCCTCCAGTTCTTTTTGTGTAATGGGGTTATTAAAGTCGTACTCCATTGAAGATTCAGTGTTTGTATTAGGACCGCTGTGCCGTGTGTAGTTCGATGAAATATGCATGCCACTAAAGTGAGCGGTAATTTTTTCTTCAGATATGTGCTGTTTGATCGGACTATAAAAAACCCAAATACTTAAAATTTACCTTACGCGATAACAGGCACTTTGTTAACTTACAGTGGAGAATTTATTTCTAATTTTCGTTTGCTATAGTTGAGCGGACGTCTAAAGAAAGGTTCAGAGACAAGATTTGGTGCAGAAAACTGCATCACACCATTTTGCATAGCTGGAGTCATGGACCAAGGCATGCACTCCGATTTCCATGGTGAATTTGATGGCATTGGCATCGTATGTGGATTGCCTGTGGGTCTGAAAGCATAAAAAATACTTTATACAAAAAGAATGCGAAGACAATAAAATTATTTACTTCATTTTAGCGGAATATAAATTCTTCTGCAGTGCGACCTCTGTCAGCTGTGATGATGAAGATAGAATTTCTGTTTGTTTCATACCTACATACACTTGTTTAAAAAATTAACGCGAATGTACCAGATCAGAATGTTTAAGGGTGGCTCTACATTATGAAAATAGGAGTGTTTGCTAGTACGTTTTATAATAAGCTTAAGGATTACATTGAAATTGTGCACGTCGTCGGCAAAACCAGAAAATTTGTTAGTGCAGCTCTGACAAACCTTCAAATATAGACATATATAAATATATACGTGCATATTTGATTCATGAGTTTTATCCAAATTGTCCACCAACCCAAACTTTTAAAAAATTATAGGTTACGCTGTCGAATCAAACATAATTTTTGTGGCGGCTTTGCAAATCTGATTGCGAATTAAAAAAAAAAGTAGCTGTATAAATATTCACTGATCTATCAACATGTGGCTAAGAGCTGAGCCAACTGGGGTCTTGAGTATACAAATAAAAGTCCCACACTTAAGACACAATGGGCCTTACTAATAAGAATACCCATATGAATGGAGTCATATAGAAATCTAAATAATTTCCTAACAACATTTAGTTGTTAATCAGTTAATTAAAATCAGCCTTATTAATAATAAAACCCTACCTGTTCGTTAACTTATGAGTTAGACAGGACACGGATAAAAAAAAAACTTATCCGTTTGTTAACTTTTCTAATTAATAATAAATGGTTCTCCATATAATAACTAACTGCCTGTTTTCCTGAAAAATTAGCTTGAAAATGGCATCACTGACATTGATTGTACTGGCTGACATCTGACATATGCTACAAATTGAGAAAAATTATAAAAAAGAATTGTAGAAAAATTGAAGCTAATAAAATGGAATCAAAACAAATTAAGAGGAAGCGCACTGAAAACTGGTGCTCAAGCGATAAGGTATGTGATTCGTAAAATTTTGCAGCATTTTTCAAATTTGTAAAAGGATTTATTCTTGCTTTGTACACTTCTCTTTGGCGTGATGTAGGTATAATATCATCTTCAAACATGTTAATATTATTAAGAAAGTTTAAAAAGGCATAAGCCATTTCATTGATTACTTAAGGAGCACTTTTTTGAACACTGGAATTACTAATAATTTGCACAAAAACCTTTTATTTTTCAGTCAAGCAAAATTATTTCAAAGTTATCGACTTGTTAAACAACCTACATTAGTAGTAGGTAAAACTAATTAGTTTTTGACAGTTTTGACGCAGCGAATAAATCCTAAAAAATGATTATTAATAAGAAATTGGGTTTAACTAATGAGTTAATAGTGTGTTAGAGTTATCAATCAGTAAAATCTGCATTATTTATAAGACTGATAGACTTTAATGAAACTAAAAACCGTTAAAAAACGCAATAAATATGACACCCGGGTATCAAGAGATAAAATTTTATAAGTGCCTGGCTACACGTTCATGGGAATGAAAGTCATTCCAAAAAAGTCTCATAATGAAAGCGATTTGAATGGCGGGGAACGCTGAAATCTGAAACAAAACAAAATTTCTCTTGGAAAATCGAATACTTTTGTGCTCTCTAGTGCCTATATTCGGTCTTCACTCTTCCAACACAAATCTCAAATGAGGATTTCTGTCAAAAGTAATATGGTTTGGAACCGAAACGTTCATGCCCAAATCGAAAGAAGATTTTCGGTGTATTCTTAGTGCAATCTACCCTTTTCTTTCTGACTCACATAGTGCCTGGCTACACGTTCATTCACTTCGCTCCAATCTTCCGTCGACAACACCACCGTCACGCAGGAATTCAAACCTCACTACAGCGACCAAGAACAATCAAATCAGCACTCGTATTGCGGGGATATGGAAAAAAGTCGTCGAAGCCAAACGCTGTGCTGGAAAGCCAACAACGGGGGTGTCATCTGCAACTACAGTTGTTGCCAAACCTTCCCAAATAAAGTCAACAGCAAAGCTTATCCGGAGCTCAACCTTTGACAATAGTCCCGAAGAACCGCCCAAAATGTTAACTACAGTCAGTTCCAAAGTTGGTAGTCATCTCCGTGTGTCGACAAAGCGAATACCCGTCACAATTTCGCCAAGAAAGTGAGGGTACGATGTGGCGCCATTGCTAAATTAAATAATCGTATTTTTCAATTCCATCACTAGTATTTTCGAGATAAGAAAGCTTAGCCAAATGTTGATGTTAAGATCTTTTGATAAAGCAATGGATTTGTGCCATTGGAAAAAATGGATTGGAAAAAATACGAAGGTTTTTTAATAAATGGGTGAAATCGCAAGGGTAAACTTGCAAATAGCTAAAAGTCGACATTTGTGTCCAATTATTAGTAAGGCCCAATGGGAATCGCTTCATGAACAAGATGGTGTTTGTTCTGCCAAAGTCCAAAACCGCTAATATGCTAAATAGGAAGGTTGAAATATTGCGAAAACGCTTTCATTAGGAGTTCGAAAAAGATTATTTCGAGAACTGGTGCAGAGAATGTATCAAATGCATCGCCTGTAAAGGACCAAGAGCTTAAACGCAAGCAGAATACAATATTGTAGCACCTTTCGAGAGAATTATTATTGGCATCGCATGGCATCGGCATGACTAGCGGAGAGATCGAAACTTTCCTTTAACTTTAACAGAGCTTTCAGAAATAAAATTCTATAAAGTCTTGAGCTTTCGCCGAATCCGAGGGTGAATATGTTGGCTTATCTAACGAGAATTCTTTTGATGTAATACAACCTCAGAAGGTTCTTGCATTAAAATCGGCTCAGGGACATAAGTCCCAACTTTTTCTTTTGGGACTTATGTCCCACTTCAAAGAGACATAACTCCTAAATTCGATTGGGGACTGATGTCCAACACCATCGGGACAGAAGTTCCAAAATATTTTGTCGAAGATGGGACACAAGTCCTAAATTTTCTGAGATATAATATATATATACAGATAAAATATATAGAAAAAACCAGAAGATACCATACATCCACCATACACCATACCATAGAAATAAGACCACCTTTTCCCATTTCAATTATAAAGAATTGTCGAATGGAATATAGAGTGCATGCTGCCCCCCTTCAAACCCTCCTGCTTGGATTCACTGTTAGCTGGAGTAGGCGCGAGGTTGGGTATATGCAAAGATTTATTGGGTATAAACAAAGTTTGCATATACCCAACATCCCCTTAAAAATGGAGCAAAAAACATGTTTGACTGGCTATACATTCTTGTTGCGTGATTTTCATTGAAAATTGTATAAGTTTACCAGTTTATTTGGTGAGACATAAGTCCCAACTTATGTCTCTGCACCTTAAAATCACCATCTTTAACGAAATTTGTCCAAGCGAGCCAATAAGCTCAGCTCATAAAATAATTTTTCTCTAGAGCACAGAACAATAAACCTATCCGAAAATTTTTGAGAATCGGGGTCCAGATAATCGACTTAAATTTTCCATGTCCCCTTAAAAAATAAATTTAAAAAATTGCGTCAGAATTCCCTTTTAAGTTTCCATTCTGTTAATACGTTTAAGCCGCAGAGGTTGCTGTTGACTGTTAAAAAACGTGGTGTTCGAAGCCAAGCTTAATATTAAAGTTACATGACATTTTTCCCAAATTGATAACGTGGAGCAAAAATGGTAAGTGCTCTGCTGGCCAAATTGGACAGTTGGTGTTTTTGCAGTTAATGGAAAAGGAAGAGCCAGATACCAAAATTCCTTTCAGTAGATTAGTAAACCATTCTTTGACCAATCGTGTTTGTGGAGAACGCAATATCATAGGTTAATCGCTTATTCTTTGCACCTCCAATCTAAAGGTTTCAAGATTATCGATGCCGTTTACTTGATAAAGAAAGAAAAGCGAAAAACTAAACGAGACGATACATTAATTGCAAAGGAAAACACCGGCCAAATTATCGGAGCTGTGAAGTTATCGATCGAAAACCGATCTAAAGGAAGAAATAAAAAAGTAAAAATAGCTAAAGAACGGAATATAAGGACTAAAGAAAAGTCCAAACCACCGCAGCCGAAAAAACGAAAAATTGAGGTACAAAAGTCGACGAATCACGGCCACCAAACGTACGCTGAAGCCGCGATACAAGCAAACAATCGAGTTGTTAATGCGACGCCTGATCTAGTCCATCAATTTTTTTTTCGCAATTCTTGCGAGACCTGAAGAGCAAAGCCAAATTAACAAACATATGTTTGAGAAAATAGACAAGCTCGAAAATAAACTTCGAGGCTCTCCAACTCCCGTTTAAATTATAAAAAGCTTTATAAAAATAGTAACATCGAACGCGAATGGCCTTCTGAATTATTCCTTCACAAACACGATATTTATATATGGTGTCTGAAAAACATCTGACGAAAGAATTAGGTATGAAAATAAGAGGTTACAGCGCTTACCACGCATATCACCCATCAGAACATGCTAGAGGCAGCGCGTCTTTTTAAAAATAAAAAAAACCACTGATAACCCTCCGGGTATAATAATTGAGCTTGATGAAATAAGCAAGGTTAGCGCAAAAATGAAACGTATAACTTTACGTCTATTTATTGTCCTCCCCGAGCGACGTTAGAGAAAACTGATATTAAAAGAGATATTCGGGATTTTAAAAATGGTGAAGTCTTTACGTATCTTGAAAGCCTAACGGCGGAAAAAAGTTGAAAGTATTCGCTCCGGAAAGCTATGATAGACATGAAAAAGTTGCAAGTGCCACGTATCAGGAAAAACAATGGCGAATGGGCGAAAGGAGACAAGGAAAAGGCCGAAATATTTACGGAACACCTTGAAGCACCGTTTAAGCCATTTGATGGTCAAGCGTTGGTTGAAGATGCTGGTTCAAACACGGTATCTGACGATTTTCAGATAAGAAATATATCCCTGGTGGAATTGTGTCATGAAATATGAAAACTCAAATTAAACAAGGCTCCTGGATATGATCTAATTACGGGTCAAGTTCTTAAAGAGTTGCCCAGAAAAGCACTAATTAAGTTCTTTTATCTCATAAATGCTTCGATTAGGCTGTTGTACGTTCCTCGACAATGGAAGATGGCCGAGGTCATAATGGTTATAAGCCAAGAAAACCTCCAAATGACAAAAAATCTTATCGCTTCTACCAATAATGTCTAAAACGTATATTGAAGCGATTGCATCCGATAATTGAAGAACGGCGATTAATACTGAATCGCCAATTCGGATTATAAAGAAGAACTCTACCATTGACCAGGTCTATAGAATAACCAACGAAATTGAAAAAGTACTAGAGGAGGACAAAATTTGTTTTAGTGTTTTTCTTGACATCTCTCAGGCTTTTGATAAGGTATAACATACGGGATTAAAATATAAACTAACTGCTTGATAAACATTAGCCTAGGTGTAGTATGAATATTTTTTGATGGGAGGTGTTTTTTAGTGAGTAAGAATCTCACACTTTTATGAGCACGCGCTCATCCATAGTATCTCATGGAAGATTTTCCATCACACTCGAAAAAAAAATGACGTGTTTAATTCTGTCTTTATAAACAAAAATACTGTGCCTGGACTTTCCAAAGGGTGATATTATGAAACTCGGTAAATACTGTTATATTCAGATGCTAAATGTTTTCCGGCGCAATAACCGACACGCGGTTCGTTTTGAAACATGTTTTTGTGTGTTTATAACCTTGGTACCATTTACGCTGAAGGCTGTGTCCTTATCAGTTTTTCGCTCCTCTTTCTTAAATCTACCTTAATTAAATGCGTCAATTAATTTCGCTTTAATGTCTTGCCAAACGTCATTTTTGCAACACAAATAAGCTTTGTTCAATGAGGCTGTCCAGCTCAGTACAAAGCATGTAAATTACAGGTTTTCGGGTTCAATGACAAACATTTCTGCCCAGCTCATGTTTGCTTTTTGTTCAATGACTCTGCCTGGACTCTGCTCCGAACAGAATTTCTGCACTTGCTTTTGAGGTAGAACAGATTTGTGAGAAAAGTCAAAATCAGTTGTGGTTGCAAATTAATTGTTTTGTCGTCGAAGTGAAAAGTTGTTTGTTGCCATACTTTATTTTGAAAACGGTGAGAAGTGCATTCAGTTCCAGTCTCTGCTTGACATCCAACCATCTCAGTGTATCCAACATTTGACTTATTGGTGTATATCGATTGCATTTCAGGATGCTTCTCATACCCTTATTTTGAAGTTTTTGCAATCTTTCGATTTGACCTTGATTGCAACATGAAAACAAAATTGTAGAACAATATTCAAAATGTGGTTTAATTATAGTGTTGTATACATTAACCGTATTACTTGTATTACATTATAGTCCATTCTTTTTCGAATTCGTTTAAAAAATCGACGTGCTGTTCCATTTTTAAATTTTTATCTATTATCATTCCTAGATATTTTATGCTTTTTTATTATGCAGTTTATTCATTCTAAGCCATGATACTAGATGTTTCACATCGTTGTTTAACATGGTTCTGCATTGTTCAGTGTCGTCTCCTTCAGCGTATATTAGAGTGTCATCACCATATAACACGCTTTTGCAAAATTGCATGATTCTTGGCATATCGTTTATATATATTATTGGTAAATTGATAAAAAATTATTTTGTTCAATATATTCCATTAGTTGTTTTTTAACTATTGCCTCTAATATAGAGTCCGCCATTTAACGTTTTTTTTTCAACTAGTCCTTATTTCGCGAATGGTAACACTTAGCTCATGTCTGATTTGACAGATAATTAGTTTTATCCTTCCGCTGAATGAATATGGTTGTGTATACGCTTGAACAACGCTGGGAAATATTGCGACATAGAGAAGATTTTGCCAAAAAAATCATCTTTTCAGATGAAGCTCATTTTGATCTTGGCGGGTATGTAAACAAGCAAAATTGTCGCACTTGGGGCACAGAAAACCCGCACGCATACATTGCAAAGCCGATATAGCCTAAACGAGTCAATCGGCCGCAGAGCTAATGTCGTTTGGCCACCGCAGAGCTGCGATTTGACACCGTTGGACTATTATTTGTGGGATAAGAGATAAGTGTTATGCCGACATGCCAGAGACAATTGACGCTTTAAAGGACATTATTCGTGAAGCCATTGGTGAAATACAGCTGCACACAATCGATAATGTGCTTAAAAATTGGCCCGATCGTGTAGGCTACTGCATGGCCAGCCGATGCAGCTATTTGAATGAAATTATTTTTCATTACTAACCGGAAGGATTGTACTTTTAAATAAAACCAGAAATTTGAGAAAATATTCAGTAGTTTTTTTTTTTATAGTATTTTTAAAAAAAAAATGTTATTTGGCGGACCCTATATTTTTTCAATTGTCCTTAAAGTATTTATTGGTCTAAATTCTTCACATTTGTTGGTGTTTGCAATTTTTTCAACTGGGGTGATCATTGAAGCTCTCCATAAACTAGGAAATTCACCAGTTAAAAGTGATTTATTTATTAATTCCAAAATGGTGTTACTTAAATTATTCCAGTTTTCTAGTATCATTATAGGGCTTACTTTATCGAAATGAGCTTTATTTTTTAATGATTTGCATATTGTTCTTAAATCTTGTAACGATATTTGGCGAAATTTGAATACGAGCTTTTTCAGTTTTTCTGTGATTTCATTTTCATTGCTTTTAAATTTCATATTTGTTAATATTATTCTTGGTTTAACTTTATTTGGTACTTTTACTTCATAACCTTCGCCAATTTTGTGTTCGATTGCGCTTTTAATTTTATTTCTTTCTTCATTATTTTCATTTTCTGTTATAAAAATGTCATTGTGTGTGCTTTCAATGTTTGAAATTCTTAGATTTCTTGGATCAACCTTTTTATTTAAATCTTCTTTAGTTTTACTACTATTTTGTTTCTCTTTTGGTTTTATGATAAGTGGCATCTCTTTTCGAATGATTGGTAGCACTTTTTCTTGGGTTCTGTCATTTGCTTTTTTGACAGTGACTGCACATGACAATTGACTTCCCGCCATTATTTGTTTGTTGTTTACCATTTTTTACCCTCATTGCACATATTAATGTTACAGTTTCTCACTTCATTTGGAATTCTTGCGCAAATGACATATTTTTGACACATCAACCCCTCCATACTTTATTTGGCTGGCTCACACGTATTCACAGATAGAACATTCTAGATAGAATATTCTAGAGTTACGCCTACATCAAAAACTATTATTGATTATGTAATAACAAACATGCAAAACATGACGGTATATGCAGATAGGAATCATAAAATATCGGACCATGAAAATATTACATATGTTATAAAAACGGAAAGTGTAATAAAGACATATGGAAATACCATTGAAGTATGTAAATACAGAAAAAATCGTTTCGCACAGGAACTTAGTAATTTGGATACAAAATATGATGCAGAAAGAAACCTTAACGAAAATGCTATCAAAATTAATATAATCATGAAGAATACGGCTGCAAAATTTATCACCAAAAGAAGTAGTACAAATCAAAAAAATAGGTGGTTCAACAATGAACTTAAAACTCTGAAAAATGAAAAAATTAAAAAATATCAAAACGCCAAAATACTTAACAACAATGAAAGCTGGCGAGATTACATACTTATACGAAACAGATACAAGGTTAAATTAAATACTGCAAAGAACATATATATAAACAACAAAATTGCCAAATGCAATGGACAGAAAGAGATGTGGATGCAAATAAAAGCATTAGTATTGAAAAAACATAAAAGCAACATAAAAAATGTAATATTCCAAAATGAAGAATATCATGATGAAACAATAATAGCTAACAAATTCAACAAATATTTTATAGAAAGTGTAAAAGAAATCAGTAAATCAATTGAAAATACTATATTTAGAAATCACTTAGATCGACACGATGGCGTATTCAAATTTCGCCGAATATCGTTACAAGATTTAAGAACAATATGCAAATCATTAAAAAATAAAGCTGATTTCGATAAAGTAAGCCCTATAATGATACTCGACAGCTGAAATAATTTAAGTAACACCATTTTGCAATTAATAAATAAATCACTTTTAACTGGTGAATTTCCTAGTTCATGGAAAGATTCAATGATCACCCCGGTTGAAAAAATTGCAAACACCAACAAATGTGAAGAATTAAGACCAATAAATACTTTAAGGACAATTGAAAAAATATTAGAGGCAATAGTTAAAAAACAACTAATGGTATATATTGAACAAAATAATATTTTATCAATTTACCAATCCGGTTTTCGAAAAAAGTATTCGTGTGAGACTGCAGTAAACAATTTAATAAATTAATGGAAAAATTGTTCAAAGAAGACGAAAATAATTGCACTTTTTCTTGATTTTAAAAGAGCGTTCGAAACGATTGATCAGGAAATTTTATTACAAAAATTGTATAAATATGGTATCAGGAATAAGGAACTAAATTGGTTCAGGTCATTTATAACAAATAGAACACAGAGGACAAAAGTTAATAATTCCATATCGGAATATATTAAAGTAGAACAAGGAGTTCCTCAAGGATCAATTTTAGGGGCGCTCCTATTTATAATTTATATAAAGGATATGCCAAGAAGCATGCAATTTTGCAAAAGCGTGTTATATGCGGATGACACTCTAATATACGCTGAAGGAGACGACACTGAACAATGCAGAACCATGTTAAACAACGATGTGAAACTTCTAGTATCATGGCTTAAAATGAATAAAAATGAAATTATATAGAAAAATTGTAATTATAAATGAAATTATAAAGTATTTAAAATACTAAAAAAAAAAAAACACAAAAAAAAAATGATATTAGTAGCAAGAACTCCACTGCTGTAGCTATCCAGACCCGAACATGTTACTGTTGAGTGGAAAACCTTTCCACATAATCCATCACATCGTATGCCCGTTTCGCCCTTTATCGCCAACCTGCATTTTTTGCAGTCAGACATCCCTTTTCGTTATTTTTCTATTTCTTCTGTGTAGAAACACCATAAAACTATCTGTTTTACAACAATATATAATTTTATATAGTCCTTTTATTATTTAAATTGTAAATTATTCACCACTGCAAAATGTTCATTAAGTCGCGATTTATACTAAACTCCTTAATTCAAATAATTATCCAACAATCGAAAATGAAGTTGTTATTTTTGACAACTAACATATGGCTGTATTTTTCTGTTCTATCTTTGATCTGACATTTTCCTCAAATTTGTTCTGCTCTGCCTTGCCTTTTTTCTCATTGAACAAAGCTATAATGTCGTACTAAATTTGTTTTGATTTTCCATTTAACCAAAAATGTTAACAGAACTATTAAAATTGTCACTAAACACTTTGGCCATGTATTCCACAATATCATTTTCTAAATAGAAGCTTTTATTGTGAAGTTAATTTTTGAAATAGATACTGTTATATTTAAAAATCTTTATTGCTATTCCGATGGCTCTAGTGTAAGAGAGAAGTTATAAAGAATCTCCCACATTTTAGTCATCCTCAGCAATTTCGTGTACTTTCTCTTTCTTGTATTAACCCTCATCGAAATAATACACTCTTTTTTGTTAGAAATAAAGTATATCAGAAAACATGATTTTTTTTTCTTTTTCTATACTCATCCAACTATTTATCCTGCCTAGAATTTATAATGAGTATGTTCACCAAGCTGAATTCACCCTATTACGACACTAAATCGTCAAATGCAGGAGAGAATTCGACATCAGCGAATATTTGTAAACAAAGTTTTCCACTTCCTCCATGCGACTCCGAAGTTTTCCATGGAGATTATTTGTCATGACCTTGCCCAATGCAGAAATTATTCCATCTCCGCGCCAAGACTAGATGAGATGCCTTCAACATTGTTTCGAAGTTTGACTAACGGACAATAACTATGCACTTACGTGGAAGACTTAACTGACTCATGGGACTCATTTCTAACATTCATTGTTTCTAACCGCCTTCCAGAGAAAATGCTTTCGTTCTTTGGGAACAAGGTTTAGAAAGCCATTGGATAAAATATTAGAAACTGAAAGTGACATCCGATTTACAGGAAAGAATAAACAAAGCGTATGCGTACTTCACAACCAACTCGAAAGGTGAATATTCACCATACTAAAGCCAATAAATATAAGTGAACTGTGTGAAGGAGATCACTCATTGCGAATTTGTCTTTCGTTTTTATAAATGCCGGTTCATGAGCGATTTCAGTTAGTGCGAACGAATAACTTTTCAGAACCTTCCCCGATAAGCCTATTGAAGATATTAATTAAAAACTGTAACGTAACTGTAACTTATGCAACAAGACATTATTTCAAATATTTTTTTTTCCTTGTAGTGGTGAAATTTCGTGTTCATGTAGCTAGTTTGTGTAGCTGTCAAATGTCCAATGAGAAATGCTACCAGTTAAAATTTGGTTACATTTTTTTCTATTTGAAATCACTTGTTTTTTTTTTTTTATTTTTTATCAATTTTCACTTCTTGATTTTTCGGAAGGATTACCCCTCTTGCACTTACAACAATCCAATTTTTAGATGTAAGTTTGTTTCCAAATGGTTCTTAAGCCATCGCATGAAGAATATCTCGAATTTTTGATTGGCATATATCGTTAATTTTGTGTTCAAAAAGGAAATGTTTTTATAAATAATTACAATACACACTGTTATGAATTATTGAATTCATAAAATACTATCTGTCTTCGGCTTTGGAATATGAATCGATCGACAAGGAATATATAAAATATTATTATTGCGTTTAAGGAAAAATCACACCACGTTATGATATTCGTAAAGGACGAAAGACATAATTACTCAGAGAAAAAAGTTTGTGTTTAATTCCTCATTCCAATTCTTTATTCATTATATGTAAAATTGGTAAATTTTATGATTTCAATTCTTTCAAATGCCTTACGCTGCTGATTGTATAAAAAATGAGTTATGCATTCTCTGATTATAAATAAGAATTTTGCGGAGTTCTTCATCTTCTATTCGTTTTCGAATTTGACATAACGGTCAGGAGCTGCTCCAACTGCTGTTAGAGTTACTCATAAGCAAAAGCAAATTTACAAATCGGACAGAACTGTATGCATTTAACATTAATGATTGACATTTAATAATTTTTTTTAATTTCATCGTGCGAATTGGCTGTAGAATTTGTATTTTGTATGTAACCAACTGGATTATAAAAGAAAATTAAACAATGCGTTATGCACAAGTTGTTATGGGTCCAGCTGGCAGTGGAAAGGTTTGTGTTGCTTTATAAAATGTAATGCACCATATGTCAAAATTATTTATTAATCTTGTAGTCAACATACTGTGGTTTTATGCAACGCCAAGCACAGGACAGTAAGCGAACCATCGAAGTTGTAAATCTTGATCCCGCTGCGGAACACTTTGACTATCAGCCCTTGGTAGATATAAGGGACCTTATTCAGTTAGACGATGCTATGGAAGACGAAGAATTACACTATGGCCCTAATGGTGGTTTAGTCTTTTGTTTAGAGTTTCTTATTCAAAATCAAGACTGGTTAAAGACACAGCTTTGCGGCGGATCCGATGATGAAGGGGAGGGCGAACCTGACGATGATTATATCCTATTTGATATGCCTGGCCAAATAGAACTATTTACTCATTTGAAAATGGGAAAGGAGCTTGTGCAACTACTCGAATCGTGGAACTTTCGAATATGCACAGTCTTTCTAGTTGATTCCCAATTTATGATTGATGGTGCCAAGTTTCTGTCAGGCACCATGGCCGCTTTAAGTGTTATGGCGAATTTGGAGATGCCACATGTAAATGTTTTGTCCAAAATGGATCTGCTAAGCAAAACAGCCCGAAACCAACTGGATAAGTATTTGGACCCAGATGCCCGAGCTTTGTTAGGTGATATTACACAAGAATCGTCATGGGGCAGAAAACATAGAAAGCTATCCGAAGCAATTGGATCGCTGATAGAAGATTTTAGTTTGGTACGATTTGTACCCCTAAATGTGGACGATGAGGAGAGTGTACAAGATTTATTGATGCAAATCGACAATGTCATTCAATATGGAGAAGATGCCGATGTAAAAATACGTGATTTTGACCCACCTGAAGATGAGGAAGAGGATGACAACGAATAAAGAATTTTTTTAAAGAGCGCATTTTAATTTTTTTTTTGATGTATTGTGGCGGATTTTGGTCGAGTTCATAGCTGTGATCTTATTTATGATCGCAATTCGTGCATAAAAATTCGCAATATAAATAAGACTGAACATTAATTTGTAGATAGCTAGTATTTAAAAGAAAAACTGAATATACAATAAATTAATTATATTTCTTAGAACGTTTTACAAGCGATACAATTCGAAGTTGCAACGGTTAAGTAATCACAGTATTTCTGCCACAATTTCTGAATTGTTATTTAAAAACTTTTTGACAGATTACAAAAGCAATAGCTGTTCATTAATATTTTTTAAAGAGCGCATTTTAATTTTTTTTTGATGTATTGTGGCGGATTTTGGTCGAGTTCATAGCTGTGATCTTATTTATGATCGCAATTCGTGCATGAAAATTCGCAATATAAATAAGACTGAACATTAATTTGTAGATAGCTAGTATTTAAAAGAAAAACTGAATATACAATAAATTAATTATATTTCTTAGAACGTTTTACAAGCGATACAATTCGAAGTTGCAACGGTTAAGTAATCACAGTATTTCTGCCACAATTTCTGAATTGTTATTTAAAAACTTTTTGACAGATTACAAAAGCAATAGCTGTTCATAAATATTTAACGCTTTCTGTATCCATAACTAGATTGCCATCCTTATCTTTTAGTCTAACTCTCCCATTGGAGTACCTTGTCTCCTGACTCCCGTCCGGATATACCATTTTGACTGTTCCATCTGGATACTCTCTACGTTTACTAAGTGCAGTATGAATTTCCTTCTGACCATTTGACAGTAAAAGTATTTTGTCACCATTCTTCATTTGTATCAAATTGGAACCATCTGCAAATCGCCACTCCTCCAGTTTATTCTCATCCGATGGATTTGTCACTTTGATTGAACTATTTGGAAAGTGTACTTCAATTCTACCATCTTTGTAGCGATGTTCTGTCTGTCCATTTGGAAATTCGAGAATTTCGAGGCCATCCAAGTATGTAGTGTGCCATGTATTCGTCTCAGCGTAATAATACTTGACAGTGCCCTCGTTGATGTTCGTCTCCTTAATATCTCTGTTGAAATAGAGCATGCGAATGATCATCCCGTCGGCGGATATTTTTTTAAGATTTCCATTTGGATACCAGATGTCTTTGCTGCCATCAGGGTTGCGAATTTCACGCTTAAAGGAGGTATCAGCTGAATTTGACGATTTTTCAATAGTTGTCACTTTATCTTCGGATTCTTTTCGCCTCGGCTGCGTTGTGGGAGACTTTGCAAAAGTTACTTTTACAGAATTATTATCCAACTCATCGTCTGATGAGGGTTCACTGAAGTGTTCATCTGAACTGATCATAGATGAATGCGGTTGTTTTTTTGGATTAGCTATTCGCTTTATTTCAATACTTTTACGGCGAGCAAAAGCTTTTGGTTTCGGTTGTTGCCTTACAACAGTTGTCATCTTTTGCAGTTGTGCTTCTGCGACGCCAGACAGGGGTGACTAAAAGTATAGTGTACATTTATTTTTGTGCTTCTAATAAAAGTTGTTTTTTCTGCATTTAACTTACTTCTTTGGGTGCCAGCTTGGCGATGTTTCTATTAATCTCCTGCAACATTTTGTTGTTGTTTTGCCTGTTAATTTTTAAATTCTCAGCTTCTAGACGCTTGTTGTCCTTGTTAAGAGCATCAATTTCCGAGTTTAGTTGTCGCACATCCTTTTCGAGATTCCTTACTTGAGCCCGAAGTCTAGATTGTGACGTTATATGAGTTTCTTCTTTTTTTTTAAGTTCCTTTTGCAGACTTTGAATTTCTTCACGCAACCTGGCCACTTCTTGTTTTTCCTTAGTTGCATTCAATGATTTCTGATTTCGTATTTGTTTCTCCATCTTCTTGCGGTCCTCCTCGATCTTCATGCGTTCATCGTGCAAATATATTTCTATTTGAATTCGTTCATCGTTCAATTTTTCAAGCGATTCTATGCGTTCCTGGTCAAAATGCGCTTTGTCAAGTTCGTGTTCCTGCATAGATTTTACCAGCTCTAGGTTCTTTTCTTTAAAGATTAATATTTCTGATTCCAACTCATGCAGGCGTTTTTTAATTATATCAGCTTTTTGGAGTATTTCCTGTACTAGTGAACCCCCACTCTGAAAACTATCTGTGATAGTGTTAGTACTTTGGTTGGCAAATATAAGTCTTTTAAATTCCTCAAACACTTCACTCGCATTGCTGTTATCTAAAACGGGCGATGTATTTCGTGTTGGCTCCTCTGTTTGTATTGTTTCAGCAAAGCGAACGTGGGATGATGGCCTTGAGTTGTCACCATCATCAGTATCTGTGTCCGACGAATCGGAAATTAATGACTTGTTGTCGCAGACTTCAGGAGGAACTGGAGGGAGTTTCATTAATAACTTTGAACCGACAGTACATTCTCCTTTATCCTTTTGGGTATTCCCCAAGAATTTCCGAATGCAACTGGAATTTAGGTCAAAACTTCCATTTTTGGCTTTTTGTTCAAGTATTTCAAAAATGCTAAGATTATCGGTTTCATCTTGAGATTCTTGACAACTGAAATAAAACGCCTCCTTCTCCATTGGTTTTGGTATGCTATGCGAATCGAGAATTGTTGCCCAGGATATTGGTTCTGGTGTTTCTTTGATGGAAGATGGTTGAGATTTTACGTCCGGCGTTGAATTACATGCAGTTTTTGACAAAAATAGTGACTTTTGAAAGTTTTCTTCTAAAATATCAATGCTTGAATGAATTTTTGGCTTGTTATTTGCTTTAAGTCTTAATATGCTTTTTGATACAGGTCTAACGACAGTTTTCTTTTCCTCAGTAGACTTTCCTTTGTCATCCATTGTATTTTTTGTATTTTTTAACTTTAAACTTGGATGTTTAGATGAAAATTTATACGGAGGAAGTTTATTTAACTGAAATTGATCTGGATCCATTCTGAACCGATTTATTAAACCTTGTTTTCGTCGAAGAAATGGTCGCTTAGGCTTTATATTTTGAACCTCATGATTCTGTTGACGAAATTCTTGGTCACCAACGGCAGTTTGATCAAGAAGATTTACTCCTTTGCCGGCATCTGGTTCTTTGGTTTGATCAAGTTCATGTTCGTCCTCGAACAGGCTAGTATCAGCGTGGAAAATTCCTAGCATTTCGTACATTTTTTTATGCTCCAGGCCAAGCAGTTTCCGTTGATTGTTTTGTCTAGCGAAGAGAATTTTTTTTTGTTCTTCTTGCCATTGATTGAGTTTTTCAAGGCGTTGCGCTATGTTTGAAGTATCATCTTTTGTTTCCATCAGAACGATAATATTGATATGAATATTAACCGAGAAATTTCGTGTTCGTACAATGCGTTTGTTTTTGAAAACCAACTTGTTTGATATTTACGTCAGTGCTGACAACCTGGTGACTGTAAATTTATTTAATGTACTAGATGAAATTAAGGTAGTTGAAAATGTAAAAGACTTGAATGATAATATTTATGATAGTATTTAAAAATGTATCATTAATGAATGGTGTTTGCGTTTGGTTATTATAGATTTTGATCTAAATGCAATTTCACGTGTCCGAAAATACACTATTATACCGTGAAATTTTTGTGCCCGTTTAGCTTGAATCGGTGTTACTGAAAAATGTTCAAATAAAACCCGGCCGGTGTAGAATTATTTGTTCTTATTTAATTATTACAAAAGTGACAATATTTCAATTAATGAACCAATTCAACAGAAGTGACCAACAATTGGAACAATTGCAAAGACCAACTATTTGAATCATCAATTCATTGTTTTTTTTTTAAAGCGATTGGCTTAAAAGTTACAAAACAAAACTATTGTCAAGAATTAAGCACGTAAGCACCTACATTTTTCTCGGAGTAGTTATTTAAAGCGTTCGTATTTTCGTAAAAACTATAACGCTATGTTTTAAGCCTAGAGTAACTTGAGAAATATATTTTTTTTATTATTATTCATATCAGTCTACCAATTAAAAATTCGAGTTATTCTTCATCCAATCGAGGGTTCAAAACCCAAACAACACTGACAGATGTGACTTGAATTGTTAGGTTAGTGAAAGAGGAGTAAATCTTTCGAAAAATCAAAATCTGCAAAATTATTTTTTTGGCCCAATTAAATACAATTTATGTCGAAATCGTGGTTTAACAGATTCAAATAAAAAGAAAGAGGCCAGAGTTGAAAGCGTTTTTTCCGTGAAGTGCTCAATTTTAACATTGTTATAGATGATATTAATGTGCGTTTTATTCGCGCTTATTCTACTAGCAACATTTTGGACTTATGTCTCATCTTAAAAATACCTACTGGACTTAGTTGTTGAAAGTTAGTTGCCTCTACTCATTCGAAGAATTACCCTAGGAAACCGCTGCTACTTCGGTTTGGCAAAAAATATATATATGGATGTAGTCCGAAAAGCCAAAACTCGTCGAATACATTGGCTCGGCCACATCGAGCGAATGGACAACAACGCCCCAGCCAGGAGGATCTTCGAATCCCAGCCCCCAGGTTCGAGATGACAAGGAAGACCGAACCTCCGTTTTAAAGACCAAGCAATCGCGGATTCCAGACCGCTTGTTCTGGACAACTGGAAGCAGCGTGCCCGGGATCGCAGAGGATGGAAGGCTGTCGCATTTTAGGCAGGGACTCTTCACGGGTCTGGAGCCCGTTAAGTAAGTAAGTGAGTACTTATTAGTTGATTGTGTACTAAGTTCCCATAGTGAAGTGGTGTTCGTTTCCACCTTGCATGAGGCGAAATCCACTTCACTAAGTCCCTACACACTTGTGTGTGTTATACATCTGGCAAATATTTCCGGTGTATAAAGTTATTCACGTGGTTCTCTATGATCCAATGTGATTAATATTACCATGCAAAAATGGTATATATTTCCCATAAACAAAAAATTTAAGGGATAATAAATATTTATTATGTATTAAAAAAGTAATTAGGTCAAGCTCGATCGCTTGGATGGAGATAGGTTTTTAAAGTAGTCAGATAACTTTGCGATTTTAAGACGACTAAGCAAACAATATTGGCTTTTAATGGTATCAAAATAAAGCTTAACACTACAGAATTTTTCTACAAACAAAATTACTTTATTATGATTTAAACTTTTCTTTAAATCTGTTTTTATTATTTCACTGACAGAAATCGATTTCAATGAACAGCTGATAATCGTTTCTACAATTTGGAACACAATCGTTCCACTGATGTGTTCGATTCTCTTGCTATTCTCAGCTGTCAGTTTTGCTTTTAATGATCAACTCTAACCTTAAAACCTATACCACTGGCCTTCCACTGACAGAAATTTTTCAATGATAGCTATAACCGACTTGTCAAATAAATGAAATAACTATTCCACTGATTTGTTGATAGCTATAACTGGCCCCTAAGAATGTAAGCAATTTTAATGGCGGGGAACGCTGAAATATGAAACAAAACAAAATTTCTCTTGGGAAATCGAATACTTTTGTGCTCTCTAGTACCTGTGTTCGGTCTTCACTCAACCAACGCAAATCTCAAATGAGGATTTCTGTCAAAAGTGATATGGTTTGGAGCCGAAACGTTTCTTGGATTCTTGGTACAATCTACCCTTTTCTTTCGGACTCACACAAAATCTACCTGGCTCGTGCGACATGACGATCATTCCCATGAACGTGTAGCCAAACACTAACGGATGGATCTGTAATGGTCGATATTTGAATTTTAAAAGTTTGAGTACATGCACGACAGCGAAGTATCCCATGGGCCAAGGTCTTTACTAAAAAAAGTAAGGGAACAGACCTTTTGATATCATGGACCATGAACTGTCGTCTGGCAGAATGGTTCAAGAAGTAAAGACAAATCAAACAGATCTGAAAAAAGTAATGTGTCAAAACTTGAGATCAAAACTTGAATATATGAATTTACCAATTTCAGTATATTCTTACTTCCAAATTATTAATTGAGCGCTTATTGGAGCAAATTATACAAAAAAAAGATAAAGTATTACACATTAAAAAATGCCGGTATGTTGATACCTATACATATTGTGTTTGGATAAGTTTTCGGGCGTGGTTAATGTCTTCATTGATAAGAACTCTAATTTTATTTAAATCAATGCTTTCCTCTTCAGGCCTATCACTCACAGATAAAAGAATGGAAGCAGTCTGTTGGAAATTTGGCTATTCTTCCGCTGCGTACGCAATCGCGTGGACCTGCTCCTAGTGCCAATATAGATACCGATATAATTGATGAGTCATTGTATTACTTTAAGGCAAACGTCTTTTTCCGCACCTACGAAGTTAAGGCAAGAATATAGAATCTTATAAACTTCCATTTAATAATGGTCATTTCACCTTATCTAGAATGAAATCGATCGAGTTCTTATATACATTACCCTTTACATCACTGAGTGCTTGAAGAAACTACAACGGTGTTCCAGTAAAAACCAGGGGCAACAAGAAATGTATAGTCTAGCAATTTCCAAATTTGATATCCCTGGAGATGCAGGTTTTCCATTAAATGCTGTCTACGCGAAGCCATCTGGTCCCAGCGATGCAGGTATTGTTTTTATTATACATATGTGTTTGATTTAAAGCGAATGCGTACGTTTGTTTAGATCTAATGCGACAATATCTTCTTCAATTGCGTCATGAAACTGGCACTCGTGTTTGCGAGAAAGTCTTTTCAGACGATGGAAAACCAAATAAGTGGTGGACGTGTTTTGCTAAGAAGAAGTTCATGGAAAAATCACTATCTGGTCCTGGTCAGTAAATTTTGTTTATTTTCGTCTGTAGCAAAAGTGAAATAAAAAAAAGCTTAATTGTAAACAATTCCAATATGGAAAAATTAGAAATTGTTTTATTTTGCTATTAACATTATTTTATTTAGAATATATAATTAATGGGGATAAGATAGCAATTTCGTTTCCAACGAATCCAAATATCACTCAACACATCGAACAGTCAGTCCCCAGTACTGTTGATCTAACGATATAAATGATCTGCTTGCAGGTTTGAGGCAATCTCTGATTCCCATTTATCACCATTGTTGAGAAGTTTCTCTTTGTTGTACAGAAGTTCTTCGTGTGTTTCTGTGGAGAATTCAAAATTCGGTCCTTCTACAATGGCATCAACGGGACAAGCTTCCTGTAAAATAAATAAAAATAAATAAATAATTAGTATTTTTTTACGATTTTTTTTAGAATAAACGCGTTGAATACGGCAGCGGTAGATTGACTGTGTAGATCCCCACTTGAAGGAAAAGCGAAATATTTATCACATAATTTTCTTGCAGTTTTAACATAAATTTCTGCTCTTAACTGAAAAATTTGGATCTTTATGGTCATCTATGGGCAATTTACGTGTAATATTTATTTTTATTTTATTATACCAATGGAATATGCGTATGCCGAATTCTGATCAATTGTTTTTGTTTTTGTTTTGGTCAATATCTACAAAACCTAGTAATAAATAATCTAAGTAAAACATAATGTACGCTAGCTTGTTTGCAGACTCAAAATAGCCTTGGACTATGTCTATCATGACAGCTTAAACCTTCAATAGTTTTTCGTATGATTTTTCGCCGAATCATAACAGTTCTAGAGCAATAATGTAGTCAGATGCCAAAATGACTCTGGAACCACATTAAATACCTAATCTAGCAATATCGTTCTTAAGAGAAATTATTGACTTGTGAGAGAATACAGATGAGTCAAGATAAATGCGATCTTATAGGTTTTCATGTTCGAGAAAGCGAACAAATTTACTTACTAAATGAAGTATGGTAATGAATGAAAGGCTGGGGCGAAACTAAAATTTCTTATAGGGTCTTTTAAAGTAGACAAAGAAATAAAACTTTTGATTTACATAAATCTTATTTAACGTCAAGGAAGAGGCAATCACAACACACTGTGAATGCTTTTTCGATGAGTAATCTGAGCAGTGGTTTGAAGTTTGTTTGCATTAGTCATCTGATCTGACTCCGATCCAAAACAAAAGATTGGGATTTGGTTGCTACCGTTACCTCACTTGAGTATTATTCCAATTCACAACGAGCGTATAACTTGGGTATCTCCAGTACGCCGATTGAAACTTCGGCACCACAAAAAGGAATCTGATAATTGGTGATAATCATGAGACAGCGCTAATTTTACTTTACCGAAATGTTGCACAAAATTAATAGTTTTGCTGTTGATTGCAATTTTTCTATATATTTCCGAAAAATGCCAGTGTGTTCCAGACAGGCGGAATTTGCAAGATAGCTTTTCAAAAATGTCAAAAGATAAAAAGATGTGAAATGCTTTTTGACTTTTAACACAATCAAAACAATTACTAAACTTTTAAATTTTTAATTTTTGAACGTTTGCGGGTATTTTTTCTTGAAGTAATATAATCGCTCTCGTTTTGGGAAATATGACACTTTTCACACACACTTTACACAAAAATACGTGAAAAAACTTGGAATGCAATTTATGCCACTATAAATAAATATTAGGAATAAACGGCCCATACAGGACCCAAAGCCTAGCTTCTCTAACCACTGTGTGAGCGAAGTATATTTTTTGACACGAATGGATGGGACCTAAAGTTTAACGCCCATTCCGAACGGCAATTAATTTCCTAATAAGCTTCTCATGACAGTTCTTACTCTTGGATATTTGTCAGAGGTTCGCAAGAGGTGTGACAGCGAATAAAAAACTTTAAGGTGGTACAAGTCGGAATTCGAACCAGCGGATCTCGCTTAGTGGTCCAACACACTTAACCACTAAGCCATGGTACTATAGGTAAGTAAAATTTAGTGCGAAATAGTTGAAACTGTTAATCTCGTTTTACAGAATAAATATAATTATAAATAGATTATGCTTTTAGCGAAAGAGCCTTAGCTGCAGACGCTTGGCTATAAGATATAGAATGAGAAGAGGGTTAATATGATTTATAAATTGTTAAATCTAATTATTCTTTATTTGGATTTCTAGATAAGATGTTGTAAAGCAGTTGATTGGTTGATATACAAATTGTTAGTGTTATTGTTTTCAAAATAAAGTATTACCTGACAAAAGCCGCAGTATATACATTTGGTCATGTCAATATCGTATCGAGTTGTTCGCCTACTACCGTCAGCGCGTTCTTCTGCTTCAATGGTTATAGCCTGAGCGGGGCAAATAGCCTCACACAGCTTGCAAGCAATACAGCGCTCTTCTCCACTAGGATACCGCCTAAGGGCATGTTCTCCACGGAAACGTGGGCTCAATGGCCCCTTTTCAAATGGGTAATTGATAGTAGCCGGTTCCTTAAAGATATGAGCCAATGTAACACCAAAACCACGCAAGAGTTCGGTTAAGAAAAGGGTCTGAACAGCTCTATCTGTCACGTCTTTTAGCTCCATGCTTTCTTCTTTGTTGTTTACATAAACGTAGCCTTTACCGGGCGTAATGATATCCTTTCCCTCAGAAGAGTACATGCGGATACTCTGAGGAACATAACGACGTCCTGTAAAAATAAAATTTAATTATGTTCATAAATATAAGAAAATGGGTTTGTGGATGACATAAGCACTCATAACCTATCGAAAACATTACCAAAGCAAAACATATACAATCTATTGGACTAATGGACTTTTTTATATCTTACCATGCTTGGCTAGGGAGAAAATTCTCATGGTGGACATTGTTGAAATCGATTATGCAGAATTTTGATACAAATCGTTCGCGAAACTTAAAGTTTTCCTTAAATTTAATTAATACGGAAAAAATCTAAAGATGTCAAATTTTGACAATTGTTGGTAGCTGGCAGTTTGGAATTAAATAGCAAAGAACACGGGCGCGTTCCGTTTGTTTTTTGACTAACTAGGTCTAAGTATCATGGAATGAATGTGATGCTATAAAAGTTTTTTTTCTGCTCTTATAGAGCTGAATACATAACTGTCACAATTTTTTTATGCGCTGTCAAATAGGCTTGGTGGCCAAACAAACATTTGTTAGCAGTCTCAATGCGTGTATTTCGGAAATTTAGTCCTTTTAGTGTGTTAATAAATAATTTTAAGTGTTTTAAACCACGATGTGATATATATATATATATATATTTGTAAATAATTATTACAGTGTAATAAAATATTAATTTATCCGCAGAATGTGCAAATTTAGTCAGTTTCTGGTTAAAGTATTCGCGTATTTTTTTTTGCAAGATGGTTCGGGTTGCAATTAATATTCCCATCGATATTTGATTGTTCGGCAAAGTCAATATATTCCATATATATTTTTATTAAACGCGTAGCAATCGAATTTCTGCATGCAAAGGTGGCATATATTTTTTATAAACAACGATTTACTGCAGAAGAAATATTTTGTCGTCGGATTTGATGCTTGAGGTGGTGTATTAAAAAAGTAATTAGGTCAAGCTCGATCATTGTAATGCAGACAGGCTGTTAGTGCCTGATGCCTAAAACAGATGTGCAGAAGGGATGCATGCATCGCATTTTCGAAAAATAGTATTCCTAGTTTTGTCAAAACTTAATTTTTTTATTTTATTTAAATTAAACTTAAATTTTTTTTTATTCATTTATTATAATATATGTCGCAATGTCTCCTGCCTGTCATTATTTTATCGTTACTCCCATCATAAGTGCTCTAACGAAATAGCCAGTTGCACTCCACCCCTTTAACAATTCAACCGCAATACTCGTCATGCTAATAATGCACATCAGTTTATCCTTAAGCCTATATTCGGACCTACTGTGAAATATAAAGATTCCTTTCTTAACCGTACAATACGAATGTGGAATGCTCTGCCACACTCTGTTTTTCCTTCACATTACAGTTTACAGACATTTAAAACCAACGTGCATCGGTATCTCCCTTTATTAATATAAATATAAATTATTATTTGGTATTATAAATTTCCTTGCGAACTTTTATGCGGTTGTATATTTTAAATTTTAGTACGATCGATTTAACACGCGTTTATCAACTATGAAACTACATACGATGCAACTAGTATGGATTTCGTTACAGAACAAAGAGTATAAGTTTGGCAGCATTGTATTGTAGCCATATTGGCACTTTTTCGAAAACTCGAAACTTCATTTCTTTTCGGTTTTTGTGGCGTTCATTTTTTAAAATCTTATCATTTTCGGGTTAATTTTTTGGAATTGAAAATGTAGAAATTTTCAAGTTTTTATTATCTATTTCTTCATTCATATTTCTTTTTTCAATGACAAATGAAAATAAATTCATTTGATTTTTCATGATTTTTGTGTAAAACATTTTATGTTGAACCGAAAGCTAGTCTCCGGATACCATCAAATAGTGATTATTTTATGTCGTGTGTGTGCTTGAAAAATTACACCAGATAAAAAAATAATTTATAATGTGCAAAAACAAAATAATTTACTAGCGCATAAAGAAAAACGAAACGCATACACCGAAAAACGTAAAAATAAATAGAAATAAATAAAATGGAAGACCTTAAAGTTCGGGAGGATCTATTCTCCAGCGTTAAGTACTTCATAAGCGGCAATCTAGACGAAAAGGTTAATAAAATAATTATATTACACTACTAATTAATATATACATACATATGTTGAGCGCATTTATAATTATACAAGAGGGGTCTAAGAAGGTTAATACAACGTGTTGCAATCAACTGAGGTTTGTTAGCAATTATCAAAATCATCAGGTCTGTCTAATCGAAAGTCAAAGCGGATCTTGCCGCTGAGGTACCGATTTGCATAAAATCTTTTAATTTTCTGAACAATGCCCAATAAATAACCCGTTCAATAACTATAATGCATTACATATATTAAACTGCAAATTAAATTGCCCTGTTTAGTAATTGTTTTTATCTTACTCGATTTGTAAAAGGTGTGATTTTTTACATTCACACATCCTTTTGCTACGTAGATAAAAACAGTAGAAAGTTACTTTTATTGGTTATCTTTAAGAGTAGGAATTTTGCTGTACTATATGTTTATTTTCTAAATAATACATTTCACATAGAAGTTTTCGTTGTACCTACATTTCTTGAATGTAAACAAGGGGGTACATAAGTAGATTTATCGTGACAAGAAGTGTTTATTTCAATTTAGTTAGTTATTAATATTAGCTCAGTTGCCTAGGATCTGTTTTTGATTTATATTAAACATAGCACAATACACATTAATCATTATATTCGTTGTGAACTCTTTAGCCTATAAAAAAAATACCACATTTGTATAGAGAGATTCGATTTCTACGTGTTTGATAATGATTCAGATGTATTCCGTCCGGTGAATTTATTGATAGAGTATAATGATAAAATAATAATAAAATGTAAACCACATCATCCTGAAACCGCCTACTTTACGAGAATCTCAAAAGATGTAGGTGGCTAGTCTGCGTATTCCGCTTATGACATGTTTAAACATACAACAATGAACATAAATGTAAACACTAGTTTTTTCCAGTATCCCTAGATATTAGGCAACATGTACATCAAGGTGTCACGACAGAAAAGTAAAGACTAATAGTAATATTATAGAGAAATAAAAATGGTGTGGTGAAGGAGTTTACTTTCACCTCAAGTCAAGCTATAGGCAAGAAGCAAAATTTTCGGTTTGGAGTTATAATTACATAAGAGTATGTTATATTGATATAACTTCAAAAATATTACATATACATATCAACAAAAACTACTTTAGCAAGAAATGTAAACAACGTGGTGTGATTTAATAATTCTGAAAAAAGATATAACGCCTTAAGTAAAATTTTATACAGAAGTAGAAAAGATCCAACAAAAATATATAACACCATCATAGGTACCAAGAGGTAAACTTTGATACAGATGATATAGACAGACGGGCTTCGTCAGCCTACATGGGGATATAGGAGGACGGTTATCAGCTTGTCTTTTGTACTGAAGATATAAAACATTAACATGTTGTTGCGCAAATTGAAAGATTTTCAGGTCTAAAAAATACAAGATCACAAACCAACCTTCGATTAGCCTCAATGATTTATCCAAAACTTGGAACTCCATAATACTAAGGGTAATGACTAATGATTAAGGAAATTAGTTTAACAAATTTCGGATGAGACATACAAGCAACAAATATAATTATTGCCCCGCTATTATCAACGTTTTTTAATCGGGAGTCATTCTTCAATCATTTTCTCTTGCATTTACTTATTGGGATTTGTCGAACTATGAAATATAATAGCTATCGAAGCATATTCTGGCTTAATGTCCAAACCACAACCGACTATTTTTTGGTCGAAAATAGGCACACTCTTGAACTCAATATTTGGGAACACCAATTGCGTACATCCCATTGGGACTCCATCCAAGGATTAAGCCACGCTAACAAATTCATTGCCCTCGCCAACAAAAAACGAGCTTTTCAGAGCCTCTCTATGAGCAAACTTAATGCTAAGATCGTATGTAACTTCCTAACTGGTCACGGAGCCCTGAACCATCGTCTCATGAAAATGGGTAAAAGCTATACGGATGTGGGTCGACTCTGCCTAGAACAACCAGAAACGGCAGAACACATCCTCTGCGAATGCTTTGCAATTATCCAAAAGAGGCTCAAATGCTTCAACAAAGGGCTCACATTACCTCAGGATATTGCCGAATCATCGGCCTCAACAATCGTAGGGTTCATCAAATACCTAGGACTGTCGCCAGACCAAATAAATTAATAACATCATAGGGTGCAAAAAAAGATCTTTCCTGGTCGCAGAGCTAAACAGCTCTACTCTTTAAAAAAAAAAGCCCCGGACACAGAATTCACTTTAACCACTACACTAAAAAAAAAATTATCAATATGAGTACTCGGTGATTTGTTGCCTATTGATGTCTATACTGCCGCCAGTATATTTCACCTCAGTTCTTTTTTTCAGCTAACAAATATATTTTTCCAATCCTAGACATTTCAAAGTTTACCTGCAGTAAGACAGCATCATTTTGAACACATGGTTGAGTTTCCATTTTAATGTCTGCTACAGTTTTATCATACAAAAAAATACCTTCTAAAAATAAAATGTATTTGATTGTTTTATTAAACCCCAATTCTAAAAAACGCATAACGATAACTAGCTTTGACTGAGAATCTTGTTTTATTACTTCAATGCTTATTATGCATTAAAATACTAAGCATAAAATAATAAATGCTGCATGTTTATTTAATCTAATATAAAAATGCCTCATTTTTTTTGTAATTATCAATGATTTTACAATTTAAATATGGAAAAATGGATGGTAAATGAAAATTTCTTTCCTATTAACACTTGGCTCACCTGGTTGTAAAATAGTAAAACAAGTTTCCAGATTATGTATTTTTTTTCATGTATATAAATTCAAAATCCATATACAGGGTGTTACGGACTTAATGTTTGTTAAGTGTTGTGCAGAAAATGGAAAAAATAATGTTAAAAGTTTATTAATAAGACTGTAGGGTATAGCAACTGAAAATAGAATGAAGAATATATGATTTGTCATCTGTTCAATATCAAAGTATTTTAAGCTGATGGCAAATCCCAACACTCCCCCTCAAATTCAAAAAAAAGTTTATTATAAAAAAATAAGTTGAATTTCGGTATAGTCCGCTTCCGAAATAAGCATTCACACGACACTACTTCCATTTTTATAACAAAGACTGAAGTCCAACGTTACCGATAAATGATTTCAGTTTACCCAAGTATGTCATAAGAAATATGATACTCTTCGCTTTCTTGGTATCATCAATTTTCAAAATATTGTTTCCTGCAAGTATAATGTCATGAACGTACAACAGTAGATATATGAAATCATCTCCAAGTTTCTAGGTGTAACGGCTTTTGTCCACTTCAGATCGCTAAACTCTTAAAGTTGTGTCTTGTTGCAGGCGCTAGGGGCTTGCGTCAATAGATGGGTCAATTGAGTTTACAGACTGAATTGCTTACATTATTGAAACCATCCGGTACGTTCATATTTATCTCCAGAAACGCGTTCTTCACATCCGTCAGATTTGTCACAAATACAGCATAGACTAGAGATAACGTGGTTTCACAATATTTCGAGAGCTTCTCCTCGCCTGGTGTTTCGACGTCATCAGCCTTTTGGGTTGTCGTGAACTCGTCGTCATCATTTTGTTGCTCAGCTTCACTTTCCTTTTCTTCTTTAGGTTTTCCCGGATCACGCTGCTCTGGCAAATTTTCTCCTTTCCTGCCTTCCTGATGAAACCACAGTTCATTGCTAAATCCATCTAAAGCAAACTTTGTTTCATCGAATACTACGTCCCTCCCAAAAATAAATTTCTGCTCCTCTTCCAAGTTCCAAAGCTTGAAGTCATTAAGTTACTTGAGTCGAATTTTCCAATTGATTCCAAAATTTTTGTATGGAGTTAGAAATACAAAAGAAATTGGTATTTGGATTCAAATTTATTAATGCAAGTCTACAAAAGAAAAGGGAAAAAACGGGAAAAACTAAATGCAGGAAAGGGAATCAAAATTATTTTTGATAAAAAAAGGATAAAACGTGACAAAAGTCTGGCAATGTTGCACTGAAGTTTCCTTTTGAATCCATTTATAAACTACAGGCACAAACATAAGGTAAAGCTGGGTTTGATTTAAACAAGAATTGCTTAACCCACAGACAGTTCTTTGTAGCGCTCTCATTAATTTTTATGTTCTTAAATTTCACACGGGCGAAGCACAGCGGCTACAGTTAACATAATAATATCAATAATTTTAATTTACAGGTTGAGTTGCTTTTGAAAAATGGTGGCGCACAATCACGATCGTATGTCTCCGGACTTGTTACTCATATCGTTTGCGGTAGCAATTATATAGAGGAAGAACTAGTGATGGGAATAGATTTGTACAGTGTAACACCGGTCACAGAAAATTGGATAGTCCATAGTGTGAAGCTGGGTCGTCTGGCTTCTACAAAGGCATTCGATCCTAATAAACCACGCATATTTGCAGGTGTACGAGCTTCATTATCTCAAATAAGTTCGACGGATTGGCGCAAATTATATGCGATGCTCACATTTTATGGCGCTGAAGTAAGTCCGAGTCTGAATTCCAAAACTACTCATTTAATATGTGGATCGGCTGCAGGCAATGCATATGAGAGAGCCAATTCATTAATCAAAGGACAAATGAACTTAGTATCACCCGACTGGGTGATTGAATGTTTAAAAAAAAACGAAATGATTTCGTGTCAATCCTACCATCCGCGGCTGCTTAAAATTGTGGAAAGATCGAAACAAACAAAGATTACCTCACCACCAACAGCAGTTATTTCCAATGCAACAGGAGTAACCGCAACACCACCTGTAGCAGCTACATCAACACCCGAAAAACCTTCACTATCTGCTTTGGCAAAAATAATTGGTTTTGAAGAAAATGCAGAGGTAAAAGTAAAGTCCGTTGTCAGTAAGCAGCAGTTACAGCAACAATCACAACAGCAGCAGCAGAAACTTCAGCAAGAACAAAAACAACAGCAATTATTGCAAGAAGAAAAGCAAGAAAAATTAAAACAACAACAAATTCAACAGCAGGAGAAAATTAAACAAATTCAACAGCAACAACAAATTCAACAGCAGCAGCAACAACAGGAGTTGCAAAAAGAGCAGGAAGCTCAGCAAATTTTGCAACAACAAAAAATTCAGCAAATAAAACAACAACTGTTGCAAGAACAGGAGCAGCAGAAGTTGCAGCTACAGCAACAACAACAGCAACTGCTGCAACAGGATAAGATAAAGTTATTGCAGCAACAGCAACAATTGCAGCAGCAACAACAACAACAGCAGTTGCATCAACAACAACAACAAAAGCTGCAGCAACCTTTGCAGCAGTCAGTATCTTTGCCTGCACAGAAGCCACTGCAATCTGTTCCTGCTTCCCAACCTCAGCAACCACCCATTACATCATCTACAACACCAACAATGGTAACTTCTTCAGCACCTGCTCAAATAATTCGAACGATATCGTCTACAGGGCAAAATAACATCATTATAACCACAATTCCCAATTCTCAAATGGGTGCCAACAAACAAGTGCCGTCAACACAATCCCCAATTATTTTCGTTCGCCCAAGATCAATAACCCAAGGCAAAACACCGAGTGGTCCCCCTGGCACTATTCAACAGCCATCACAAATTATTCTCCAACAAAAAATCATACAGCAACCCAGCGCGGTGACCAGTGAAACGCAAACTCAAACGTCACAGCAGGCTGTGACCACAACATTAACCAAGTCGCCGGTAAATGTTACACCCCAGATAGGAAACGTCCAAGTTCAGCGAAATATTAAAAGTCCTTCTCTTCAACAAATGCAACAACTTCATCAACAGCTGCAGCATCAACAATTACAACAGCAGTCATCGACGTCATCATCTCAAATACAACTAATTCAGCAGCAGCAGCAATCACCACAACAGAATGTTGAACCGCAACAGCAGTCACAACAACCTCAACAACTTCAACAACAACAGCAACAAACACAGATAATTCAACAGAAAATCCAGTTGCATCATCAGTTGCAACAAAGACTTCAGCAACAGTTGCAATTACAACAACAGCAGCAGCAGCAATTGGCACAACAACAGCAGTTACAACAACCCCAACCTGCGAGAACTCCGCAACCACTAACACCTCAACCACAAACACCTCAGCAACCGAGAACTCCACAAACACCAACCGGTCCTCCAAGAACACCACAGCAGTGCACCACACCATTGCAGCAACCTCGAACGCCCCAGCCACAACAAACTCAGCCAATACAGCAGCCACGAACTCCACAATCTATTAGCGCACCTCACACGCCTCAGCCTCGCACTCCACAGCAGTCTCTTTCCCAACCATCTACACCTCAACCGCAAATGCAACAATCACCGCAGCATCAGTCAGTACCCATGTCACCTCAGCCGCAACAATCACAACAACCACAGCAGCAGCAGCAACACCAGCAGCAGGCTCAACCGCAAACTCAGTCTATTCCTATGTCTCCGCAGATGCTGCAACAACACATCCTTAGACAACAGCAACATCTACAGCAACAACAACAGCTACTTCAGCAACACCAACAAAGTGGACAGAGTCTAGCGCCGCACCAACAAAGTTTGCAGCGACAAATTCAACATCAGCAAGCTCAACTTATCCAGCAGCAGCAATCTCTACAACAGCAGCTTCAAATGCATCAGCAAAATCCTAGGATGCAGCAAAATCAGTCGCCAATTGTTCAACAGACACCCTCGCCACAACCACAATTGCAAAGCCTGCTATCATCGCAATCGCCCAGAGCATTGCAATCGCCAGCTCCACAGATGACACCACCTCCTCAGTCTCCTCAACAAAATATGTCCGTGCAACACCATCAGCTACGACAACAACTACAACATGGACGTCAACAGCAGCTTACCACAGCAGGGCAGCAGCACAGGCAAATGATAGTCACACAACAGCAAATATCTGCTGGTTCAACTGGTACGACAACACCTACACAGCAGCAAACGTTGCAACAGCAACTACTTTCCTTCAGTCAACAGCAACAAAAGATGCAGCAACTTTTACAGCGTTCACCCCAACATGGTAGTACTTCACATATTTCTGTTCAAGTAAGTTTAAAATTCTTTCAGTATTAATGGATTCAATCTTACTATTTTTTTTTTTTTAGCAACAACCACAGACAAAGCAAATTATCATCTCCAAACCTATAGATCCAACGGATCCAGTTCAAGTTGCTCAGGTCCTTAGTCGAACAGCGCAGAGCCCTAATCACGAATCACTCATCCTAAGGCAACAAATGGCTCAACAGCTTCAGAAGCAGCAGCAACAACAGCAGCAGCAATCACCCCGCCAATCTCCCCATCCCCAACATCAGCAGCAACAACAACAAACACAACAACATCCAGTTCAACAACAGCAAATAGTCATTAGTCAAGGCAACAATCAGATCATTACTCAAAGGCATGTAATTAATACTTCTACGGCACAGGGTCAGCAAATTATCCAAAGCCACATGCTAAATATTCAACAACAACAACAACAGCAAAAACAACAGCAACTGCTGCAATTACAACAACAACAACAGTTGCTACAAAAGCAAAATGCATCAATTGCTCCACAGCAAATACAGTTCTCCCAGCAACAGCAGCAACAACAACAACAACAACAACCACAACAACAACAACAACCACAACAACCAGGTTTACAACAACAGCAACAGCCAGGTTTGCAACAACAAGTGCGTATAATACAGCAACAAGGTTTGGGTGTAACTCAACAAATTGTACAACAGCCGGCCGTAACTGGTCAGCAGCAAATTCTTCAACAACAGCAGGTTGTAACACAACTTCAATCTCCACCGTACCAACAATCCTCACAGCAAATAATTGGTTCACAAAATATTCAACAACAACAACAATCGCCGCAAATAATTCCGCAGCAGCAAGTGCAGCAACATTCACAGCTTGTGCAGCAAATCCAACAGCAGCAGCAGCTCCCTCAGCAACAACAAATTAATGTTGGCTCCCAAACAACAAACAAACAGTTTCCGTCAAAGTTCATCATAAGCCAGCAGCAATTTAATCAGTTAACACCTCAACAGCAACAACAGATTCTACAAAGTCAAAATCAAAATGTTTTCTTCGTTAATCAAGGTAATCTGCAACAAGTACAGCAGCAGCAACAACAACAACAACAACAACAACAACAGGGTACTCAACAACAGCCGATAGTTCAACAGCAAATACTTCAGCAACAATTGCAACAATCCCCGCAGCAACAACAACAACAACAGCTTCAGCAATTGCAACTAAATAACCTGCAATCGCCTCATGGGACAATAAGTAGAATACAACAGAAACCTCCGCCGCCTATGTATCCTCACACGCCTAATGTCGCAGTGGGTCAAGTTGATATTCAACAAAATAGCTTATTACAGCAACAACAGCATCAGCAGCAACTGCAACAGCAGCAAGTCATATTAAACTCTCCACAACCTCGAACACAACAGCAAGTTCAACAGCATTCTATACCTCAGCAGCAGCAATCACAACAACCGCAACAGCAGCAGATAATTATTAATCAACAACAGATTATAAATCCCCAAAGAATGCAGTATCTTCAGCAACAACAGCTCTTGCAAAATAAGCAACAGCAGCCAACACAGCAACAAATTATCATTCAGCAAAACCAACAAACCTCGTCAACATTACAAAGCCCACAGCATCAAATCACACAGTCGCCACAACAAATCCAACAGCAGCCTCCAGCACAGCAGCAGATACTTACAAACCAGGGACAAACCATTGCCATACAAAACCAAATTATTTTACAGCAGCAACAGCATAAACAACTTCAGATTCAGCAACAACAGCACCTGCTTCAGCAACAAGGTGATCCACTAATCGGTCAACATCAGGTCACTCTTCAACAGCAATCGCAGCAGCAACAATCGAACCCCCAAATTATTCAAACTCAGATAACACCGCAAACACAAACAGTTGTTATTCAGCAGCATCAGCAAAATTCTCAGGCAATAATAAGTCAACAGCAAATTCAGCAAACACCACCTCCGCATTCACCACAACAGCAGCAAATAATCATTCAGCAGCAATCGCCGCAGCAGCAACAGCACTGGAATTCACAAACTCCCCAACAACAGCAACAAACTTCTAGTCCAGCTGCAACACAACAGACTCAATTCATTCGAACTGTTCGACCTGGGCAATGGCAAGCAACATCAACTCCCGGAATTCCAGGTGCTCCACAGAGGCAATTGATTCAGCTAGATGATAAAACGCATGCACATTTTATGTCACTGGATCCACTGAAAAAGGCCGAATATATAGCAAAATTGCAAAGCAAGCAGCGAGTGATGTTAAGACAGCCTGTTACGTATCAACCACGTCCGGGAGCTCCTAACGTTGTAGCGAATAATGTGGGTGCACCTCGTCCAGCTGGAACTCCACATATTATTGTCCAAAGTCAAATGCCAGCAGGATTGACACAGCAACAGCAAATGCAGTGGTTACAGCAGCAAGGGACAAGACAGGTTCTTGTTAGGACTACTGGTGAGTGATTCTGTATTATTGCATTGTCTTAATTTGTTTTTATATTTATTGTAACTCGCTTCCGTAAATTCCGTCCTTATCTAATTTTCTTTCTTTAGCTATGCTGAGATGACTTGCAAATAAAAATCAACCTTTTGTGTGATTCGTAATAGTCTAAACCTGAAAATAAGTTAACATTTAGTAAAGATTTTCGTCTGTAAATAGTTGTACACGCCCGGCTTTGCCCGTGCGTTCTGCGTCCATACATTCCTTAGAATATATACATATATTTATTATCAGCATCAAAAGTTTTGATGACTTGGCAATATCCGTTCGTCCGTCCATCATCCATCACCAGTTTTTAGGCCTCTAATTTCAAGATAGGAATCTGAAATTTGAAACATATACTCCCTAGAGTCCCGAATTGATATACAGTACACATTTGTAATAAGCCCACTGCCTCTCACACAATTTAAAAAAAATCCGTTTTAATGGTTAAGATGAAGAGACCACAAGTTGCCATAGAAAACGAAAAAAACAATATTTTTTTTAAAATAAAAATATAAATAAATATGAAATAAAATTTCACCAATCATGTTCTGAATGCCTTTTTTGGCTTTTTTTATGAATAGGTATCGTACTATTCGCCCCAAGCGGACTCTAGCCTTCACCAATTTAATTTATATAATCATTGCTATGTTTAGACGACTTAAACAGCATTTGACAAACACATTCTTAGCATAACATTTTGTAAAAACATAAAATCTGCTCAAAAACTCCACTTCATTCGCTCTCCTCACAGTCAGGACCATCTAAAAAGTTAAGGCTGCTGTAGAGTTTTGTCCTTCAGTCATGAGCTTCAAACCCATTTGTCATATCGTGTTTTAAACAGACAGACAGACGGACGTATTATATATATTAGAATCCTATGCAGTATTTTTTTTTTTGGCAAAAAATATTAAAACAAACCAATAATTATACTTGTAGGCACAGCCCCAGGGTTGAGTCCGATTACACAACAAACGCAACAGCCCCAACCGCCAAGTACCCCACAACCCCAATCTCAACAACAATTTAACGTGGTCGATCCCAATAATGTAAACCAACAAATGCTAATGCAACGACAACAATTGCGTGTTCAACAAATACAGCTTCAACAAAACCAACAGACGAAACCAACACAACTGCAGCAATCATCAGTTCAAATTGTTTCTAGTGGAAGCGGTGTAGTTGGAACTTCTATACAAAATGATGGGCAAATGCAAGGTTTGCAGTCTCCAATACCTAGTGGTGGACATTCTCCCATGATAACCACAATGCAACAACAGCAGCAAACTCTTATATTGCCTCAAGATGCCGCTAACAATCTACAAACTCAAAATTCTGTTCTCCAAACGCAACAACAACAAATGAACCTCAAAACGAAGACTGCCTTAGCGAACATGCTTAGTAATCGATTGAGCAATAATGGAAGTACAATGGTAAACAATGTTTCACAAATTGTTACTGCGGATGCCAGTGCATCGCCAATGGTTCCTGCTTCACCAGTTGAACCGTCGGCAGCGGGCACACTGCGTCTTATGACACAACAGAGAAATGCTGTTCTCAATCAGGGGGTACCGGTAGCGCGATCTCAACAAGAAATTTTAATACTTCAGCAACAGCAGCAACAACAACAGCAGCAACAGCAACGTCGAACAATTGTCAGCGGCGCGGCGCAAATTGTTGGAACCAATGTAGTCGTACCACCACAGCAAAGTGCTGCCCTGATGCCGGGTGCACAGTTTGTACAAGCACGAACTCCACTGCCACCTCGACCACAATTTTATGGCCACAATCCAAACCTTAAACTTCCACCAGATTTATTTTTGCTAGGTTGTTATTTTCACATTGTAGAATACGATAAGACTGACGAAGATGAAGTGCCCGACTGGATTGAGGCAATCAAGCATTTTGGCGGCGAAGTTGAGTCGAATTATGGTCCACGAGTGACGCATGTTCTTTGTCGCACTCAGCGCCATGGAGTTGTTATGCAGGCCATACGAGATTCCAAGCGATGCATTACAGCATATTGGCTAAGTGACACATGTTTAAAAAAGCAACTAGTACCGCCGTGGCAGTGTTTACATTTGCCATTTCCGGGAATATTCGGAATTCAAAAGCCATTGGAGAAACATATTATTACAGTTAGTGGTTTCGATGATGAAGATGAGTTTCGTTTGCATAAAATGATTGAAGAAATGGGAGCTGTTTACACTTCGTATTTGTCCGAGATGAACACAGTATTGATCTGCCGACATTCTGAAGGTGAGAAGTACTCGAAAGCTAAGGAGAAACAAATTCCTGTTGTTAATGCGTTGTGGTTAAGCGACATTGTGATTGGCAATCTAAGTGGACTGCACCAGTATGAGAATCAAAAGTACCAACAATATAATCTGACAGCTCCATTTCGGATTGATTACATGTTAGTTGGACACTTAATGGGTAAGTAAAAAGTAAATATATTAAAGGGTGTTTTTGTTCACTAATTTTCAAAGGTATCCTCGAAATTTCTTTTAACAGTGTTTGAGCCATTGTAAACAGATTCGAAAATCGAAATATCACTTCTAAAATTATAGAAAATATACACCTCACGTTAGTTTTCAGTGAAAGTCTCAAGCGAAACAGACATAATGTCATAAAAATATCAATTAATTATTTAAAGCGAATCATACCTACACACTTTATAAGTTCCCCATCCTCATTAATTTTCACTTTGTTTATGAAAAACATATCACAGACAAATTACAATTTCAATGGGGCGGCCATTAAAATACATATAATTCTTTATATGTGTGCAAGTTTCTCATTTGATTTGAAATTTAAAAGCCCATATAAGTGCGAATTGAGAGTCTCTCTCGGAGTAGGTTATCTCTATAATTACTTATCTTTAAAAAACTGCTGAAAGGACAACAACTTATCTGAGGCTAATAGGACAACAATGCTCTCCTTAACATATGCAATGGTTTTGGTTTTTAAGTCGAAATAATGGCAACAAAGTGACGTAATTTCAAAAAGATTTTATACTCAAAATTCGGTTTTCAAACTTCAGGAAGCGAAAACTAGATTGTTGTTACATATAAGGTTAGGTTAAATAGGGGTGTGATGAAAACGAAATCCACCAACAGACAATAGGCACCACAATGAGGCCATCGCGATCCCTGCGAAACCCGCTGAATTCACAATTCAAAAGGCAGAAAAACCTAAACAATTTCCCTGGTGAAGCAACCAATTTCTAAACGGCCCTTGAAGTCCATCTATTTCCTCTTAAGTTTTCAAAGAAGTATTTTCGCAAAAAATTTGTTCTACTACGCGCTATTGCTTCACATTCACACAGTATATGTGTCATGTCCTCAGCAGCATGCAGATCTCCGCAGTATCTGCAGCTATCTGTATCCGGTAATCCGAGCCTCTGCAGGAGACAGTGCCCTGTAATAATTCCTGTTAATGTTCTAAGCTTAACCCTGCTCAGTTTTATTAACTCTATAGATATTTTACTATCGAAAAAGAAGTGGCCATAAAGCCTTAGATACTCTGTGTCCCTAAAGACTTTTCCACCTTAGATTGTCAGACCTGTTGGTTTTTCCTTAATTGTGTCCTTTATTATGCAGAGAAGAGGTTTGATTATTGCGTTTCTTTGCCAATCCTTCCTCTTTGGATATGTTATGTCATACGGAATGTCGACGGAGGAAGGGAGTTCATCCGTTATAATTGGATTGCCTGGGAGTAGCTCCGCTAACATCATGCCATTATTACTCCTGAAGAGTCCCAATTTAGTGAGTCGTGTAGCACTGTTACCAGCAAGTTTTTTGATCTGCAGACCAAGCGGTGTAAAATGCAGAAGGGTGTGCAGAGCTGTGGTTGGGGAGGCTGCAAACGGTTAATGCTGGTGGAGTTGTGGCTTAAAAATCAGATGAATGGCCCGTGTTACAAGGTTAATATTATCTCTCAATACTTGTTACCTTTCTCATTCTATAACATGCAATGAAGGAAAGATAGCTAAAAAAATATCAACATAATAATGTACGTGTACCACGGACCTTTAGTGTCTTAAAACATAAGTGCAAGATTTTTGGTCTCAGTATTGATTTTAAGTTTGTGACACTGTAGGCCATTTAAGGGATATTTTTTATCGATAATGTGAAATGCTGTCCCACTGAATCCAGTACGGTTGGCCGCTTATCCTAGAACGCCTTTGTGCCAGAAATCATAACTGTTTTAGTATATACATTTTATACAAATTTCGATGACTGTACACTTGGTTGGTTACAAGGGTTATGAACCGAAAATAAATTACCGCACAGTCATCGAATTTCAATCAAACCCTCCATAATTCAATACAAAGAACTAAATCTTTCATTGTTACAAAACCAATATGTGAATAGGATGTGTGCGCCCACTCCATCCACATAAAAAACAGGAAAAATATTATAATCTACATGTATTTTTCTTCTGGCATGTCAATTTATATGTCCACAGGAAAATCACAGAAGCTGCACCTAAGTAACGGGAATCTTTTCGTTTGTAAATTATCATGAAAACTGTTTTAAAATTTGCTATTCGAAATCGTTGGCAAATATTTTCCCACCAAAAATATATCTCACACACATAATTCTTGGAAAGCCTAGGATTTAGGCATGTTAATACATTCATGTCAGCGTAATGAAATTATTTATTAGCACAACAAGCCATTTCTTACAGTGTGACGCTAATATAAAATATAACTTTGATAACTCTTAAAAAACGACTATTCAATTTTTTTCCGAATATAATTTCTAGAATCATTCTAAATGCTCGATCTCTATTGCAGCTCCTTGGAAAGCACCTATTAATTTAACGCAAGAAGCCCACGAGAGAGTAAAACGATGCCTTTCGGATCCACATTATGAATCACGGGCTAAAAGACAAAAACTATCTCCATTCCAAGAAGATATACCGGAAGACATTATCTGCACAGAGTATCCAGATACAGAAAAGCCTCTAAAAATTATATTTTCACAAGTGTTCAACGCCGACTCACTGAAGAAAGCTGTCATGTAATTTTTTAATAACTCTAAACTTTTTATTTGCTTAAAATAAATCAATGTTCCTCCTTATTTTCTCATTCCAGGTGCCTTGGTGGTATCGTTGTCGATGATCCCACAGAAGCCCATTACCTTGTAATGTCACGTGAGAGTCGTACCTGTAAGCTTATACATGCCATTTGTCATGTAAGCTATGTTCTTAAAAGCGATTGGTTGGTCGACAGTGCAAAAGCTGGTAAATTCGTTTCTCCGGAACAGTATAAAATTCATCACATTGAGGTCGACGATCATCTTAAATTTCCTCTGGAACGAGCACTTATGTCAACACGACGGCGATCTTTGTTTGCTGGTAAAGATTTTTACGTTACACCCGATGTATTTCCACCACGGAATGACATTGTTCGCATGATTGTGAGTTCGGGCGGTAGAGTTGAAGAGACTCGACGATCTCTAAAGCATATCAACGAAACCTGTGCTGACTCACCAGACAATTATTTTATTATAACTTGTCCACCGGATTTGACAATTCTAGCGGACATTATTCGACAGGGGAAACCCAAATGTTGGATTTTGTCAACAGAGTTCGTGTTGAGTTCGATACTGAAGCAAGAATTGGATATTGAAGCGAATATCATGCCTTACATCTACAACAATAACTACATTGTCCCGGAGAAACCAAACACCGGTGGAAGAGGAAGAAAAAGAGAAATTGCAACTAGCTGAGATAAATACCACAGCAATAATTAGCAATTAATTAACTAATCGACTATCGTGATATAGAGTTATATATGCAAATAAACGTATAAAATTCTGTAAATAGTGTAAAATATAATGCAACAAAAAACATGTAGATATTAGGTCTTAAGAGTCACATAATTTATTATTTTTTTCATACGTGTGTAATATAACTTGTATTATACCCAAAACATGAAATTAAATTTCGTTTAAAAAAACTATTTGTTTTATTAATTATTATATTTCTAACCAAATGGCCATGGGTCTGGGACTCAACCAATAAATCAACCACCTCAGGCGAGGTTTTCTACTGCGGTTGTTTAAAAGCATCCTGAAAATCAATCAACGAAAACGGGACTGAATAACTTACAAATTAGGTTCCCGAAAAAAATATCACTTGCACGTGCAAGAAATCTCCCTACTATGTTTTTCTTTTCCAGCTTAAGTGAGGTTTTTTTGTTGCTTTTCGTATGGCGAGCGCTTTAACAGTAAATAGGCAGTCTGGCAGAAGTCCTGCTTTTTCTTTAAACGTTTGTCAGGGATACTGAATTGTATTGCAGACGGTTGATGGTAAACGTTTGGCATTTTAAAATTCAATGCTGTTGTAATGTCGTCGATAATTGAGGGAGTTTGCCGACAACTTTTATTAGTCTTGTACCTATGCTTATTTAGAAAAACTCTGCTATTTGAATTAAATTATACATCTCAATATTTTTTCACACATTTTTCTTAACTCTTATTAGTTTATATGCGGATGTTTCACTTCATGAATTTATTTACATATCTTTTAATTGTTAAATGTGTTTAATTTTTGCTATTTGTGGAAGTGCCTTAAATAACGTACATCATTTATAAAAAATACTATTTTGAGTAATATTCCCAACACAATAAAGTAGCCTAAAATCATTTCTATTTCTTAGATTGCATGGCATGGCAAATCTCAAATATTTACTCAGGTAATTAAGAAGATGATTTTTAATTTTGAAAACAAAACAGGACATTAATATAAATTCTTTGCTTTACATTAAAGCATAGCTGTTATTGGTGTGAGACGATTACTTTTAAGTAAAATATACATACATATATTTACGCATAATTTGTACACGTTGCAATTTTCAAAAATAGTATCTGAAGAACAGTACCCTTGGAGTTTCTCATAACATTATAGACATTAATTGCGTTAAAGAAACCATTTTTTTTACTGAATAATCAATATGAATATCAAACTTCAGTATATCATCTATAACTATGCCTAGATATTTAATTATATTCACTTGCCTGCTTTTTGGTTATCATATCAATCTCCAGGTTAAGGCTGCAACCATGTTAAAGGGCCATACATTTCGATTTCGCTATGTTAACTTTGTAAAGGTATTTTTGTATTAGATTCCGCATTCTTTCCAGATATAAACATAAGGAAAGACTACAGTTCGCTTGGGACGAACAGTATGATACCCTATCCTTATCCCAAAGAAAAAAAACATTAGGAAGATGATGGATAGCAGTTTATTTCATTCTATGAAATTTATAGAAAACAATTTTTTTTTAAAAACGCCCCCAAAATGTGGGCGTGGCTAAAAACTTTGTATAAGCGATATATTGGAAGAAATATTGGCTAAATATATTGTTAAACATTTTTTTTCGATTTCTATGCAAATTTTCGAAGAAAACAGCATTTTAGTGAAAAACGTCCACAAAAAGTAGGTGTGGCAAAAAACTTTATATGACAAATTTATAAAGGTAGCCAGTACCTACATATCTTCTGAAGGTTGAACAATTTTGTCTCTCTAACTTAAGCTTTAAAACGGTTTTTTCTAAATTTTGGGCGTGGCAGTGTGCGTATTTTGAAAATTTAAACACTTTACCATTTCGGAACCCTAGGGAGTATATTTTCCAAATTTCAGGTTCCTAGCATAAATTTAAAGGCCTCAAAAGTTGATACGGACGGACGGACGGACATTGCTAAATAGTCTTAGATTTTGGTTCTGATCATAAATATATATACTTTTATGGGTCTGCGACGAATATTAAGGGGTGTTACAAAACTATGTGTCAAAATTAATATACCCTTAGGATAGGGTATACAAATGAGAGCATCATCGGTAAACAGCACAATTTGAGAATGTCTAAGAACTTCCTTAGTTTCATTTATATAAATCATAAAAAGAATCGATCCTTGAGAAACTCTGTGTTGTGTTTCGATGCTGTTGGGCATTATGCCCTGTTTTGTGTGTTCTATTATACAGATAGGACAAAAACCGGTCATGTTCTATTCTGCTTACATCATAACCGTAAAGCTTTTATTTTTCAATAGAATTCATCGGTCTATTGTAAAAAATTTCATAATTTCGTTGAATGAACTGGACGTTCATGTCGCTCTATGTCGGTTATGGTTGTTGCCGGTCAAAGTCAAATTTAAAATCTCCTACTAATATAAACTGTCGGTTGAGATTAACAATATCTTCTATCCAAATTTTAAAAATGTTCACAGAATATTCTACATGGTGACCGATAAACTGACGATAGATACATGGCATGGATTAGTTATTCTTTGTTTTTTTTATTACTAGCTAGTATATATGTATGTTTCGGGCAATCTTTTCTTCTGTGATAACTTGAACTTAAAAACATAAGGAAAGGCTACAGTCCGCTTGAGGCGAACAGTACAATACCCTATCCATATCCCTATATGCCCCAAAGAAAAAACCATTAAGAAGTTGATGGATAGCATTTTATTTAGTTCGATTAAGTAAAAAAAAAAAAAAGTTTTTTTGAAAAACGCCCCCAAAAAGTGGGCGTGGCCACAAACTTTGTATGGGCGATATGTTGGAAAAAATATTGGGTAAATATTTTGTAAAACAGTTTTTTTCGCTTTCTGTGAAAATTTTCGAAGAAAACAGCATTTTAGTCAAAAGCGCCCACAAAAAGTAGGCGTGGCAAAAAACTTTATATGACAAACTTATAAAGGAGGGCAGTGCCTACATATCATGTGAAGGTTGTAACACTCTATCTCTAAAACTTTAGCTTTAAAACGGTTTTTTCTAAATTGTGGGCGTGGCAGTGGGCGTAAAAAAAATTTTACACTTAGCCATTTCGGAGCCCTAGGGAATATGAGGTCCAAATTTCAGCTTCCTAGCTTAATTTTAAAGGCCTAAAAATTGCGTACGGACGGACGGACGGATCCTAGATAGTCTTAGGATTTGGTCCTGATCATAAATATATATACTTTTATGGGTCTACGGCGAATATTAAGGGGTGTTACAAACTATGTGTCAAAATTAATATACCCTTAGGATAGGGTATAAATAGTCTTTCACATACATTTTTACACCTGTGTCGTGATTCGCTGTTGCATCGTACTACTACTCCTTGAATTTTGCAGTATACAACCCTGACTTTTTGTCTTTGCTATATTTCGAACTTGTTTTTTTTTCAGCTTGTAACAGTCGCTTGTGTACTGGGCTTTATTTGTCTCGACTACTATGGTTTGTGTCTAAAAGGTATTGGTTCTGTGCTTTTTGTTGAGTGATGCCATTGGAAACATAAACAAAGAAAAATGAGATTAAATCGAAAATACTGAACGTATATGTAGCCGTTTTTTATTATCGGAAATGATCTGTATAGATCAGCCGATGATAATAAAACACTCTGGATCATCAAACACTGGCTGCATTCTAATATTGCCAAGCATAACCTAGCAATGAACGACTATACGGCAGTCGTACTAATAACAAAATTAATGTTAAGATTAAGTTTGTGGCACTTTCTTTCAAATTTTCTTTTGCATAAGTGCGTAAGGGACAACAAATTTAAATTCTACTTCCAATTTGTTATTGGTACCGGGCAGTATATCTTCTCGTACTTCCTAATCTTCCGCTAAAAAAAATATTTCTGCAATCCTAGACATGCCAATCAGTAGCTGCAGTTAGATAGCATAATATTGAACACGTGGTTGAATAACATATGCACAAGCCAACGGGTCTTCAAAATATAGTTTTTTGAACCGTGGTTCCAAAAAGGTAGCGCCCATCCGTTTTCTGATTTCTCCCAGAATGAGATAGTGTACTTTTATTACTTACCTATCCCTTCCTCTCATTTAATAGACCCATATGTGTTTGTGTTTTTGTATCGATCTTGCTAAAGTCGCGCATCGCCGCATCGTATTCACTCGTCTTATTTTTTTTGTTGTTTATGTGTTTGGTTGCCGAAAACAACTTATTATCGGTAACATCGGTAAACATCGAAAGCATACAATGCATCGGATTGATTCGATGTTTCGAATAGTAACATCGATGACTTTCGATGTAATTATGAGCATCCCTAGGTTCAGTTTTTATTTTTATATCTTTTGCAGCGTTATGATACTTAAAAAATGGAATCTAAAAATTTATTTTGAGTTTTTTAACGACCTTTTTGGATTAACAATGATTTTACAATTAAAGTCTGGCAAACATGAACCGTGGATGAAAATTGTTTTCCTTTGGCGGCTGTCAAGTGTTTTCCCTAATGCCTGAAACAGATGTGCAGCAAAAGCCATGCAGCGAACTGATTTTATGTGGAATATGACACACAGATGGCCCCATGTCAATTCGTGCTGCAAGTTATCCCTATTGGGACCAGGTAACCCGCCACCTAGCTATCAGAGTTACAGTAATGTATCTACAGTCCTGTCAGTTGTTGTTATTTGTATTGAATTTTGTAGATTTTCAAAACTTTCTAAAATAAAATTCAAAACTATTGTGCGTATTCAAAAAATTAATAAAACTAGCAAATACGTAAGTTCTTTTGATGAAAATAAAATTATAATAAATCAACCAGTACCGACTATATTTTGTTCAATTTGTAATATGTGAAAAATTTATAGTTTAACATTTATTTGTTTATGTTAATAATTGCATTTCTTTATACATTTATATATTTTTATAGTTGAAATACAACGCCAGCCTTGAATGACAGCACATATTTCCTTTCGCTCGGATCTAATGCCAGATGCTTCATTTCAACGTCATGTGGCCTCTCATTTATTTTTGTCGTTTGAACAACGTAGCCAATAATTGTGTCTTTGTGGGACAAAGCAGTGCCAATAGAGTATACCCAACCAGCATCCACCAAATTTTCACCTTCTCGCAATGGTCGAACAGTTTTTTTAAAATATGTAACAATTTTGTCCATATAAATTTTTAAAATTGTTGTTCCATCGTCTTCAATGTCACTATTGTTTGATGTTCGTGTTGTACTTATGTTTCTATTAAAATATTATATTAATATCATCAAGAATTCAAACGTAAAACATCGAAATGTACAAAAATGATGCTACACAAACGCGGTTTGTTAACATATTTCACATTAAGTTTAAGCCGAAGCCTATTTGAAATTCTCACTTCTTTCACTGTTTTTATACACTTATGCCTGAAACAGATGTGCAGCAAAAGCCATGCAGCGAACACAGCTGGCTGCATGTCAATTCATGCTGCAAGTTGTCTCTATCTCTAAATTGGCTACGCGGTATCAATGCAGACACAACGAAAAAAAGAATTACTTATATAATTATAGTCTGGCATTACTGATTTTGACAGAATCTGTCTTTATTTTTGTATTGATGTAAACAAAAACAATTTGCGAAAATGAAAGAAGAATTAATTGAGTTTGTAAAGACAAATAGATTTTTATATAATATCAACTTATATATGATAATATCAAGCAGCGATGCATGCATCCCTTCTGCACATCTGTTTCAAGCATTAGTGTTACTTCTAGAGTCCGCATGTGTAGAAGTGATTTTGAGGATAGTGAGATGCGATTTTTGAATTAAGGAGTGGATGGGAAAAATTGACAACAGTCACGTACGCCAGATAAGAAAATCAACATTCCCTTTTTCTCTGCGAAAGGATTAAGACTTATGCTCAAAACATATGTATAGAATTTTCCTTGCCGAAGAAATAGAACACACACGTTTAAATACACATGTAAATTCAGTACGCCTTGCAGTACTGCAGAATACAAAATAAAAATAGCAACATTTTGTAAATTTGGCATCATTGTGTTCTGACGTTTACTTCAAATATTTTTGTTTTATCACAACAATGCAATACTTTGCAGTAAAAAATCAGTATTGCAAAGCATAAAAATAGCATCATTTAACTATGATGTTTTTTTCTGACAATTAAGAATTCAGCCAAATTTACGTGATAAGATAAATCTGAGATTTAGATAATTACAAATTTAGGTGATTTGAAAATGTATTTAATAATGTAATTGTTTGTGTATGTTCATTTAAATTGAAGCCAAACGGAGTGGCGTGAATCTTTTGGTAACTAACGTTTTCTTTGTAAACATAAACTCATTACATTACTCTGTTGCATTAGCGTGGTAATGTCATATTTTGACAATGCAGCACAATGTTTCTAGTTCACACGTTTCCCCACCTAAAGGATAGAAAATTCAAAAGGATTTGACGGCCATTTTCAAAATTTTCAGAGTTGTCTAGTTGTCTTACTGGTTTTTTACTAATGTCCACCTGTGGCACAGAAACTTTATCTGTCAGTTCTCCTATTCCTACTCTGTTTTCACGTGAATTGAGTTTGATGTTAAATGTGGTGAAAATTGTGGGGAATAGCCTCGCGTAAAATGCACCAGAAAAAAGCTTATAATAGCAGAAATGGTATGTTTACGACAACGTCAGTGTGAAGTGAGAAAAAAGGCGCAGCTTGTAAAGTATAGGATAACGAAAGTAGAAGGAGTAAATGCGCGAAGTATTCGGTCAATACAAATCAATCTAAAAGTTGCAATAGAGACTTCTACCTTTCGACAGCTGACAGTTAACCAAGAAAAAAAATCGGCATGGTGTCCTAACAGACAATTTGTTACAGTATTTTATGCATGCATTTCTGAAGTTCGGTATATTAAAGTGATTTCATAAACAAGTTTAGATGTTTCAAAGCGCGAAGTGGTATATATATTAATAAGTAATTATTACTTTGTAATAAAATATAAATCCATCCGCAGAATTTAAAAATCCGGCCAGATTTGACAGCTCAAAAAATTAAAATGGTGACAGTTCTAAATTTAGCTCTACAAAGTGTACAATAAGTATTGTAAAAGCAAAAACAGTTCATTATTTACGTAAGTTTTGTGAGGCCAACAGTAAAAAAATTGTTTCACATTACAGTTGACATAACGTGATAGTTTTTTCAAAATGGTTCTCTGGCGCAGAAATGCGATTGTGTGCGTAAGCTGCCTCAATTTAATTTGAATGCAAAAACATATCGAGGTGCGCCTTTTTTTAAGAAAATAAAAAAGTCAGTGCGAGAGAGTAAAAACTAGTCTAAGGGGCCAGTTATAGCTATCATTGAAAAATTTCTGTCAGCGGAAGGCCACTGGTATAGGTTTTATCAGCTGTTCATTGAAATCGATTTCTATCAGTGAAATAATAAAAACAGGTTTATAAAGGGTGATTTTTTAGCTGGTTTGGTTTTGGCAACACTGGTTTTGACAGCTGACGTGTGTTTAGTACCTTGTGTCACTGTCAAACAGCTTCAGTTTGGTTTGCAATTTAACCATGGATCGTCTTACAAATGAACAACGCTTGCAAATTATTGAATTTTACTATCAAAATTCGTGCTCGGTTCGAAATGTTCATCGCGCGCTGCTTCCATTTTATGATCGGCATTCTCGACCTTCTGAGCAGTCTATTCGGAAGATTGTGACCAAATTTCGCACCAAATTTACTTTGTTGAACATTAAACCACCAACACGTTTACGTACTGTGCGTATTGAAGAAAATATTGCGGCCGTATCAGCTAGTGTGACAGAAGACCGCGAAATGTCGATTCGGCGCCGTTCCCAGCAGTTAGGCCTTTGTTACAGCACTACGTGGAAAATTTTGCGGAAGGATTTGGGCGTAAAGCCTTTTAAGATACAGCTGGTGCAAGAATTAAAGCCAGCCGACCTACCACAACGCCGAATTTTTGGTGAATGGGCTCTTGGAAAGCTGGCCGAGGATCCGCTTTTTTATCGAAAAATTGTGTTCAGCGATGAGGCTCATTTTTGGTTGAATGGGTACGTAAATAAGCAAAATTGCCGCATTTGGAGTGAAGATCAGCCAGAAGCATTGCAACAGCTACCAATGCATCCCGAAAAAGCCACTGTTTGGTGCGGTTTATGGGCCGGCGGCATTATTGGGCCATATTTCTTCAAAGATGATGCGAATCGCAGCGTTACTGTCAATGGTGAACGCTACCGAGCGATGATAACAAACTTTTTTTTGCCCGAAATGGAAGTTCTTGACTTGCATGATATGTGGTTTCAACAAGACGGTGCCACATGTCACACAGCACGCGAAACAATGGCGCAATTGCGAGGCGAGTTTGGTGAACAGTTAATTTCACGTTTCGGGCCGGTCAATTGGCCGCCTAGATCGTGCGATTTGACACCATTAGATTATTTTTTGTGGGGGTAAGCCAAGGCTAATGTGTATAGGGACAAGCCCGCTTCGATTGACGCACTGGAAGCCAACATCCATGCATTCATTCGTGAGATACCGGCCGATATGTGTGAAAGAGTATGCCAAAATTGGACTCAGCGGATGGGCTACCTGAGACGCAGCCGCGGTCAACATTTGCATGAAATTATCTTTAAACATTAAATTGCAAGGTTCAAACTATCGATTCAAATAAATATTTCATTCATTTTTTCGAATTTTTTGTGTTTTTTTTTTTTAAAAGTTCTAAACCTCTTAAAAAATCACCCTTTAGAAAAGTTTAAATCAGAATTAAGTAATCTGTTTTGTAGAAAAATTCTATAAGTGATTAGCTTTATTTTGATACCGCTTTGTTTAGTTGTCTCAAATTACGAAAACAAAATGTTTAGTTATGGATTTGAATGATAGCTATAACTGCCCCCTAAATCGACTATCAATATAATTACTCATCTATGGTTCACACGCACTGGCCATTTTTTTCTGCTGCAATTTTGCGGGCTTAAGTGGACATAAAAGCCTGATATGCTGGTGCTCAGGCAGTCGGTGCGCGGCATAGGGGCTAACAAAATACACATATTGTTAGAAATAACCTGATTTAAAAACACAAAAATACGAAAGAATGAATTCTTGGCTTTCAAAACTGCCGACCTATTGCTCTTTTTTTTGTACGTTGTGGCGTTGTGTTTTAATACACATTTTTCCATTTAAAGTCCATTTTTTAAATTGCCCCTCCCGCCTAAATAGGGTAAGATGAATCCCCCACACAAAGTTTTATATAACCCATCTGCAAACGACATATTTAAATGTACGGAGCCAAATTTATAGCCATCTTTAATATAGGAACTAAAAAAATATTTAAAAAATTAAAAAGTATGTCACCATTAATTTTTGAGATAGGTTTAAATCATCAGTTTTCTCGTTACTGGTTGGTTTACCCTATATGTTTGTATGTTATACAGAAACATGGTGTCATAAAATTTGCAACTGTGAGAAAGTGTTCAATTAAACGACACATTTTCTTCAACTTTTTTTCGTACACTTTTTATTAATTCGCACTCCATTTTAGACTAACATTGGATATTAAACTATTAGTTTGAGAAGCCCAACACATTTTTGTTTGCTTGAGTTCTATATGTGGAAATAACGAACATTCCAAATTATGCCGTTCCTCCTTTAAATCTATCAAATAACTTCACTCGGCCTATGGCGATGGAATCGGTCCCGTCCGGCGCAGGGTTTTAGCCACAAAATTGCAGAGAGAAGAACGAAAAGAAAATAAACCAAGCAATTCAAAGAGAATAGCACTGATGCTCGCTCTCAACGCGTATGCATGTGTCACCATTGCCATCGTCAGTGAAGAAAAAGACAATAAAATTGCTGCCCACTCCAGCCGATTGCCAAAGCGAGAGACAAGAAAAGGTGCGGCCATATTGATTAAGCACAGAATATAGTTTTTTTCACTCTTCTCCATTGATATCACGCTCAAGAAGAAGACGGTATACCGTTCCATTCCAAAAACATTTCCATAGGCTTGAATGTGTGCGTGTGTTCCAACGCCGCCGAGTACGCAAACCGAACGAGAACCGACCAAATAATACAATTTATTCCTTCAGTATTGAATTCGATCAGGCCGACGACGACGAGTCCACGAAGAAGCGAGTAATACGGAAAAGTTCTCTCACTCCATAGATTTAAAAAGAAAAAGTAAAGAAAAAAATTTTTACAGCTTTTCTTTCATACGTTTTTTTTCACATACTATATATTTTTCTGTGTCAAATAGTTTTTTATTACTTGAATCCTTAAGTTTAAGCCGTCAGCTAATTCGCAGATTTTCTTTTATTTGAATTACTTTCAAGGATTATAAAGCAACCTTTATCGAGACAACACGATGTCTGAACGCGAGAATAATGTTTATAAGGCTAAATTGGCTGAACAAGCGGAGCGCTATGATGGTAAGTTTCAAGCAAATATTTTTTTCACTTTGCTTCCATCTTCAATTTTCTCATGGAATGATCTAGAAAGAGATTTGCTGGGGTTTTCTTTTTGCCGATAATCTGCATGAATTTTTACGGATGTTAATTTTTTTTTGTGAACGATTTTCCGATTTTTTTTTTAAATGCATATACATGAGAATATATGTATAGTATAGATATATCCAAGAAGAAAGAGGTGGAACAAGAAAAAAAGGTCAGCGCAGAGGTTGTGGGGTTGTGTCCTATGGAGGAGGAAAAAAATGAATTTTTGCAGTGATTTTTGCCGAGCAAGGATTTTCTTTTAATTTCGGTGTTTGTATACCGGCATTTTGTTTCTGATTGCATTAAATTTTGGAATCATAAGTTTTTTTAAACTGCGTTGCTATGCCGCCTTTTTAATTTTTTTTTAGTTGTTTTTTCTCTTTTCATTAACGTAAAAAATAGGGGGGAAACGACGATTTTAAATGGATGGAAAAAAGAAGAGAGCGACAGAGACAGACAGTTGGTTTTTGGAATTCAAAAAATCAATGAATGGATCGATCAATAAAAAAGGTTTTATAGCAAAGAAATTGAGCTTAACATATATAAATTTCTGGATAAATTTGCTTTAGATGATCGTTAAATAAGTTGTTTTTATTATTAGTTTTTTATTCGCGTCCTTATATTTTTTTAATGTTAAAATGTTTGTCATAAAATTTGGCGGTGTATGGTAACCAAGTCATACACACACTTCCAAGTATTTGTTGAACTTTAATGCTATCCTTTTCTATATTTTTTTGGTTCTACACGATGCTTACGAATCACATGCTTGGCTGGATTATAGTATTTTTCACGCTTTTTTCTGGAAATAAAATCTTTAATTAGTTCTTTATTTTTTTGAAAATTCAAACTGAAAAACATTTTGGAGCTGGAAAAAAAATTAAACGCTGTCTCTACAGTGATATCTTTTCTCCCTTGACAGTTGTTGGGGAGAAATTGATTAAACTTGAAAACTCATCTCCTTTCCGCAAATTCCTCCATCTATTGGACGTGAAAGAGACAGCTAGAAATGCTTTAGATTTTTTCATATCACTAAGAAGAAAAGCTAAGTGTACACACAAATACAAATTACTAGGCGCCCATTCATTTATATATAATTCTCATAAAAATGTATATGCGTTTTTGTATGACTGTTGTAATTTGTTCTCGGGCTCTTTAGTGTGGAGATTTTTTTTATAGGACAATGCTTTTAATTATCCTATGCATTATATTTCTAATATTGTTTTCCTCGTGTTGAGGAATGACAAATAAAATTATGCAAGCAATATTCTCTAGATGAGAGAGTACAGTGTAGAACCTTTGCAGCGGTTTCTGTCTTTTGGGTTTTTCTTTTATCCGGTTTTCTTTCGGTCAAGCTGTTTGTCTCTATCTTTCATGCGCTGGCCTTTTCGCCGGCTGCGTCGTTGTCTGTTGGTTTGGTGTGTGGAAAATGATTCATCCATCCGAACCACGAATCTATTGCCGCCGAGTAGGTATATCCAACTTGATTTGCTGTGATTCACACGAATTTCCATAAAATTAGCTTTATTGCTGTACTCCCTATTCTGCACCATATATAAATTTTTTGTTTGTTTGACGTTTTTATTCCATATGTACATATATACTTTATATGTGTGTGATACTTTCGAAAAATGTTGCATTAATTACACAGCGCTCTTAATGCCTTCTTCCCCCTACGGAGAATTGGAATTTTATCATGACCTCAAGTGCAGAAATCGTCAAGTAGACTCATTTCGCTTATACGAAAGAAACAAATTGGTAGTACGATGACGCAGGACGATTGCGCTACATTCGGGGGTGGTTAACAATATAGGGTCTTTAGTCTAGACACAGAGATGTGAATGCGTTTGCATATATGTATATGTATGTATGATACATTGTACTAGTTTAGTTTTTTTTTAATTTCAAAGGAACTGCACCTGCACTTGGGAATTTACTAATGTTCACCCTTCAGTTGTTGACGGACACAAAATGACATAGTTTGTTCCTTACTTACACCTGGTTGAACTGGTAACTTTGTATCAATACAAGTGATGCTACCAGTTATTTATCAAATATTTGAGGCCTCTATTGCACGTGCACTCGTATATTTGAGTTGTGTGAGTATTAGCACGTATTTCATCTTGTTCCTGTATTTCAAAATATACGTTAAGGCACGCAAATATCAGATGCACATGTACACGTTCAAAAACGGGCACCAAAAATCGAATAGATACAACCAATTACAGTAGGTAATACTTATATAGAAATCTAGTGTTTTTTTTTTTGAAAAATGTACGACAATTATCTGTTAAATTAGTCATTCCTATTTTATTGTCAAGGATACCGATTTTTAATGTATTGGGAACTTAACACATTAGTGTAGAATAGCTCTAAATGTTTGCATGTATACCTTATATAGAGTATTAAGTCGGTAATTGCGCGTGTCACCGATTTTGAGGCTTTTACATTTGAGCTAGAAATCTTAATTTAGGTCATAAATCCTCCAGAGGCTCAAGAGTTAACGTGTTGTGTTTTTCGTACGTTTTTGACGTCATTCTTCATTTCTCCAATGCAGGCGGGTCCAAAAATATGAAGTTAAAGTCTATAAAATTGTTTTTGTAGGAGGTACATAGTTAAAAAATAGGCGAACAAATTCGTTTATAAATATTATTTTATACTCCACTTATTACAGAATATAAAAATAAAATCAATTGTATACAAAAAAATACACTCCTGGGTAGGTAACACAGTTTTTGTATTCTGATAATGTGTACATATTCGTAAACAGAACAAATTCCGTAAACAACAAAGCGAAAAAAGTCAACAATTGGCATAAGTACGCATCACTTACATATACATATGTAGTTCCATGTACGTGTATGGCGATGACGAATACTATGCTTTGACAGGGGTTTGAATTTACAGCCATTTTAACGATCAAGTAGCTCAGTGATGTCATTTTAAGGATCCATGTTTTTGATCCATTTATGTAAAATTGTTTTCGCTCAAAGTGCAGCTGCGCATACATATCATTGAAATGATAATTGTTTATTACTTATGTAATATTAGCAATAAACAGCAGTAGATACAAGAGCTTTTTGTTGGAATTTAATAAACCGGGGGCGGGGTTGGTCCAAAAGCTGACGAATTTAGGATTTCAATACTACAAATTCGCAAGTCGGATTTATTTGTACCTAACTACATATGTACATATTTTACGAATACACAATTAAATTGAATAAAATTTTGTATACATTTTTCATTATTACGGATTATGGAGTTAAAATCGTTATTTTTTTTTAAATTAGCTTATTCAAAAGCACAAAAATTAAGATTTAGGTTTAAACATATACTTTGAACTAATCACGATTGATTCAAGCAATTTGATTTTATTTGCAACAAAAATGCTTTAAGGATTTCATTTTAATTTCTAGACATTTTATTTGTAGGAATTAATGAGAGCTCTACTATATATCTATAAATGTTAGGATACGAGGGTAGTTCATGGCGTAGATATTAAATTCGCCGTATTTTTTAATACAGCTTTTAAGGTCTTCCACATTATGTGACTTTGATATTACACAACAATTTTTGTTTTCGTCTTCAAATCGATTAAAACATCATATGCATCATTTCATAATCAATAAAACGTCTGGCTGATGGCAAAATTACTCCATTTTATGTTCATCTATTGCGAAAGTCTAAATATCATCAAAAGTAAGAACTGTCATGAGAATTGTCTCAAAAATAAATTAGGAATCAGTATTTAACTAGGCTTTAGGTCCTGTATGGGTCGTTTAAACATAACTACCCTAGTTATTAGTCTACAAACGAGATTAAACATTTTTCGGCAAACATGCAATTTATACAAAAATCAATTGAAAATAAATCACTTAAAGTTTCTATACTTTACTACTATACGTGAACTACAAGTGGGCATTTCTATAAACAACAGGGCAGATTCTCTACTACTTTCTCTACACTTTTGTATTGTAACTGTCTTTTTATACGCCAAAGCGATAAACATAAACAGATCATACGAAATGACAACCCGTACCCGAATTTACTTGAAAGGTATTTCGTTTGTAAATGTTGTTAAATTAATATCACTTTTCGGGTTACACAAAGAATAAAGAAGCCAAAAGTAATAATTACATATATCTGTACCCATTAAATACCAACTAGGTTAACTGGGAGTAAAAAATAGTTACGCTAAAAACATATTATTCCGTATTCGAAATCATTTAATAAGGTCAAATCGCTGACTTAGTAGGTATACAAAATTACATAGAAGTACAATCAACTGTTTTATTTAGCATTTCATCGAAATGTAGAACTAGGAAACCAATAGGAATGTATATGTGTATGTATAATAAACTTGAACGGGCATAAAAGCACATATTTTACTGTTATGTATATTGTGTATTGTGGTCCATTGATCAGATTTTAAGGTTAGTTTATATAGAAGTTGGGCTTATATTAGTTTGAGCGGAAAAACTATTTAATTTAAAACTTGTGCAATAAATTTAACTTTTCAATTACCTGTTTTATTTGCAGATTATGTCATCTCTTTTTTTTGTTAAATGATAACGCATAATATCTATATATATCTTTCAATATGTAGCTCTAACTTTGATAAACCCTGTCGTTTGTGTAAACAGTTGACACACCTTATTGTATTTTAGCTACTTACTGATAAAAACAAAACAAAATATAAATCCGAATGAGGCGTGACGTAAGAATGTAGATTCATTTACATGTACATGTGTCTTGTACAATGAGTTCAGATACTCGAATTACACTAAACTGAGTTATAAGCTTCCGTTTGGTATATTTTGATAGTTGAGCACGCAGGATCAACGTAGCGACTACGTAAAAAAAATTTAAAAAATAAACTAGGACTAACGGATTTATCCATAAGTTGACATCAAGTTCATATTTCGAATCAAACAAAAAAAAATTAAATTTTTTGTATATGAATGAATCAATCTTAATTAAAAAAAAACAACAACATATATTTACAACATCAATATGTAAATTTCTAACATTCATTCAACGTTTCTATTTAACAGAAATGGTTGAGGCCATGAAGAAAGTCGCATCTATGGATGTCGAACTTACTGTCGAAGAGAGAAACCTTCTATCGGTCGCATATAAAAATGTGATTGGTGCTCGTCGTGCCTCCTGGCGGATAATTACGTCCATCGAACAGAAGGAAGAGAATAAGGGCGCCGAAGAAAAATTGGAAATGATCAAAACTTATCGTGGACAAGTGGAGAAAGAATTACGCGACATCTGTTCGGATATTTTGAATGTTCTGGAGAAGCATCTTATTCCATGTGCCACCAGTGGGGAAAGCAAAGTATTCTATTACAAAATGAAGGGTGATTATCACCGTTATTTGGCTGAATTCGCTACTGGCTCGGACCGTAAGGATGCCGCCGAAAATTCACTGATCGCTTATAAGGCAGCGAGCGATATCGCCATGAATGATCTTCCTCCAACACATCCAATTCGGTTGGGTTTAGCTTTGAATTTCTCCGTAAGTTAGGATATCTGTTTCCAAGTATTAAATAAGTAACTGAAAAACTCGACGAAACAGCTTCACACACAGTGACGTAATAAGTATATTAATTTTGTTTGTTTGTTTTTGTTTAGGTGTTCTACTATGAAATATTGAACTCGCCAGACCGTGCCTGCCGACTGGCGAAAGCAGCGTTCGATGATGCCATCGCTGAGCTGGATACACTTAGCGAAGAAAGCTACAAAGACTCAACGCTTATCATGCAGCTTTTAAGGGACAACCTTACACTATGGACGTCCGATATGCAAGCTGATGGTAAGAAAGGTTGATTTTCTTTATTTAATCACTGAATTAAATATTAAAGTTGTTGCAATTGCTGGAATGATCACATTCAGTAGGATTAAGTAGTTGAGAGGATAAAAGAATCAGCTCCCTTAGCATAGCTCCAGATTTTATAATCATTGTCGTTTTAATGGCTTCATGTATCGTATGAAGCTAAACATGTTCCTTTCAGTTGAAACCTAAATAATAGTATAATAAACTCAGCACTAAGCAAAAGTGTACTTAACTGATTTGTTCGCGCTATCAATATGTATGATTTGTTCAACTACCTTTATCGCAAGTGCACAATATTAACTGTTCGAATTAAAACATTATAAGATTGATAACGTATAACTTTGGGAAACTTCATTTTACAATTTTTCAGAAACAGTAGGCATGTCCACTAAAAATTTATTAATCTTTACTTAATGTAACATTCTATCAAAATGAAAGCAATAATTATTCTCTCTGTGGTTTTTGGCATACAAAATATAAATTTTCTTTTGAATTTTTATTTCCTTGAGATTTAATAAAAATATGTAATTTTGATAGGGAGGGTTATGATCCCTATATTCTTGATCATAACTTCTTATAAACAGGGCAATTAAAATAAAATTGAAGTATGTTTGTAGTTATCGATAATAGATGGCTACATTTTTTCTAACTACATATATATATTTCAATAAACTTATTCTTTTATGTTCTTTTTTCAGGTGAAGGCGAACAGAAAGAACAAATTCAAGATGTTGAAGATCAGGACGTGTCGTAATTTATGTACCATTAAAATGTGTGAAAATGGCATAATAAAAATAAAAAATATATATAATAATAAAATAAACATCAATAAAATTTAATAATAAAAACCACACACAAAACAACAACTTTAATTTTAAGGAATCTAAAAAAATATAAAAAAAAATAATATACATATAAGAAATATAAATTATAAGTGTATTGTTTCGTCTTTGTATTAAAAGAAAATCAGCAACAACACAGAGCAAAAAACACCCACACTCAACATTAAATACTTTTTTTTCTTTAGATGGAAATCAATTTAATTATTATAAATGAAATAAAAAAAAATAAAAATAAAAAAAAAATTAAATCATTCGATATAAATTCTTGAATCCTGAGGCCAGATCACATAGAATAAAAACAAATGGACCAGTTCGTGTCGAGGTTTTTGTCTCATTTTATTGCTTTAGATACGATAGAGAAAAACTTCGAAACGAAATCGCCCAATCGTTTTCATTTTACGCGATTAGATTCCTGTTTGTTTGCTATCCCTCCTTTTTCCGCCCAGACATTTACCCGACACCATATTTACTTTTTTATTTTTTGTTTACGTATATTATTATTAGTCCCAAAGTTGAAGATAGTATTTTTCTTAATTAATAAATATGTTAATACCCCCAAAAACACAGCTACTTAGTTTTCACACACACAAACTCTTAAAACAACACTTGTAACTTTGAACTTTTTTCTTGATTGTATTCCAATAAAATGAGAAAAAAAAACTAATAAAATTATAAACTATTTTTTATATATATTTTCCGTTTTTTTTTTTTTTTATTCATAAGAAATTTTAACATTCTGCTTCAAAAATTTTGTTGAAATTACATTCTTTTATTCGACAAAAAAGCAAACATCGCATTGTTGTCATACAAAGATACAATGAATTATTAATTATATATATAACTGAATATATATATTGTATTTAATTAGAAGTATTTAAAAAAAGATAAAGCAAACAAAGTAAACTTAATTCATACATTTCAATAAACAAAGAAAGAAAATTAAAAAAAAAAAATATGAATAAATTAATGTCACACAGAAGTAGAACATTTTTTTTGCCGTCGCGACTATACTGCATTTATTAATTATTATTATAAACAATTATATAAAATAAAAAATAACAGTTAGAATTTAAAAAAAAAATAGTGAAAAAAGCGAGCAAAATAAAGAAAGGTACAGAACAAGTTTTTTAAGTAATATGTGGTAGTACGTACCAAAATTTAATCAATGAAAATAAATAAAAAAGGAATAACATAATTTTTTTTTCTATTTAAAGAAGGAAACAAAGCAACCAAACAAGCAGGCATATATTATATGTATTATATATACATACATACATACATACATACATTTTTGTTTCATTTTGTATGTGTAGCTCTGAATAAACATTGAACCGAATTTCGAAATTGACAAAAAAAATATTAATAACACTACAAAAGAAAAAAGCAAACCTTTAATTGTAACCAGCATTGATAAATATGTGTGCATAATTTTCTATGATTTAAAAAAATTTCTTTACTTAAATAAAAGAGAAGGAAATACATAAAACAGCGGAAAATGTGATTTTCATTAAATAATAAACAGTGCCTGTGGGGCCCGCTACGCAATATTAAGCCGCCTTGTCGCAAAAACTATATAAGACTATTAAAATAACAGCGCTGTTCTGGTAACTGCGCATTGGGCGTTTGAGATGGCTGGGAATTGTAGAGCGAATGGACACCAACGCTACACAAACGCGCGCACAAGTGGAAGGGCAGTTAGTCAAAGAATGCGGTAATTGAAGAGGTTTGTAAGTTGAGGCCCATAACCACCACGGAATGTAATATGAACATTGTTTTCCTATTGACACTCGGGGCACCTGGTGGTAAATAGTGAAACAAATTTTCAGATCACATATCATGATCTCATTGAGATTATAAATAGCCATTTTTTGTTATCGGAAATGATCTATACGGATCAACTGATGATAATAGGCCCTAGCGAGGTATCCGTCGGAACGGAAAATTCTCCGCAACGCATACTCTGTCGGAGTCCCTAATTACATTCGAGGTATCCGATTTCGGAAAAGAATAATTAAAATGCGACGACGCATTGATCTGACATGCGACAAATGTTAGATTCTGATAGAGATGTAGAAAATGTACCGATATATCGAAAAGCCGATATATGTCGACCCATATTTGTATTTACAGTACTTTAAATTTGTATATATATATATATATATATATATATATATATATACCTCGAAGCAAAAATCGTAGGAAATCGGAGAATTTTCCGTTCCGACGGATACCTCGCTAGGGCCGAATAAAACACTCCAGATCATCACACACTGGAAGCATTCTAATAGCGTTGCCTAGCGTAACCTAGCAGTGAACGACTATACTAACTATACTATATATATACTAACAAAATTATTTCTGCGTACTTAGATATTTCAGTCATTAGCTGTAGTTCGATAGCATAATCGGCCCTAGCGAGGTATCCGTCGGAACGGAAAATTCTCCGATTTCCTACGATTCGGAGGATTTTTGCTTCGAGGTATTCTTCGGAACATCTGTTCGGAACATTGTTCCGACAGCAAAAAAACGCACAACTAATCTGCGTTGCAGTGCGATGAAATGCATTAGCAGTGACATTTGTGACAGTTGCACACCATTTTATGTCCGATCTCCTCCGACAGCAAGTGGTCGCGGAATTTTTTCCGATTTTCGGATAAGCAGTTAAAAAATGTAAGCAATTATAAATAAAAAAAATTAAAAAAAGTATTAAGTATGAAATACCTCCCTCCTGTCAACATATACAAATTTAAAGTTCTGTAAATGCAAATATGGGTCGACATATATCGGTACATTTTATACATCTCTAAATTTGTCGCATGTCAGATCAATGCGACGTGGCATTTTAATTATTCTTTTCCGAAATCGAATACCTCGAATGTAATTAGGGTCTCCGACAGAGTATGCGTTGCGGAGAATTTTCCGTTCCGACGGATACCTCGCTAGGGCGGGTTTTATTAACAACTAATTCTGAAAAGCGCATTCGATTAACTCACTTTGACTGCGAATTTCATTTTTGTATAATATATAACCATATTAATCAATAAAAATAGAAGCTTTATCGTTATTTATTCGGATATAAAAATGTCTCATTTCTTTTGCGATTATCAATCATCTTACAATTTAAATATGGCAACATGGATCGTAAAAGAAAATTGTTTTCCTATTAACACTTGAGCGACCTGTTGTAAATAGTAAAACCAGTTTCCAGATCACAAATCGTGATCTTGATAAAACGTAAGATCATGGGTATTTGTTGTAGTGCATACAAATTCAAGATCCATATACATCATTTCTTATAATAAAAAACGGCAATTGTTTCGATGGCGGGACTCTTCGATTTCGTTGAAAAAAATCTTCTCTCCTCTTCTCCTGGCACTATACTCTTCCCAGGTTGCCACTCAGAGTGCATGCACATTTAAGATGCTAGATGCGTGCCTTGCATCGGTTAGTATGTGGTCGAGTTGGTTGGCGGTTCGTCTTGGAAACCGATGCTGTTGTCGTATCATGGAGGCTGTGTTTACCGACTAATCAGCCAAATATGCTTCTGCAATTTCTGCTTCAAAGTACGATTTTGATGTCGTACCCTGGACAGGGTCCGAAGGCACAGTCCAGGAAGAGATAAAACTACTCCTCGATTGGGTTCAGCTTTTATCAGTAGGAGCGTGAGCACATATTAGGATGATGTTGGAAAACGTGTCTTGGATGTGGACTATAGTCAGGCCATCGCTTATCTGTCTAACGTCAATGACTTTTAATCATAGCCGATTTCACACGACGAAACCCCATCCTAGAATGTGCATGCTTTTGTGGCAACTGAAATAAATGTCGCGTGTTTTCATTTTTGTATACCTGAACCAATCCAACGTATTTATGTCGTGCAAAATTATGTCGTTTTCGTTTGGTAATCCGGATGAGCTTTCCGATTCGGGATGCCAATCCAACAAGCACATATTTTCATTAAATTTGTTTGATATCGATTTCGTGTGACAACAAGTCGCTTTCATACATTTGGGATAATTTTGTTTTTCCTGGTATTTAACTTTGTTAAAATTCAAATGTTAATAGTTAAAGAGCATTAAACTGTGTGTTTTTCAATTACATGTGCTAACCGAAATGTGTGATCTTTACTTCTTTAATTTGCAGTTGAAGCAGAAATAAAATAATAACTGAAATGTTTCTAAAATTTCAAAATGCAGGTATGTGTAGAACTTTTTCTCACCTCTCACTCTGATAAATACACCATAACTGTATTATCGCCTCTATGTTCGTCAGACCATTGTATCATATTTGCAAATTTTTCGCACTGTACCCACAAAGTTAACGAACAAACACCAAAGAGAACCGTATGGCAATACGAGAAAGCCAAATGGGGTGAATTAAACGGTTTCTTCAGGAGTTTTTACCGGTCGCTATCACAGATGAGGAATTCCTCTATAGCGATGTGGTTACTGCTGCTGGTAACAAATATAATTCACCTGGGTATGAAATGATTTATCGCTAACAAAATAAAGAGTATCAAAGCTAAGGTAAACGCGTAATGTGACTCGAGTTGTAAGGAGGCTATCATGGCTAAAGAGGTGAACTATCGGCCATATAAGGCCAACTCATCAAAGAATACCCGAAAAAACGTTCAAACGAGCCAGAAATGACTGGAATGGCCATGTTAATCATGTCGAATTTTCCTACGACCAAAAGTTGAGGCAAAAAATACTAAGAAGTCCCTCGGATAATAAAAACTTTTGGTCGTTTGTTAGAAATATAAATGACGGCCTCGTCATCTTTTCCGACCCTCATTTACAATTACATTTCAGCATTCAGCTTTTAGATAAAGATCTACTTGCTGTTCACATTGCAGCCTGCTCAACACTCACAGATTGTGCTTTATCTCAGTTTTCTTTTCGCGGCTTCCGTGACAAGAGTACTTCAAGATCTTAGCATATATAAATCCGCTGGTCCAGATGGTCTTTTCTCTATCGTTCTGAAAAGGTGTTCTTCCACGCCGGCAAAACTAGTGCGAAAGCTTTTCTATCTGTCCTTTTCTTCAGGGCTCTTTCCGATATACATAGAAAAAAGAATTTGACCAGCCTGTCCAAACAAAAAGACGAATATCCCCCCTTTTCTTCCCGACCGATTGCAATTACGTCCCTCCTTTCCAAGGTCATGGAAACGCTGATAAATCTTCAGCTTATAAAATATCTTGAATCGCGAAAACTTTTTATTGACAGGCGGGTACGGTTTTTGTGTCAACAGGTCCACTGCTGATTTGATGACGTATCTAACTGAAAAGTGGTGGTTGGTGGTGAAGGTAAAATCGTTGCACTTGATCTTTTCAAAAGAATTTGACAGAGTTTGGCATCAAGTTTTTTTTGTCGAAAATGCGTGCATTTGATAGCATAATTTTGAACACATGTTTGAGTTTCCATTTTATATGTATCTGCTGCAGCGCTATCACACTAAAACAAATAGCATATGAACATAAAATTTATTTAGATGTTTCATTAAAAGTCCATTCTGCAAAGCGCTTAATAAGAAATCTGCATAAGACTGCAAATCTTCTTAAAAAGATGTGAAGAGTAATTATTCACTACTGAAGGACGCAAGTGGATGGAAAAAAGAAATTCGATTCTCCAAAATCGTTAGCACTTTTGTCAAAATGGTTGATACATTGCTTTGCCCTAAAGCGACGTTAGCATGTTTTGCGATTGACCTTTTGAAATTTTTTTTGCCAAGAAAACGCAAAACTACGGCTAGCTAGTAAGTAAGTGATTATGAAAAAAATTCGAAGTTTTCAAATCGATCGAAATATAGAATACTCGGCCCTAGCGAAGTATCCGTCGGAACGGAAAATTCTCCGATTTCCTACGATTCGGAGGATTTTTGCTTCGAGGTATTCTTCGGAACATTGTTCCGACAGCAAAAAAGGCACAACTAATGATCTGCGTTGCAGTGCGATGAAATGCATTAGCAGTGACATTTGTGACAGTTGCACACCATTTTTTGTCCGATCTCCTCCGACAGCAAGTGGTCGCGGAATTTTTTCCGATTTTCGGATAAGCAGTTAAAAAATGTAAGCAAGTATAAATAAAAAAATTTAAAAAAAAGTATTAAGTATGAAATACCTCCCCCCTGTCAACATATCCAGATTTAAAGTTTTGCAAATACAAATATGGGTCGACATATATCGGTACATTTTATACATCTCTACATTTGTCGCATGTCAGATCAATGCGTCGTCTCATTTTAATTATTCTTTTCCGAAATCGGATACCTCGAATGTAATTAGGGTCTCCGACAGAGTATGCGTTGCGGTGAATTTTCCGTTCCGACGGATACTTAGCTAGGGCCGACTAAAATGATTTCATTCTATTTGCAATATCGATTTCGATTTCATTTTACTCGATTTGTGAAACCTAGCTGATAGATCGTAAATGAAAATTGATTTTCTTATTAACACCGATGATAGCACCTGGTGGTTAATAGTAAAGCAAATTTCCAGATCACAAATCGTGATATCGATAAATTGGAAGATCATTTGTATTTTTTGTAGTGCATACAAATTTAAGTTCCATATTGTTAATAACAAGCGGATATGGATCGGAAATGAAAATGGTTTCCAATTGGTGGTAAATAGTAAAGCAAGTTTCAAGATCACAGCACAAATTGTGTTATATCCATAAATAGTTAATTCATATTTATATATCCTAAATATTTTTGTTGTAATGCATATAAATTCAAGATCCATATAGTTTATTTCTGTTTTTCACGCAAAAGTGTGGGCAGAGTTTAGCGAAATACATATGTATTAAATTTATTTCGTTGTGAAAAAAATCAAAGCTTCCAAATCAAAATATTCCCTCACTTTCCCCGACATTCCCTAATTAATTTCAACCTGACTTTCCAGTCCAGTGGCAACTATGTACTATCAATACTATAAGGGTGCTAACAATCCCTACCACTCTCACATTCTCACTTGCTATATTTTTATAATAATTAACTTTTGAAAAGAATAGTTGCAGCAATTTTTTCTGGTCTTACAAAATCGCTGTTGAAATTGACACTTTACAATATTGATATTTGAATCTAATTTATGCATACTGATGTTCAATGTATATTTTATAGATTTTTCCTACAATTGTAAAAACATACAACGGTTAATAGGCTATTCCAGCATATTATTTAAAATAACAGTAGTGATCAATAACTTATAAATTATTTCGTCTTCATTCGATTGAGTAGTTCCCCTAATTTTTGAGTTCGGACTTCATTTGTAGTACGAGCCTTAATTTCTTCTAAACATTTATGTGTTGTTGCCTAAAAAATATATTTGATTAGTAAATTCGCCTAAATATATATTTCAGTTTAATACTTACTATTAGTTTCGGATCAGCATTTCCTTCGTGTTTTATTGCTAGATTCCATAGATTAACGGCTAACGAGAATGTCTTTTCTTTCGAAATGTCTGCATAACGAATTATCCTCAAAAGCAATTCCAAAGCCAGGGCTGACTGAGCTCTCTGTTGATTAGCAAATCCTAATGATTTCAATTGACTAAGAACGTGTTCGACGATTTGTGCGCACATAGAATTCACTTCAGCGATAAACTTCGGATCACCACCATATAGGCCGTCATTTGAGACGACTACAGAAAAAAATTAATACAGCAATTTTATTTGAAAAATTATTATTAGTGATTAACCATTTGGAATGTGGTATGGAAAAGTATCCAAACTCTCAATGTATAACATATCCAGAGCATGCAAATAGACAGTAGTGGGACCAATGCTGTGTAAATCAAATGGGAATTTCTTAAGTACATCGAGAAGCAATCTTAGTAAGTAGAGAACTCCTTGTTCGGGACTATCCTGAAAAAAAAAAAAAACATAAAAAATGGTCAGCATTTTAGTAAAGTTGTCAGTAATTACTGGAACAATTATAAGTGTGGACAGCATATTGCATAAATATGACACCAAATAGCCCTCTGTGCTTTTGAGTTTACCCTCGATTTCAATAGTGCGCGGAAGTTCGGCAACAAGTTGTAGAGCTGTCTCAAAACATGCGTCGCCTGGAAGAAGTACATTAAGATGAATATAAACGAAAGTAATTACATATATATGATCAAAATAATTGCCTACTATCAAAGAATATAAGATTACCAAGAAGACGCATCTCATACAAATCTTCGTACTGAACTTTTTGTATGGCGGTTTCAACATTTCAACTTCCGCAGAGGGCGAAGATACCTCTTTCTTTGCGAGGATCGCCGAGCATTGTATAGAGAAAGAGCTTTCTCTATACAATTATTATAATTTTATAATTTTCAATTATTTTGCAGTCGCTCCCTTTTTTTGAGTTTTAATAAAGAGCTTCTTGTGTTCAATTTCATTTTCAAAGGCAGATAATATTTCTTGGTAATTCTATATTCTTTGCTATTTTTTAATTACCTTGACCTAAACAAACGTTTAACAGGGCAACTTGACCACTCAGTAAATACAAATCCATTTGTGTGGCTATGGATGCAATGCTAGGTATCGTAATAAAGCAATATGCAGCACACGCCTTTACAAACGCAGCAGTCTTTCTGGTATGTTGCCCGTTTACAACATTACGCGTCTCAATTGCAAGTTTATTTACTGAATGCACAAGAGTAGTGATAACTGCATCCAAATTAGGGAATGCAGCTCGTGCTTCCACATAGAATGTTAGCTGTTGTTCGAAATCTCGCCCATAGTTTACGTTTTTGACAAAATTTGATATTAAACTTCCAATTTGGCGGCGTTCGTCCTCCACGGTAAGTGCACTGTAACATAGTGTTAATAGAAATTTGAATTTTGAATTTGAAATCTGATTTTCAGAAATATCTATCGCTACGAGTATTTTTTTAAATAAATCAACCAAAAATAAACACAAATCAATTTTACCGGTTTGATTTGCCCGACACTGTACAATTCTAATTTTTTACGTGGGTGATTTTAAGAGCAAACAATTTTACATATAGTATGTTTAAATAAAACAATCAAGTTTGTGTTTTTTTTAGAAACATAGGGCTGTTCCTTTTCTTTTTCAAGTCACTTCAATTAAATCCTAAATTTTGAGGAGTGAGAATAAATTCTCGCAAATTCTCTTAGAAAATGCTCAAGTTGCTGAAGGGTATCCCAATGGGTCCACCACAAGGAGCTAAATATAATATCAACTAACCTAACCTAACCTAACGTATGGTTTGCAGAGCAGAAGTCTTACATCTTTATGTATTTGGAAGATCGCGTTGATCTTTCCCTGTCGTTGGTGTATCGTTTTATTAATTTAGACAGAGTTCCAAATCCTTTTCCCGATGATAAACAAAAGCAGGCAAATTCAATTTTTTTTTTCAAATAGCTTCGGACTTTTTCTAACTATTTAATTTAACTATCACACGATTCTTTTATGTGTGGCGACGAGAAGTAAATTTCTGATGAAAGGATCCCAGCATGACAAATTTCATTTCAAATTGGTCTTACAATATAGTATATTCTCAAATGTTTTTAGGGAACATTGGATATTTAAGTGAGTCCCTTCTTGTTCCATTTTGCTTATTTATTATTGTGTATTTAAAAAAAGCAATCATTAATATTGACACATTTCTTAAGCAGAATTTAGTAAGCTTCTTATTTGAGGTGAAGATATTTACTCTCTCGTTCTCTCTCTTTTTTACTTTATTTACAGCGTCAAGCGGTTTCAAGTAACTTTGAAATTACTAGGATATTTTTTTTTCAAATAGCTTCGGACTTTTCCTAACTATTTAATTTAACTATCACACGACTCTTTTATGTGTGGCGACGAGAAGTAAATTTCTGATGAAAGGATCCCAGCATGACAAATTTCATTTCAAATTGGTCTTACAATATAGTATATTCTCAAATGTTTTTAGGAAACATTGGATATTTAAATGAGTCCCTTCTTGTTCCATTTTGCTTATTTATTATTGTGTATTTAAAAAAAGCAATCATTAATATTGACACATTTCTTAAGCAGAATTTAGTAAGCTTCTTATTTGAGGTGAAGTTATTTACTCTCTCGTTCTCTCTCTTTTTTACTTTATTTACAGCGTCAAGCGGTTTCAAGTAACTTTGAAGTTACTTGGAAAAGTAAAGCAACAGACCTCTAGCGCAAAAAACAATTGAATATTTTGTTTGCTTTATCGGCAAACAAAAATTGGACTGCTGCTTCAAGGCAGATAGATGTCTTAGCAAAAACATCGGTTAGCCCACTGGGAAAATGTTCAGGGGCTTAGACAATCCAAAAGACTAATCAAGCCTTTCTCCTATAAGAAAATACTTATGCTAGGTAAGTAAATTATAACTAGCTTTCTTGTTTCAACAAGACGGCGCAACAAGTCATACAGATCGTGCCACAATTGATTTATTGAAGGAAACGTTTAGTATCCGCATATTTTCACGTTGCAGACCCGTGAATTGGCCTCCAAGATCGGTGGGGATATGTGAAGTTGCTACTCTACGCCGATAAGCCCGAAACGACTTGGAGGAAAATATTAGCCGCCTTATTACCGATATACGGGCACAAATGTTGGAAGAAGTCATTGAAAATTTGAACTTAGATTTGATTAGATTACATCCTAGCCAGCCGTGGCGGTCATATGCCACAAATCATATTTAAATTATAATGCCAGAATAATGTAAATAATAATAATAAAGAATAATATAATTTCGTGTCAATCTAAAAAAACCATATTTGTTTTATTCCATTTCAAAGTTTTATACCTCTAAAAAACACCCTATATATGTACCCGCATCTACTGTCGCTTCCTGAACGACTGATCTTTATTATATTTTACTGTGCGCGAATATTGGCGAAAGGGTGAACTCATGAGCATTCCTTATTACGGGTATTGGGGTTATTCTGCTCAAGGGCTTATTTTGTTTGAGTACATGTGATGGAAATACCTGTAAAAAGGTAGAAAACATTATGACTATGACTTAGAGAGTCAAGCTGTTTCGTAATGTCTGGATTGCCAATAAGTTTTACCGCACTACATGGGTTGCACAGCTTTAAAAAATCGAATTTTTTTTATTGTCTTATTAATTTCTACAACATAACGAGAATATTATCCTAGATTTTCATGTCATTCCGAATAAAAGTTTCGGAGAGGTGTGCACTCAATTGAATCACGAGGTTTTTTTAAGGTTATCCAAACTTTAAACGCGTTTTTCTCGAAATTGTGTTTTCAAAGTCGGTTGTCAGAGATAGAATCCACGAGGACTTGGACGAAGGATTTTTTCTCTTAATCACAACTATTAAAAAAAAAATGTTGAGCAAATTTTACCAAAATTAGCATTATTTTGTAAAAGATTTGCTAAAACCCCAATTTTCACTTTTTCCCCTTCGTCCAAATTCTAGTTTATGGTCTTAACTAAAACACAATTTTTTTTTTCACTACTGATGATCCTGTCACGAGTTCTACTGTCAACGCGGACGCACGGTTTTTCCGGGGGGTCACCGGAAATGACGTCACAATGGCGGAGTTTTGAATATTTTTCTTTGAAAATTTCAAAAATTCCTTTTCAAATGTTATCTTAATCAATATCTTAATATCTTAATATCTTAAATAAAAAGTTTGAATAAAATATTTTTTTTTGAAAATAGACATTTTTTCCCCGAATAAACCCATGTAACCCCTTAAGTAGCATCAAATATGTAATTGGAGCACCGGACTAGTTGACCGTTGTACTCAAGTTTGAAATTTCGCAGTGTTCTTGGCGACATCGAAAATGTTATGTTTTGGAAGCATTAAATTCCGCTTTATTTGTTTTACCCCACTCAAGGAGATAAAGCGAAGTCTGCAAAATGAGCAGCAATGTAGTATTTTTAGCCTCAATTTTTGGTCTTAGGTCTCTTTATCCTGTTAGGAAAAAACTAAAAACTTAAGGCTTCTCAAATCGCTTCTACGTATTGCAATACGATGCTTTTCGAGCTTGTTCTTTAACTCAGCGGTGGAAAATTTTCTATAAGACACTATGAGGACTTGCCGCACGTGCTCATAATAATGTGAGATTCATACTCACTAAAAACACCTCCCTTCAAAATCCTTTATACTACAACCAGGGTATAACATATCTGGTAGTTTTAATTTTCGTTTTTATACGCGTTTGGCAGGCAACCTCTCAGCGGAAGAACCTGCTTATACCGCCAATTGCTCGCGGTTACATCTTATTGCGCTAATTCAAATGTTTTTATCCGATGGAGTCGACGACACTCGACGCTAGTCGACACTAGATTCGTTTCACACAGAATTTGTAGCATAGCATTATTGCAATGACTATGGAGCAAATTCCGTTGCTCACGTGCAAATGTTTTAATCTCGTCTTCAATGGTAGCCATAGCCAAGTCTCGGTGGATATCACCGTTTCGGATATACCACGGGTCTATTACAATTCTTCTTTTCACTTTATTTTGAAAAGTTTGTAGAAAATTGTTACTTGTTTTGGTACAACCCCAAATACATGGTATACAAATACCAAATCGACCAAGCAGCCAATACATTTGATTATATTTAATAACGAATTCTACCCGTTTCTTCTTTAAGTGCGATTTTAATTTAATTTTCATATCTAATGTTCCCAAATTCCCAATTATTAAGCTTCATTTGCGTACGGATTTTGTACGGAGTCTATAAATATGGGTAGCGCATTTACATTTATGTAGGTAAAATTAAGTTTTTTTCAAAAACGCTGTCAATAGTCCGTTGGGGCTTCTTTTTGCTGATTCAACCGTATTACTCAAGGCTAAAATAGCTGTATATAGCTGTAGCTTAGCTACAGTTATGCTTTCTTCTTGTGAAATATCTTCGAAATCTGGCTTTCTTCGGAGCAATTTCTTTGAATTGGGAATATTCGTTTCCGTTTCGGATTCATTAGACTCTCATATAACTGTCTTGGAAAGGCAAATCGAAGCTTATCTTTCAATCCCGTATTCCATACTTTATCAAAAGCCTGGGAGACGTCAAGAAAAATGCTAGAACAAATTTTTTTTCTCCTCTAGGCGTTTTTCTATTTCATTAGTTGTTCTATAAACCTGATCGATTGTGGAGTGCTTAATTCTAAACTCGATATGGTGGTCAGGTATTAATCGGCGCACTTCGATAATCTGATGTAATTGCTTCAATAAAATTTGTTCGAATACCTATGATATTATTGGTAAAATCGAAATTGGTCTATAAGATTTCTTGACATATTGTTGCCAGGCAGAGCTTTGTATGACTCCGATTCATTGATCTTGAATTAAAATTCCCCGATATGATACAATGGTCCGACGAACAGAGGCGATAATACATTTATGATGTACTTATTAGGGTAGGAGGTGCGAAACAATTCCAGTGTGTTGGCAGTTTCACTTCTAATGTCTGGAATTCGTGTCGTCGGCTCATTTACAAGACGGACATACCTCCCTTCGTGTGTTGTAGTGGGTAGACCGCGATGTGGAAAGAATAATGGAACAAGTCATATCCAGTCAGGCAAAATGTGTTTGCATGATGCCAACCTTTGTTTCACTGAGTGCCAAACAAAGAAATAAATTAGATCTCAGTCCACGAATGTTGCTGACATCAAATCTGAAATGCCGACACATTACAATGAACAAACATACAAAAACACAAACTCCGACGCTATTCAAGCTGAGAAGTCCGGTCTTCTTCTTCTTCTTAAGGTTCCTTCCCGCTGCGGAGGTTGGAAATCATCGTTTTTAGTGTTTGTTTGTTTGTGACACCTCTTGTTAATTCTGTGGTGGAGAGATTGAGCCACTTCCGCATATTTGTCATCCGTAACAGTCTTTGTCCGCCCACCGTTTGTCTTCTTCCTTCTATCCTTCCTTGTAATGTAAGTTGGAGAAATTTGTACTTGTTGTTGCGTAAGACATGTCCTAGGTATTCGAGTTATCTTTTTTTTAATTATGTATAAAAGTTCTCTTTTCCTCTTTATCCGCCGTAGAACTTCTTCGTTTGTTATTCTGCCTGACCAGGAGATGCGTAATATTCTTTGGTATATTCACATTTCGAAAGCTTCAAGTTTTCGTATCGAATTTCTTTTTAACGTCCAGATTTCTACCCGGCCATATATAGCATTTAACCATTCTCGTTTTAATGTTCAAGTTAATTTCTCTACAGCAAAAAAGTTTTTTCATTTTACAGAAGACTGCCCTTGCTTGTTCAATCCTATACTCTATTTCTTTGCTAGGGTTAGCATCATGGTTAATCATTGTTCCCAAATATTTGAACTTTCTGACTCTTTCGATGTTCGTGTTATTTACTTTTAGTTCGAGATTTATCATATCTCGTTTTTTAGATAGTAACATAAACTTTGTTTTAGCGATGTTTAAGCTTAGTCCGTTCGTCACTAACACTATTAAGCTTATTCATCATATTACTCAATGTATTAATATCGCTTGATATAATGATAGCATCATCCGCATATCTGAGGTTATTGATATTTACTCCATTTACCTTTATTCCACCATCACTTTCTTTTATAGCTTCTTTAAATATTTCTTCAGAGTACACATTAAAAAGTAATGGTGACAAATTGCATCCTTGTCTTACTCTCCCGCGGATCTCTATTTCCTCTGATTCTTCTTTTTCCATTCCTATTTTTGCTTTCTGGCCCCAATATAGGTTTCTTATTACTCTACTATCATTCATATCAATCCCTTTACTTTCTAGGATTTCCATCATTTTTTTGTGTTTTACTCTATCAAAAACTTTTTCATAATCTACGAAACAAACAAAAATATCTCGGTTCATCTCCATGCGCCGTTGAACTAATATGTTGAAAGCGAACAGCGCCTCGCGGGTACCAAAGCCGTTTCTAAATCCAAATTGAGACGAGCTAATGCCATTTTCGAGCTTGTTATATATTCTCTTTTGAATTATTTTGAGGAAAATCTTTAAGGTGTGGCTCATTAGGCTAATTGTTCTGTAATCAGCGCACTGTATTGCTTTAGTTTTCTTTGGTAGTGTTATGAATGTGGATTGTAACCAGTCACTTGGGATCTTTCCGTATCTACATATATATTGCGTTCAACAAATTGACTAGTACTGCGATACTTTCTTCATCGATAAACTTCAGTAGTTCATTGGGAACCCCATCGGGGCCTGTTGCTTTTTTATTCTTTGACTCTTTTGTTACCTTCATGACTTTTTTTTTCGTGATATCGGGTCCCTCAGATCCGTGGAAAGTTTCTTGTTAGTCTCTTTCATCCATAAAAAGATCTTCGATATATTCTTTTCACCGTCTTAGTTTGTCTTTCGTGCTCATTAAGATTTTGCCTTCATAGTCTTTTAGCATCCCAAATTGTTTTTTCCTTCCAGTGCCAGAGATTTCCTTTACTTTTCTATGTATGTTAAAGCTATCGTGATTTCTAACGTGTGTCTCTAGTTCCTCACATTGCTCTTGTAGATATCGCCTTGTTTTTCCTTCTTTCATTTGTCATCCTGCCTTGGCCTTTGTTGTCTGTTGTTCAGATGCATTTTTCGAGTTTCCAATAGAATTTGATTGAACTCGGTCCATTTCTCGTTAATATTTTCTTCGAAGGATTGAACTGGACCCCTGATTCTAAGATTATCTATTATCTCTCTTTAAACTTGATCTTGTAATTCTGATTTGTAAGAAGATTAAGTTCACTTCTTTTTTGTTTTGTCTTTTTCTGTACTTTTTTTAGTTGAATATTGATTTCTGCAAAAATGGAATTATGACCTGACCCTATGTCTGCACCTGGGTAAGTTTTAACTGATTTATTCATATTTCTGAACCTCTTATTAATAGTAATATAGTCTATCTGGTTTCTTATTATTGTTTGCGCTGTATGTCTTGGCGAGGTCCACTGAGAGGAGGTTTCCCGTTGCCTTCCTCTCTTTCTTTCCAATTATCTTTATCTAATCCATAATTTTTGTTTCTGCATCTTTAACGTTTTGTTTAATTATTCTTTTTTCATACTTTTTCCTTACATTAAAATTATAGCTTTTTCCCTTTTTCCATAGCTTTATTCTTTACCATTATTTAAATCGTTTTCCTATTGCTGTACTTTAAACTGTTATTGGTGGTGGGGTTCCTGATATTCCATCTTGTTGCTTTTTTCTTTACTATACGACCTCTTTTGTTTATCTTTGCTTAACATTTGTTCTATCAAGCCTCCCTTTATCTTTTAGGTGTCTTTTCGGTTACTTTCGGTGATCTTATTCGCTTTTGGTATTTTTCATTATCTATTGTTGCTCTGTTTGTTAGATCTACTTCTTTTGAGTCGGGTGAAGATCATTGAATTTGACTCTGTATTTAAATAGCAAAATCTTAAAAAAATAATGATCATCTCCTAAGACACTATGTCTAGAATCTTCACTTTATTTTAGTTCGATTTATCTTATGACTCCCGTAATAATGCTGATGCTTCATTTTACCCTTAGCCTTTTTTATATATATTTGAATGCAACAACAAAAAGAGTAGGAGGCACATCCATGTTAGTTTGATATCCCTATGTGCCACAAAGAAAAAAGCATTAAGAAGCTGATGGATTTTATTTCATTTTTTTAATAGTAATGAAATGTGCAATAAATAATTAAAGAAACAAAAATTGTATTATTATTTACCAAATGCAGTTTTTACAAAAAGCACTTTATTGCTACCCCGATTTCAGATACCGCTATGTAAAAACTTCCGGAACGGAAAATGTGAGACAGAACTATATTGTTATGATTTAGTGCAATATACAAATTATGAGACGCATTCACTTCGTTTATATGAGGTATTCAATTGGAAATCAATTCTTAACGAATAATCCGATTATAATTGAAAAATAACAAGTGCAAAAAACACCATGAAAAATCATGTCCTGCAGATACTTTTTGAGGTCAAACCACGCATTTGTGGACGCATTGTGATAACCTACAGTACGCTGGTAAATGTATAACCTTTTAAGCTAAGCGTTAAATTAGCTTACTGTAGGTTATCACAATGCGTCCACAAGGACCTAAGTGTGATGAAGTAGAACAACTCTTCATTTTGTCTTCAAAGCCATTAACAAATTAGGTACTTACGTTACAGAATCATTTAAGACTTTACAGATGTACATGAGCGCATTGCTGACCACCGCGTCCGATGTTGTAGACTCTACATTTCCTTTGTATATTGTCATTATGTGTTTACAGACTTCTATTTTCGTTGATTCTTTCTTAAATAGATCTAGTACAGGCAGAAAATTGTCCTGAAAATATATATTTTTACATCTATGTCATATCAAATTTACTTTGCGTCTTATAACTTACCAATGTTAAAAGTATTTCAAATTCCTTGCAGTACCTCACGATTTTCTCCAAGATTGATTGCAGTTGAGGATAGTGGTTCTCGTAAGCCTTGTTTTGGCTCATCCGTGTTCTTATTTCTCCCAAGAGGTTGTTTACCTCTTTCATCTGAATTAATAAAAAATTCAAACTATTTATTTATAAAAAAAAAATAATGTAATAAAAATTACCATAAAATGTTCAACGATAAATTGTGCCCACGTTTCTACACAATTAATATACTCAGCTGGTTGCGTGAATGTGTTTATTGTTGTAAATGCTGTAGTATAGACCTCTACTTTGTGCTCTGGTCCTGGAGGACATTTATTAATACTGGTGCCTAGCGCACGAAACAGTAGACCCTTTGAGATTCCTTCCGTCGAAGAGTTTGAAATTACTTTGACAAGCTCCAAGCTATTCGCGGCAATAAATTCTGGTTTTAATGAATTTAAGATTGAGATCAACAGAGTTCCACTGAAAAGAAATTTAAATAATTAACATAAGAAAAGGCTACAGTCCGCTTGGGGCGAACAGTATGATACCCTATCCATATCCCTATATGCCCCAAAGAAAAAAGGATTAAGAAGATGATGGAAAGCATTTTATTTCATTCTATTAAATTTACAAAAAAAAAAAAAACGCCCCCAAAATGTGGGCATGGCCAAAAACTTTGTATGGACAATATGTTGGAAAAAATATTGGCTATATATCTTGTTAAAGATTTTTTTTCGCTTTCTATGAAAATGTTCGAAGAAATCAGCATTTTAGTGAAAAACGCCCTCAAAAAGTAAGCGTGGCTAAAAACCTTTATATGACAAACTTATAAAGGAGGGCAGTGCCTACATATCTTCTGAAGGTTATAACGCTCTATCTCTCTAAGTTTAGCTTTAAAACGTTTTTTTCTAAATTGTGGGCGTGGCAGTGGGCGTATTCAAACAAATTTTACACTTGACCATTTCGGAGCCCTAGGGAGTATGTGGTCCAAATTTCAGCTTCCTAGCTTAATTCTAAAGGCCTAAAAATTGCGTACGGACGGACGGACGGACATTGCTAAATAGCCTTAGGATTTGGTCCTGATCATAAATATATATACTTTTATGGGTCTACGACGAATATTAAGGGGTGTTACAAAACTATGTGTCAAAATTAATATACCCTTAGGATAGGGTATAAAGAAGGTCTTCATTATACAAGGATATATAGTCAAATTTTGATATGTGAGTGTAAAAGTGACCTATGTGGGGGAAAAAATGTAGCGAAAACGATGCAATTGTAGCAGGGGGCAAAGCTGATATCCGCTAGCCAGATTGAGCTTCATAGAGAAAAGTGAGAAGCAAACAACTCTTGCTTCATTCTTTATTCTTTTACATTTGAATATTCTCCTTTTGTGACAATGGAACATAATGTTGTGAATTTTTATTTTACTGAAAATCATTTCTGTAATATACTGTATTTTTTGACACGCGGAAACATAAGTGCAGAAATTCATATAATTAATCGATCGCAAGGTGTCCATGTGTCCATGTATTTCAAGAGCTACGAGAAGATCGTGTCGAGTTTCAGGGATATTTCACAATGATAACAATCTTATTCGACTATTTACTTCTAACACTCCAAGATCACGTCAAAGATCAAAATGATGAGAGAGAAGAAATCTGTATGTCTACACTAACACTACACCTGAAAATGCGTAGTGGAAAATATGTGCGATCGCCTTCGAGGAACTTGTTGTGCTTTAACAAGTATGGACTGTTTCTGGTTGGATGTATACAAGACATTGAAACTTTGTCTTACACCTAGATATGGCATTCAAAACTATATTGATACCATACCATGGATTGTATTTAGACGTATTGCGTATTCTATGTTCGTACCTCAGTAGTAAAATTTTGGAACAGGTTTGTAAAAAAAAAGTGGAGTAAATTGAAAATTTTTGGAGTAGATACGAAAACGAAAGAAAAACTTTAAATTTTTGCTAACATCACATCAATTCCATTCGTTTCAGATTTGAAAATAACATAGTGCTCTCATTGGCTTTCCTGTGGTTTGGCTAAAGAATTTTTTGGTGTGGAAAAAATTGTAGTAAATTTACTCCGATTGTAGCTATTTTCGATAGCTGATTCTACGTTTTCAGTTTTTTGTTTTAAATGCATCTTTTTCAAAACATTTGCCCTACACAATTTTTTTTTTTTAAACTTCATAGAGAATTTATCAGAGAAATAACTCCCAAAACAAATTACATTTTAAAGGGGTAATTTTTTGTTTAATTTTTACTTAAGGCGTCATAATTTTTTTTTTGGCTTATAAAATCACACGATGCTGCTTACATTTTTTGTGTAATTAAATTAGGTCTACAAAATATGTTAAGTGGTTTTTCTAGCTATATCTAATATTTCTGAAGTAATATCATTTAGAGTAGTTATGCCTCAAAATAGTAATTATTGACTTTAACTTGATATAACTTGAGTTGGAGTGATGAGCATCCTTATGCATCCATATGAGCATTTTTTAATAAAACAACCAAAAATATAGATAAAAAAATTTTGCTCTCAGCTGTATATGTGCGAACTAAATTTGGTTGCTTATGTTTCGCACAATACTGGACATATAATTACATTTATTTTTGACACAAAAACTAAATTTCGAGCAGTGGGAATAAATTCCCTCAAATTCTCTCAGCAAATGCTCAAGTTACGAAAAAGTAAAGAAATGCTTTTGTAGTAATTTGAATAAACAATACTACTTGACAGAAATAATAATATTAATAAATGAGCCATTGCCGGATGAATGGGTCAGGTTTGCTATCGTTTGAGAGACAAACCCACCGACCTATCTGGTTTCATGGACGCTACCGAAGAGCCGACTAGAGTGCTTGAGCCTTCAGCCTGTGATCACTCACTTTTCCTCTACCGTTACCCCTTTGAACAAAGAGTTGAACCTTACAACAAAGAGCCAGCCGCTTCAGGAGCCCTAGGGATATCTCGGGTCATACCGTCAGCAGCGGTGCAGTGAATAGCCTTTTCCATGTGCAGTTTGCCGAGTGGGTCGGACCCTGGGTCTATGAGTCGCTTTTGGGTTAATTTCAAATGTAAAATGTCTTAGGGGAACATTCTATATTTAAAAGGTCTATTCCTGTTCAATTTTCCTTTTTTAATAATTTTTATTTAAAAAAAAAATTTAAATGACTTTTAACTTATTTTTATTGACGTCAAAAAGTTGTTTTAAAAAAGTGCCCGAAGAAATTTCTTGGGCTGAATGTAGTAAGTTAAAAATTAGGGGAAGTTATTTACTCTCTCGTTGTCTCTCATTTTTACTATATTTATGAGTTGAGGAACAGCTTTAAGCAGTTTTTAGTAACATTGAGTAGTTTGAAGTTACTTGAAAAAGTAAAGGAACAAACCTGTTATGCCTGTTATTTTTTTTAAAACTTACGAAGTAACTAAAAAATTGTAAAAAAAATTTTAATTTTTGTTTTCATTCTAATAATGATTACATTATATATATTACATGATTACAGCTATATATTGATTTCAAACTTTGCACACATTTGTAAAAAGCCAACAAATTATTAAGTAATCTTCTCAAGAGGTTACCCTTACCCTTTACAGGGGATACTGTATTAGATGTACATATATGTATATGCAGTGAAGTGCTGCACCAATTTTTATGGGTACACATTAGAGAGCTGCATGAATGGCAATAAAACCACGTTCAAATGAACAATGCCAAAAATGAGTTGAATGAAATTGAATGCGAAACCGAATATGTTTGAGTGAGTGAGTGCGGTCAGGTAGAACTCGGACGCACAACATTCAAACCAAAGAAAACGAATTGAATGGGTGGGAATGCGTTGGAATAAGAGGTTGCGTTTCGAATGGATTCGAATGACAAAACGGGTTTTTATACCCTATCCTAAGGGTATATTAATTTTGACACATAGTTTGTAACACCCCTTAATATTCGTCGCAGACCCCTAAAAGTATATATATTTATGATCAGGACCAAAATCTAAGACTATTTAGCAATGTCCGTCCGTCCGTCCGTATCAACTTTTGAGGCCTTTAAAATTATGCTAGGAAGCTGAAATTTGGAACATATACTCCCTAGGGTTCCGAAATGGTAAAGTGTTAAAATTTTCAAAATACGCCCACTGCCACGCCCACAATTTAGAAAAAACCGTTTTAAGGCTTAAGTTAGAGAGATAAAGTTGTACAACCTTCACAAGATATGGTACTGCCCGCCTTTATTAATTTGACATATAAACTTTTTGCCACGCCTACTTTTTGTGGGCGTTTTTCACTAAAATGGTGTTTTCTTCGAAAATTTACATAGAAATCGAAAAAAAAATGTTTAACAATATATTATGCCAATATTTTTCTCAATATATTGCCCATACAAAGTTTTTGGCCACGCCCACTTTTTGGGGGTGTTTTTTGAAAAAAATATTTTTTTTTCTATAATTTTCATAGAATGAAATAAAATGCTATCCATCATCTTCCTAATGCTTTTTTTCTTTGGGGTACATAGGGATAAGGATAGGGTATCATACTGTTCGCCCCAAGCGGACTGTAGCCTTTCCTTATGTTTAATTGTTGTCTTGTCGCGCATAAAGAAAAAGAAGAAAGGAAAAAACGACAGTCTACTGCACAGATGAGGAATTAACCAGATATTCAACTCAAGAGCGAATCTATCACCTTGGAATTACGCACACATGAAGCAAGAAGTTGGGAACAGTTGATGAATAATATTTATTAACGTGACTAATATATAATAAGTAAGTTGATCATACATTTTCGGTTGACAATAAATTTAAGTAGGTATAACTTTACAAACACGGAATTTGTTATGGATGGTTACATTGAAGCATTGAAGTACTTTTATGCTACGTTTCCACCATAAAATAAACCGAGATTAAGCGCAAAAAATTAAAAATTAATCTTTCAGCGTTTCCACCGAAGAAAATTGATTAATCTGACGTTTGGCTCTCTTTATCGCATTTTTGCTTTAAAATTGAGCACGTAATTGACATTTCAAAAGAGAACAGATGTTTTTTTTGAACGTCTATAATGCAATAAAATATGCATTTTATCTCATTTTATTAACCAAAATGGAAAAAGTATAACAAGCCAAGAATGTTTATTTTAAGGCAGATAAAAAATAGAGAAATATTTCTTATAACCGCAAAAAATATTCCAATTAAATTGTAACAACTTTATTGGGTAACTAAGTAGCTTTTTGTTTCTTCATAAACATTTACATTAAAATAGCTATAAACGTTGATACACATAAACTCAACACTACGCAGCAGTTCCTATTTCCCAACACATCCGCCGTGACCAGCTGTTTTGTTGTTGCGATTTGGATATGTTGCAAAACACCCCACAATTATTTTTGGTTGGTAATCTAGTAAATTAGATCTAACTTCATGTGTCTGGCTCACACGTATTCACAGATCGGAAAATTGAGAGGATTTTGCGGCCGTTATTAAATATTTTTTGCGGGTTGAAAGTGATAGGGGATTGCAGAGTTGACTATTTGGTTAATTACTCATCTGTGGTCTGCTGCTTGCGTCTCTTGAATCGAACGAAATGAATGCACCCAAAAACTCGAGTAATTCGAGTGTCTGTGGCTGTGCCAAATTTTTCATTCGGCTTTACGCTTGATTTATTCTCATTCATAACGCTGAATGCCGTCTGGTGTGAGACACAACACGCCCTCACATTGCTACTCATTCGTTTCATTGTGTGCCTCGCACTCACTCAATTCAATTTAACGTTTAAAAGTTAATTCCTCGTGCCTCTCACTCTTATGGTGTTTTTTTTAAAGTGAGTTCACTGCGCCTCTCACTCTAAGGGTGCTCGTTTAAAGTGAGTTCCACGTGCCTCTCATTCGGGGAGTTCAATTTCTAAACAAGCTTCTATACTAAATCAAAACGTCTATTTTTTTTGCTCAGCAAATATATCGCCATTCTTTTTAAACTCATTGGATAGCATGATGTCCTTCAAAAGCCCATTCTCGATTGTAAAAATAGAAAACTAGATAATCTGGTGTCACTCATTGACCTAATACTCGATGCTGTTTTAATAGTAAAAGTTGTAATAATTTCTAGGCTTCGGGGTAAACATTTTCGGAGTAAACATTTTCTAATTCTGGCTGTTAAGTAGTTTAATATATTCAAATGTTTTAAATGTTTATTGTTGTCAGAACAAATTATTTAAAATCCGTTCTTTAATTTCTCTGCTTTAAGAATACTAACATAGAGAATCATATTACAATGAAGTAATTCTACGAACTTAATTTCAGTCAGATCTCTAAACCTTACACTAGCTGCACTTTAATCGAGTCCCAAATGTCATAACCCACTCTACTTTACCCGTCTTCTGCGACCTTCTTGGTCGCCATTCGAGTTCATCCGAACTTCCGAAGTCTACGATGATTTTATTTGCTTATTTTTTGTACTCTTCTATAAAATGTTCTTGTTACGTTTTTAATAGCTGATTGCACTTAATTCGAGTATATATTTTATTTTGCAGCAAGAGAAACAGATGATCGGTGATGATAATGATGTTGAGTTGATATAAAACACGCTATAATCATAAAATCAAAAACTCTGGCTAATACATTTGTATGCGATTTTATGGTTTGCACGGCCCTCTTGTGTCACAAGGGTGGGGCAAGGCAAAACCCTCATACCTTAAAATATTTGTCCATGGAAGTTGAATTTGTTTTTCTCCCGAAAGCACCAAATTCAACTGATGCTCCCAACAGTGAATAAAAATAGAATTTGGACAGACTATTTTTTTATTTTGTTCTTTTTTTCTAGAACATCCATTGGACATCCTTGGAGTGCATACATTAAAACCTGCAAAACGTTCAAATATTTGGTTGGTTCAAGAAATTCTTTACTCCTTCTTATCTGGCTACGTCTTATAACGCATTCATACGCCCCAAATATTTCTGGTTGGGTGCACACAAAGACTACTTTAGCTTTAGAGCTTTAAAAGTCAAAATAGATTCTTAGTTCAGTTTCTGAATACGAGGGGACAGCAGCGTGTGTATGTAAGCTTTGAAAAAGTCACTTTTTGCTGAATGTAGTTAAGCCTTAATGCAATCGATGGATTCACTTCAACATCATCCTAAAGCTTTCTGTCTTACCTTCATCATCGAATACTCATCAGTTTACTCTTAAGCACTTTTATGGGCGTACTCTCAGATAGTGTTTCGTGAGAGCCACACCACACATATGTGGAATGCGTTGCCTTTCTCTATTGCTTTCTCCATCGCGATTATTTAAATCCAATGTATATAGAAAATGTTTCGAAGGCCGGACCGTGCCCGTTTATAGAACAACGAGCTGTCTTATGAAGAAGGAAAGTGATTGCAATTCTCATGTTTTTAACATCAAACTAATTCCGTGGCTATTTAGCTTGTTGAACTTATTATATCAACTTTTGAACAATGTTAAATAGTAGAACACTCTACTTACTTTAGACAATACAAATACAACCATTTTAAGTAATGTCAGCACAAATATGCTGTAGTTGTCGTCACATGGTTTTAGGGCCCTTGCGAATTACTTGTACAACAGAGGTAAACAAGAAATAAAATATGTTAAACTAGTAAGTTTTCGTTTTAGGTGTAAATATATTTAGAAAGTAACCCTTCATTAGCTTAAGGTGCCAAGTTTTTTTTTGTGCAAACTATTAAAAGAACATACTGGTAATTCCACCATTATCTAGTCGCGCATTAATCAGATTTCTTTTTTTTTTATAATGTACGCGCACTAAAGGGACTTTTGATACCCTTATAATGAAGTGACACAGTGCGGTCATTAGTGAAATGAAGGATTAGAGAAAGGGAGAAACCGATGCACGTTGGTTTTAAATGTTTGTAAACTATAATGTAAAGGAAAAACAGAGCGTGGTAGAGCATTCCACATTCGTATTGTACGGTTAAGAAACGAATCCTTGTATTTCACTGTACGACCGAATACGGCTTTAGGGTAAATTGATGTGCATTCCTAGCATGGCGAGCGGTTGAATTGCTGTAGGGGTGGAATGCAACTGGCTATTCATTTGAGCACTTGTGGTGGAAGTAGCGATAAAACAACGATAGGCAGGATACATTGCGACGATGACTAAGAGAGTCAAGCGATTTCGCGATGTCTTGATCGCCAATAAGTTTTACCGCACGTTTTTGAATCCTGTCAAGTAGCTCCAAATATGTTATTGGTGCAACAGACCAGATATGAGCGTTGTACTCATGTTTTAGAAGGGGTGAAAAATTTCTTGCATCGCTTAAGGAAGCCTAGATATTTGGCAGCGTTCTTTGCGACATCGAATATGCGGTCATGCCAACGAAGTTTTTCGTTAACGCACATACCGAGGATGGAAAGTCTTTCGGTTTTAGCGATGCAAGTGCCATCAATGGATAATGTCAGAGTATTTGGGTTTTGCTTTAATGACAGAAGACAGCATTGTGTTTTGGAAGCATTAAACTTAAGAATGCTGTCAAAGTCAGAATTTAATGAGCTTAACATACGTTGCCGTTCTAGCTCCACGCCCGAAGATGAGGGACGTGAATTGTAAAACGAATATGCGAAGCTAAGGCAACTGTCATCAGCGAAGGAATGGATTGGAATAGAAGAAACAGACAGGAGATCATTGATAAAAATGAGAAAGAGAGCCGGAGACAGAACGGAGCCTTGGGGGACACCAGCATTTATTTGGTGAGTTGCAGACTTAAAACCGTCCAAAACGACTTGAATTGAACGGTCCGAAAGGTAATTTCTAATCCATTGAAGAAAGGTATCATCGATCCCAAATGCACTCATTTTCGACAAAGAAGCCTGATGCCAAACTGTCGAATGCCTTTGAAATATCAAGCGTAACGACCTTACTTTCACCACCACGGTGAATAGATTGGTTCCACTTTTCGGCTAGATATGTCATCAAATCACCAGTGGACCTGTTGCTGCGAAAACCGTACTGCCGGTCGTTAAGAAGTTTTCGGGATTCGAGATATTTCATAAGCTGACGATTTATCAGCGTTTCCATGACCTTGGAAAGAAGGGACGTAAGTGCAATTGGTCGGTAGGAGGAGGGAGAGGACGATTCGCCTTTTTTGGGACGGGCTGGACAAATGCTGTTTTCCATCTTCTCGGAAAGAGCCTTGAAGAATAGGACAGATAGAAAAGTTTACGCAGTGGTTTTGCCAGCGTGGAAGAACACCTCTTCAGAACGATGGGGGAAATACCATCTGGACCAGCGGATTTATCTTGAAGAACTCTTGTCACTAAATAAAAGTTAATCACCTTACAAGTTTTTGGTCAATGTATAAGAACAATTTTTTTTTATGTTCTGGTCAGTATTTATAGCTGAGAGAAAATAATAAGTCTCATCTGCAAAATTTTCACACTAAGGCAAATCCTGGAAAAGACCAAAGAATTTCAAGTCGATACACATCACCTTTTCATCGCATTCAAAGCTGCATACGATAGCATTCATCATCAGGAGCTCTACGTGGCGATGGCCGAGTTTGGGATACCGGCAAAACAATTGTGCCGTGTGACGCTGGAGAATACGCGGTGGAATGTGCAGTTTGGCAGCAGCTCATCTGAACTGTTCCAAACATGTACCGGATTCCGGCTAGGGAATGCGCTATCAATTGATTTCTTCAACCTTATTCTGGAACAGATAGTGCGCGGGGCAGGTGTAAACATGGAAGGCACTATCTTTAACAGATCTGTACAGCAACTGGGGTATGCGGACGATATCGACATCATCAGCCGCTCCCAACGTGCCGTGATAGAGGCTTTTACGGTAATTGAAGAACAGGCGCGCCTATTTGGCCTTGAAGTTAACGAGGTCAAAACCATGCTTTCAACAAACAAGGAAACATCTGTCCACCGAGGACCAAACGTAACTGTGGAAACCAGAAACTTCGAGTTGGTTAAGGAGTTTACATACGACGGGGTTAGCATTAACTCCGCAATCGACACCTTAATGGAGACTTAACGAAGAATAACCCTAGGAAACCGTTGCTACGGTTGCTACTGCTAACTCGAAGGATGAAATGTAAGCTATATAAAACTTTGCTCCTTCTAGTTCTGCTCTATGGTTCCAAGTGCGCTGGACGATAAGCAGGAAAGGAGAGCAGATACTTAACTCCTTTGAGAGAAAAATTCTTCGAAGAATTTATGGCCCTGTGTGCGAGGAGGGCGAATGGAGGAGAAGATACAACAATGAACTCTATGAGCTGTACCAAGATGTGGATGTAGTCCCAAAAGTCAAAACACGCCGACTACATTGGCTCGGCCACATCGAGCGAATGGATAAACATGCTCCAAGAGGATCTTCGAATCCCAGCCCCCAGGTTCGAGACGACAAGGAAGACCGAAGAGGATGGAAGGCTGCTCTGTCTCAGGCAGAGACTCTTCACGGGTCGGGAGCCCGTTAAGTAAGTAAGTATCTGCAAAATTAGCAATCAGAATGTCTGTTAGTAATCTGTAGTGCTCTTGATGGTTTGGGTACCCGTTTAATTTCTGGTACCCGCTTTATTTCTTATTGGTTTTGGTTACAGAGACATGTTGACCGGCTTTTTTTGTTGCTGAATTACATGGATTTTAACGACCTTTGGTTCATGCAGGATGGCGCGCCATGCCACACAGCCCATACCAGTCATCTTTTGTTCACCAAATTCCCAAATCGTGTTATCAGCCGTTTTGGCGATGTCAAGTGGCCGCCCTTTGGACTTTTTTTGTGTGGAACCGTGAAGGACCGATGTTATGCCAACGATCGGTGAGCTACAGCCCTAAACCAAATCGTGTCTTGGCGTTGTTCTGTCGATGGCCTCCCTTTGGACTTTTTTTTGTGTGGAACCGTGAAGGACTGATGTCATGCAAGCAATCTGGAAACGATTCAAGCACTTAAGGCCACTATCATCCACGCAATCTGTGAGCTAGAGCCCGAAACCATCGACAAGGTCTAGAAATACTGGAGCGACAGAATGCGCTACTGTGAAGCCAGCCAGCATTCCAAACAAAAATGTCTTAATACCCATGGGAAAAGTCCCCGTATATTTCAGGCAGAGCTTCACCTCAGGTATTAAAGGCGCCAACATCCATATATTCACGGACAGCCAAGCAGCTATAAAAGCCCTTAGCTCGCCAATTATTGACTCCAATTTAGTACTACACTGCTTTCAAAGACTTCAGTCAAGAAGTACCAGGAACAAGACCAAAACCTGGTGGGTTCCTGGACACCAGGGAATTGAGGGAAATGAGAAAGATGACGAATTGGCTAGAAAGGGCTCGGATAATAAACAAATCAGCCATAAATCTAGAATTAAAAAGCTGGAACACAACATTTTAGGAAAGCATCCCAGGTCTTACACAGACCAAAAAGGAAACCATGCCGAGAAGATACTTAATCTATCTAGGAATGATATAAAAAATCGTATTGGTTACCTAATCGGCCACCACAGATTAAGATATCTCCTTTACAAACTAAAAAAATAGTCGACTCACCGGAGCGCCGACTGTGTCTTGAAGAAGACGAAACCGCGAGCACATCATATGTGAGTGCACGGTCCTATACGGCATAAGAAAGTCAGCTTTTATTAGAGAAGTAATTGGCACTGATAAAATTAAGAATCTTTCTGCCGATGGCATCATCAGCTACATTAGGAAAGTTAAGGCGCTACTTGCCTGACTTTTAACACAAAAGTTCTTTTAGATCGAAGTGCAATCCCTATCACATCGATGAGACAAAAACTAAAAAAAAACATAAGAAAAGGCTACAGTCCGCTTGGGGCGAACCCTATCCCCTAACCCTGATACCCTATCCATATCCCTATATGCCCCAAAGAAAAAATCTTTAAGAAGGTGATGGATAGCATTTTATTTCATTCAATTAAATTTAAAAAAATATATATTTACAAAAAAAACGCCCCCAAAAAGTGGGCGTGGGCAAAAACTTTGTATGGGTGATATGTTGGAATAAATATTGGCTAAATATCTTGTTAAACATTTTTTTTCACTTTCTATGAAAATTTTCGAAGAAAACTACATTTCAGTGAAAAACGCCCACAAAAAGTAGGCGTGGCAAAAAACTTTATATGCAAACTTATAGAGGACGGCAGTGCCCACATATCTTCTGAAGGTTTTGACGCTCTACCTCTCTAAGTTGTGCTTTAAAACGGTTTTTTCTAAATTGTGGGCGTGGCAGTGGCCGTATTAAAATTTTGTTTACATTAACCATTTCGGAGCCTTAGGGAGTATATGGTCCAAATTTCAGCTTCCTAGCTTAATTTTAAAGGCCTAAAAATTGCGTACGGACGGACGGATGGACGGACATTGCTAAATAGTCTTAGGACTTGGTCCTGATTATAAATATATACACTTTTATGGGTCTACGACGAATATTAAGGGGTGTTACAAATTATGTATATAAATATAAATTAATAAAAATCCTTGAATTCATTTCTTAAAAATGGGGATAGAATGATTTGGTGCTGGCTGCCGCTTACAAGTATAATTATAAGGTTCTTAAAAATTAAAAGATGACCTTAAAATTGAAAATAGGATATTTTAAAAAAGTTGTTACTAGCAAGTGAGCATTTATTTTTTCCAGGATATCTCCAAGGAATGATATTTCATAATTATGTTATTAAAAATATCTGTGCTGTTTGTTTTCCAGTAGGTGATAACTTAATGAAAGTTCCTCGAATGTGAAATGCTTATTTTATTGTACTTCTCAAAACCTTTCATTTGAGTCCCATATGGAACAGTAAGAAAAAGACAATCCACCATTTTATTAACTAAATTGTTTGTGTCTCTTTATCACACCGCAATTGAAATATCGGAATATAAATGGATAGTAAAGTAAAACTTAATACCTTAAATAAGAGTATTTATATTTTGAAAAATAAAAACACTCTCGGCATATTTGACATTTTCCATTGCATTAACCATTTTTGATTTATTTTCAGTGGAAAAAGTTAAAGGTTAAACTTTTCTATTTTTTTGGGCAGCTTAGCCGGTTTTTTATAATAAAAACTACATCAAACCTACATTTTCTTTTTTAAATTAATCTCAAATCGAACCCGAAATCTTTTTTAATGACTTTAGTAACTGTCAGAGGGAAACAAATTAAAAATAAAGGTAAACAATATTTCTGGGCTAGTTATGGTATTAGTACTAAACTCAAACGATTTTAGTCTTGGATTGATGAGAATTTACTCAAAATAATAAAAAGAAAGCGACACTATCATCAATTGAGACAGGAACTAGATACTAGATGTGAAATGAAATCCGAGGATTACATATAAAGAAGGAATGGAGGTTTGTCAATTTATAGTAATGGAAATAAAACTATTGAAAACCAAAACTGATACACTTGAAATTTACTAATAAGAGAGCATTAGTAAGTATCAGTTTTGGTTTTCGATTGTTTTCATCACTTAAGTAATGAATTTTAACAATAGATACTACCATGTCCGTTTGAAAATAAATAAGGCATATAAATGTCTAAGCCATCAATGAATAATTCTAAGTTCTCCTTAATGTAGCACAAATCAAATGTTAATTACATATTTTAATCTCGCTCAATACTTATTTACAGGAATTAACGCATATGTTATGCGCACATGTGTATACAAACAAATTTAATTGAAATTCGTCGCATTAAACCCCGATTCTGCCGTTGTGATGGCTCAAAAGTCACAAGCTCTTGTGATGTTGAATTCTTCTGAGGTTCGTTTTGATTCGATAACATTTTTCTTATTTTGCGAAATTCCTCACAAGAAAGCTTTCAAAAAACTCACCACTCAAAACTATGGTGGCTCTTAGCAAACATAACAACTCTCACAAAAATCATAATTTTTGGCTCACAGGTTAGAATACTATTAATATATACTTTATAACAACACAAATAATAGGTAATACCAATACTTAAAAACAAAAACTTTAGTTAATAAAATGTCACCAGTCGACCTGTTGTAATTTGCTCTGAAACAGATCACAATATCGATTGCTTTTGAAACTTCAAAAGCAGTGACTGTGCTGCCAGAATACGAAAAAATCACAAAATTATGTTGACCTCACCCGTTTAAATTATTTTCCTAATTGTTGCGCTGAGGTCTTGCTTCTTTGGATATTTGAAAAATAAAGAACAAATCTAACGACTATTCAATAGGGATTGATTTTTGCATTGTTATTTCGATGCTTTAAAACCTATATGTTATATTTCTTCAATTTGACTTACTTATTTTTGATGTCTTTACATTTGGATAAAATTTCTTCAGAATACTCGTCCGACTTCTTAACGAGCGCCTGTAGTATCCAATCTACAGCTGGAGTGTATAGCGATAAATAGTTTGTTATATCGATACGTTGGCGATTGATTTCAGAGCGTACTGCTCCGTTAAAAATCTACAAGCGAAAATAATTTATACAAAAAGGAGATAAAAAGTACTTTCAAACACTTACCGAATGGTAAACTGAGAGAAAATCATTAAAATTTTCTTTGATATAATTTGTTTCCACCGATACGGTAAGCCCAAGACGAACCAAATAACATCTGGCATAGGTAGCCACTAGAGGATCCCCAATACCACGAATCATTCGAGTTATTCTCATCAGCGCTTGACCATACTCACTGAAATTAAAGTTCAATTTTAACTATCAAAGTGAATTCGTCTGTTCCTTAATTTATTTTAACACACTTCTGCGAAATAAAACTGTAACACCTTAAGATAGCCATTTCTACATAAATTCTTGGCAATAGCTCTCGTATCGATGCGATTTTGAAAAACCAATTCTGACAAGTTTCTTTGGCATTCTCCCGCACCATTTCTGGTGTAAACTTTTCCGGTAATGCTTGTGTATTTCGTTTTCCTGGCCTAGAAAGAGACATGTTAAATATTACTTGCTATATAGTAAATTACTAGTGCCAACTCGACAAAATCAGCTTTAGAACGAAGTCTTTCGTAGACGAGCTTTCCAAATATATCCAATACATCTGTAATTAACACAAATTGACTAGGATAAAACTGCAGCACCGAAGTATCAGACAGCATTTTAGCACATTGAATAGCGATTTTGAGCGCTTTGACTCGTTGGTCTCCATTCCACGATTGTACAAGTTCTTGATTTAGCTGTTCAATGCGAATAATATACTCTTGTTGCGTTAAGTTCATCATGTGCCGCATTGAACCATCTTCAAAGTCATCAAGCTGCTCCAGACGGTACTTCACTTTGTCCGAAACAATTGTTTGTGCTTTAACTAAAAAGAGTAAGAGTTCAGATTCGATAGATTTCTTCCTAAACAAACTTACTGAGCTCTCCTCCAGTTAAAAAACTTGTGGAAATCGATAGCTTTTCCGATGTTATAAACTTATTTAAGATTCCAAGTCGTTTTGTGCTCCAGTTCATGACGTCTTCATCGCTTCGGCAATCTTTGTCCCGCTTTTTGGTCTTCTTAAAGGAATTCTCCTAAAAAACGACAAACTAGTTATATCAAAAACATAAAGGATTTAAACATTACATAATCATTTGCCATCTGTGAGAGCGGATCCATGAGTTCTTGTTCTTGACGAGCGAATTGTGAGAGTGGATCTGATCCATCCAATGCGATTCCTAGTGGATCGATGAGGGACAATGTGGACGAAGTTCTGCTACTTGATAGACTACCGTTACCCGATCTGCGAGTTCCTTTACTATCCACTACCTATAAATGATTTGTATAGTTTAATTTAAATAAAGTAATGGCTTTTATGGATTTTGTTTCTTTAATCACCGTCATCTGCTTAAGGGGATGCTCATAGGTGAAGTACCCTTGAAGAATATTTTTATTAATTTCATAGTCTTTTGTTACACATTGCCTGAAAGGAAAATAAATTAATGCAATTAAAATATCTGAACTAGTTACAAACCAATCGGATGCCATTGGTAATGATTTTTTCCAAAATTATATTTAATCAAGTCTCGACTATCAACAACTTTTAAACGTAAAGCATTTGAAGACTATTTTGACAATCAGCTGTTGTGTTGATGTGCGTTCGTTTTAACAATTGTGGTTTATATATTAAGGACTAATCAGAGTGACGATCTGCAGCTCCAATCAGTAGCTGAAAAAACAACAGTTAAGCGTTCATGATCAAAGCTTATGGGCAAAGATCAGCGATCTCGTCAGGTTAGCACGAACGCTTTGCATTGCACCATTGATGCTTATTAAATTATATACATATGCAGCCTTATTAATAATAAAACCCTACTCGCTCGTTAACTCATGTGTTGAAAAGCACACGGATAAAAAAACATATACGTTTGTTGAATTTTCTTATTAATAATGAATGGTTCTCCATACAAAAGCTAACTGACAGTTTTCATGAAAAATTAGCTTGAAAATGGCATCACTAACATAAATTGTACTAAAATCTATTACATTCCGGCTGACAACTGACATATCCAAATCAAAAATTTACAAAATGTTTGCTAACTATGATATATTGTGGAAAAATGTTGTTGAATCAAATGGAGTAAAGAAAAAAACGTTACTTATTTTGAAAACTTTTACTTAAGCGCAAAGACAACTTTTTTTTATAAAGTATTTTTTTTAAATGCAGCATAGGTATTCCAAATTTGTAATAAGATTTACTATTGCTTTATACACTTTTCTTAAGAAAGTTTATAAAAGCATAAACCATTTTTTTTGTTTACTTAAGGGGTTAATGGGTTTCACAGCTTCAAAAACTCAATTTTTTTTTATTGTCTTACTAATTTCTACAACATCTCGAGAATATTATCTTAAATTTTTTTAAGTCATTCCGAATAATGGTTGATTTGAGGTTTAAAATTTTTAAACGCGTTTTTCTCGAAACTGTGTTTTCAAAGTCTGTTGTCAAAAGTTCTCGCAAACCAGTCAAGCGATCTTGTTGAAATTTTACAAAGGTCTTCGAGATCACGAGGACTAATACGAAGGATTTTTGTTTTGTAAATCACAACTATTAAAAAAAAAATTTTGAGCAAATTTTACCAAAATTAGTAAAATAAAAAATAAATATAAGGTGTAAACGGCCCGTAAAGGTCTGGATTTGAACCGGCGACCTCTCGCTTAGTGGTTCACTTTTTTTGTTTGCCCTACATCCAAATTCTAGTTTATGGTCTTAACTAAAACACGATTTTTTTTTTCACCCTGTTCATCCTGTCACGAGTTCTACTGTCAACGCAGACGCACCTTTTTTCCGACGGGTCACCGGAAATGACGTCACAATGGCGGAATTTTGTATATTTTCCTTTTAAAATTTCATGAATTATTTTTCAAATGTATATCTTTAAAACAGTAAAAAGTTTGAAAAAAATATTTTATATTTTATATAAACATTTTTTTTTGAAAATAAAACTGTATTTCCCGAATAAACCCATTTAACTCCTTAAGGAAAAAACAGTTTATTGTTTGAATGGATAAATGAACAATTTTACAGACTTTTTTTTTATGTTTTTATACCGTCGAGCAAAATTATTTCAAAGTTATCAACTTGTTAAACAACCTACATCAGTGAGTTAGTTTTTGACAGTTTTTTCGCAGCGGATAAATCCTAAAAAATGTTTATTAATAAGAAATTGAGTTTTACTAATGAGTTAACAGTGTGTTAGAGTTATCAATCAGTTAAATCGCCAGGATTAATCAGGCTGATGATATCAAAATGATTTATATTCACAATATATGTTGGTTTAGTGACGTTGTAGTGGAAGTTAAAAGTAAAAAGTAAAAAGAGCATAAGTAAAAATAGGCTTAAAAATAAATAAATAGTTTAACGTAATTAGAACCGCAAAATATAAATTAAGATTAACTAGATGGAAAAGTTAAGGAAAATAGATGAAATCAGTTTTAAAGTTTCGCTAAATAATTGTTTACATTTAAACTAGCATATTTGGGTTGACACAACTTGTTGCGTTTCCACATTTGCTTTGACATTTATATTGTCAACAAACAACAAACAATTTCACAGATATTAAAACATAATTCAATAACCCCATAAAAGTTAACGAAAATGGATAACATCAGTTTAATTTCACTTCAGTTTTAGGTGTAAACGTAAAATTGCAATAAATATTTTGTAACCATTGAAAAGTTAGATATATATACGCGTTATTGTCAACGAAACAGAGAAAATAAGGTAATACTTACTCACTTACTTAAGATTCCGCTAAAGGCCGGGGATACCTGGGCCTTAACTACCAAGCGTCTCCAGCTGGTACGATCTTTGGCCAGCTGTCTGCAGTTTCGCACGCTAAGTTGGTTAAGGTCCCCTTCCACTTATGCGTGCGCCACCTGATTCACGGTCTGTGGATTCGAAAATCTTCCGGGCCGGAGCATTCATGTGTGTCTAAGTTGATGTCGCTGTACAGCTCGTACAGTTCATAGTTGTATCTCTGCATGCCTTTGCATCATTAGGGTCTTATAAACAGTCACTTTAGTTGTTTGAGAGAGGGCTTTGCTACTCAATTGCTTTCTAAGGCCAAAGAAACAGCGATTGTCAAGAGTTATTTTCGTTTAATCTCAGCACTGGTATCATTGCCTGAGTTCATTGCGGAGCCTAGGTATACAGTTATACTTAGCTATAGTGACATGACGTCTGAGACACATATACATTGTTTTGCCCTCATTGAACGCCAAACCCATCTTCGCCGCCTCCGTCTCAATACTCACGAACGCGCCAGTGACATCCCGGACAGTGGACGGACTTTTGAAAGATAGTGCTTCTGGTGTTAGCATTTGAGTTTTGCACTATTCTTTCAAGAACGCGATGTTGACATGACAGCGCATCGCCTTGTCTAAATACTTTTTTAACATCGAAGGTATCGGTGAGTTCTTTGCCGACTTGTTGGAGCAGCGTGCATTATCCATTGTCACCCTGCACAAACGGACGAGTTTAGCAGGGATCCCAAAACAAGACATTGCTCTGTATAGCTCGTCTCTATAAATGCTGTCATAGGCGGCCTCAAAATCGATGAGAAGGTGGTGGGTATCGATTTGGACATCCTGGGGTTTTCTCCAAGATCTGCCGTAGTGTGGATATTTGGATGATGGTATACTTTCCTGGCCTGAAGCCTCACTGATAGAGACCGACCAGGTTGTTGACGAAAGGCTTCAAGCGTTCACATAGCACGGCAGATAAGATCTTGGAAGCAATGTTAAGAAGACCTCTGTAGTTGGCGCAGTTCAGATCCTCTTCTTTCTTGAGGATCGGCAAAACAATGCTAAGGTTACAATCATCGGGCATAATTTCCTCCGACCATATTTTACAGATGAGTACTACTTATAATTTAATATTTAATCTTATCACAAAATTAAGACTTTAAATGTTTTTGCCTTTTGGTTTTGTTTACTTTTTTTAACTGCGGATTTGGCAATTGTACTCAGATGCCGTTTAACTGTGTTTAATTTAGGACTGTTCGATGTGTTTTCATCTCATTTGCAAACTCATTTTGTACAAATGTTGGGAGAAATGAGGTAATATTCAATCAAGTTTTAAAATGTGGTTCACAATGAGCAATGAGTCATCAAATATGCTATGTCTACTTTTCAAGTGAAATTGTGTCTATTAGCAAAAAGAGCTCATCAAATCTGCTGTTCCTTATTAACTTTTGACTAGAAAAAATACACTCAAGGACAGTGCCGATACAATCACGCAGACTTAACAACAGACACATAAAAAGGTAATATTGAAGTTTATTATTATCTAAGAAAAGATTACGTAACATACCTATTTAAAAAAATATTTAAAAATATTACAGTGCAAAGATCGAGAGTTTGCGTTCCTGAAATCGCAGGTAAAGAAAGTAGTTGAATTAGATATTGTAAAAAACTGCGAAGGCTACTGAAAAAAACAAAGTGATAGCTCAAGGTATTGCAAGAAATTGGAATCATTCAATTGCATATTATCTTGTGCGCACCAGTTGATCTCCTCACCTTGTCAAGAAATTGCTCTGTTAAGCAATACAGGTACTGCAGAAGAGATATTTGCTGCCGGTCCATTTCATTTGTGATGAGGGCCTCAAATTTTAGGGTTTTAATGCAAATTTTTGAGATAACCCCACCTAACGATGCAATATTTGGTATGATACTCAGAAATTCGAAAGTGTGCGCAATTATTTTGCCTTAAGCAAACTAAAATTTTTTTCTAACAGAAAAATGCAGCTTATTTTAGTGATAGCTAATAGCTTGGCTCCCTAATTTACTGAGTGGCATATTCGACATAATGATTTTTAAAAGAGATGAACGTTCTTTTGTGCAATTTTATATACGCTTACCAAAAAAACAAGGCTTTTGTGTTCCAATTCCTTATACATTTCCTTTCCAAAGCAAAAAACAAATACGTAAACGCAAACAGGACCAAACTTAAACCAATCTTATAGTTTTACAACTTAGTTGTTATTTAATTTATACAGAAATTTGTTACAAAAAACAAAACTGCTCACTTCTATTTCGAACAACTATATACATATAAAATAAAACAATTTATAAATTAACATATTATGAATACCATTACAGAGCAGTTCCGCCGTTATTGAGTTAATACAGTTGTATAAGGTGTTATTAAGTTAATAAACTTAATAACACAAGCTATATTTAGAGGTTGAACTTGGCATCACAGTGCATCATGATTGTTGACTCAGCTGAAGCGGTTCCTTACTTCGATAAATGAATTGTGGATTCTGTTAGCGACATCTCGTGTTCATAATTTTGTCCAAACTTGTTTTTTTTTATCGAATGCATAAGCATAACATTTTCCAAGACACACCTTAGACAATTGCAAGTGTTACCCTTTTATCGTTTAATATGTTTTTTGTTTAAATCTTTTTGCAAGTACAGAGAAGGATGTGTAACGTATATAGGTAACTATTATAATTGAATTAGGTTTTTTGTTCTTGTGTGAGGCTAACTGCATATATTAATGGGGCGATAATTGGAATTATTTAAGTTTTTGTAAAAGATTATTCAAAGATCATTCAAACCAATAAACCGGGCATTAAATAAAGTCAGTTCTTTGTATTCATCTTTTATGCAGGTTGTAATAATAGTCAGGCCTTCATCGTTAATGATTTGTGGCAGCGATAGGTGGAAGAAGAATATAATTATTTACTTCACAAGAAATTTAATGGTAAAATCATATTCTTATGAAGACATTCCCCTCATATGACCATAAGCCATAACATCAATCACCAATCCAGGGTTAGGGAACATCAATTTCTTCTTTATTGGTAACGATGACCAGCGTGGGAAAGCTCAAGGTGGTGCAAGTTAATTTGCACCACTTTTAAGCTGTCAGCGACGCCCTGCTGCTCTTTATTGCTGCTGAGGAGACTGCGACCTTAATACAGGATCTTCGGATATTCAAAGCCGATTTCCAATCCCAAATCACCGAAATCACCATACCGTAAAGGTAAATTGTGGAATGCGATAATCGTCAATAAAACAGTCAATCTTTACACTACGACCGTAACTGACACCATTGACAAATTCTACCCTATTAGTCGGCCATTCAAAGGAACACAAGTGGCTTGGTGGACTACGAAATACCGACTCCTCAGGACCAATACCAGAAAACAAGAAAACAAGGCAAGAAAACAAAAAACGATGAAGATTGTAGCGATTATTGCAACAGTTTCTGCGAGTTTAAAAAGAAAACTTGGGCAACCTCCTGGGAAAACTACTGCTCCGGCATTGAATCCACTACAGAAGCGGGTAGACTCTGGATAGTCTCTCTGCAAGCAACCGGTATATATTGCAGAGGGTGTCCATCTATAATTGCAGTGTCTCTTCTTTTAAATTGGTATCATCTTTCTGAATTACATCAAGTTTAGCAGATAAACCTTTCTGAAGCCTACAATGAAACCATTTAAATTCCGCTTTATAGCGCTGTCCGACTCCATATTTATATCAGCGCTGCTGTGGATTGTAATAAACAGATCACATATCTTTCACCGCATCGCCAATCAATATGTTTCTGATATGATTTGATCAGACTTCGTCAAAACGAAACCATAACAAAAACTCCGGTAGTGGCAACTGTGACATAAAATGACTTTCCGCCTCTGTCTTCTGACAAAGGTACGCTCATTACCAATGTTCAGTATATTAATCTGGAAGGCCGCAAGGTAGTTTAAGAGGAAATCAAATTTGCCATTTGGGTTAGTACTTCTCCAGATACTGTGGTGCATGTTTGCATGCATACCGACAATCAAATGCTTATGTTCATTTCGAGCAGAATCGACAAGCCTTACAGAATCCTCCTCTGAAGGTGGCGCAGGACTTACTTACTTAAATAACGGGCTTGCGACCCGTAGAAGAGTTCATTCATCCACTGCAATCCCGGGCACGCTGCTTCTAGTTATCCAGATCAAGCGCTCTGGCATCCGCGATGGCTTGGTTTACAGATAATTTAGCTCGCAAAAAAAGTGGGGGAATTGCGACTTAGGAATTGACTTAAACCCACCTCTACGCGTGGTAGAGGTAAGATACTGAAAAGCGTAATCATGGGGACTGGTTATAAATAGTTGGACTTATTTACAAAAGGAATCCAAGATATTTTAATCCAGTTGGGATAAAAATAAATTTTAAAATCAGAGAGAATTTTTAACAAGATATAAACTGGATGGAAAATCACAAATTTAAGATTTTCTCTGCAAATCCTATTACTTACTAAATTTCAAGGTTCCGCGATGATTGAAAGTGCTCCATAGTATTGATGATCTGTCAGTGAGTCAGTAAAGCATTCAGGAATTTGCGGGCCTTATAACTCAGGAACTGCTCGTGTTAAACAGCCTGCTGCTGTGTGTCCCAATTTTACGTCTCTAGCTTTGTTTTAATCGAAGTTAGAGCGGGGGTCAAAATGGCCTCAGTGAGTTGGTTCGTATAGATAATTAATTACAGACCAATTTTTAAAATTTCATTTATTCCTAAGCTTTTTGAGCAAATTGTCTGTGAACAAATTATATTTCTCTGTTGCAATGTTATATATAATGAACAGCATGGGTCTGTTAGAAATAGGTCTACTGTCACAAATCTGTTATGTTTGTTGCGTGTGTGTTAGAATTCATTAGAAAATAATAATGAAGTCCATTGCATATACACTGACTTCTCTAAGACTTTCGACCAGCTTTTCCATGAGATAATTGACTTTAAGTTCAATAAATTAACTCATACCTTAAAAGTAGGCAATATCGAGTAAAATTTAGAGCTTCATTATTTGAATCATTCACTGTTCATTCTGAAGTTCCTCAGGAAAGTCACTTAGGCCCAAATTTTTTAATTTTTTATATTGTTTTAAAACCAGCAATATCTTGATATTGACATGACGACCTTCATGTTACTCAGTCTTAAAATATTACTCTAAAATATTCATTCAAATCGAATCGAAGCCATTCAACGTCCTACATTGCCTTCAACTTCCATAATAACTGAAAATATTTTGTAAAGCGCCTTTGTACTCTTTTGATACGATCCGAGTGGTCCAAATAATTCGGATTCCCAACCACAGCCTTCGTATCTATATATACGACATGAAAAATAAAAGTTAGATTTACATCAATAAAAACACCTAGATCTTTTATTTTGTTAACTCTTAGCGAATAAGTAAAAGAGGTAACAGTTATTAACACACCAAATGGATAATTTGTTAAGGTCCATCTGAATCTTTGCGAAATAATCTAAGGCTTTAATTTCCAAAAATAATTTTAGATCATCCACTCGCATTAAACAAGAAGCTTCGTGTGTATGTGAGCTTTGAAATAGTCGTTTTTTGCACTTTTTGACGAATGTAGTTAAGCCTTAAGGCTTGTGAGTTTTTAAGATATTTATTTTGTTTTACCTTAGTTGACTTTAAATGAATATCTTGCATGAACTACATACAGACGATTTTAATTTAGGCACACACTTATTGCAAATGAGTTAGAGGACACAAATCATTTTTTCGCAGAACTAAATAGTCCTTACTATTGATTCGCAAAAAAACGACTTGATTTAAGCGATCGTTTTGCTGTGCGGGTTCTGATGAATAATTCGCTGGCACTGTAACCAGCTGCATAAGAACCTACAATATGGTTTGTTCTCACGTGTACTTTAGAGCAGTTGGTCGTCAGAATACGCATCTACTGTAACCATAGCTTAAGTCAAAGATTTGACAAACAAATGGTGGTATTTGTGGGTGGGTGGGTATTTGTAGCTTAGTGCTTAATTGCGTTGGACTACTGGATCGCTTGTTGAAATCAAGTTCCGCCACCTCTTGCGATAGTCTGACAAATATCCAAGATTGAGAAAAAATCATGAGAAGCTTCCCAAAAATAAAATTGTCACTTTCGTGTCAAAAAATATATCCTCGCACATACATTATTTGGAGAAGCTATAGGCTATAGGCTCTGTTTTTGTGATGTTCACGAAAACGGACGATATTCCAATTGGAAATGACATTTCATGGGGGCGGGCATTAAAAACTACATAATTCCTTACATGTGTGCAAGCTACTCATTTGATTTGCACGTCAAAGCCCATGAAAGTGCGAATATGGCTGAAAACAGCTAAGTTTGCGTTTAAGGGCGAATTGAGAAACTCTCTCGGAGTTGTCTATCTGTATAATTGCTCATCTGTGGTTTGGAATAGGCTAACACCACAAGGAGGTGTCCTCATCCTGCTTATATGGAGCCTGGTAATGGACAAGCATTTGAAGTCACTGAAAAAGGAAGGCTTAATCGTGGACGCATATGCGGACGACATAGCAATCCTGGTTCCAGGCAAATTCCGCTCAGTCCTTAGTGATCGAATAAGATATGCACTCCTCATTGTTGGTAACTGGGTCGCAGGAGGGAAACTGAGAGTAAACACATCTTAGATAGAAGTTTTGCTGTTTACCAGAAATAGGATAATTTCAACCAAATAAACTCATGGAACTCAGGTTAGCGTTGATTCTGATTCGTCGGAATTTAGTCTACCTGATTACAACTTAGTCCCATTATTCTTTCTTCATCGGGGTCTCGGCGTTTATATACGTACTGATATAGCCTACCAACTTCAACCATAATACGGTCAATGTTCCAATTCGGAATTTAATTTTATTTGGCTGAAATTCCACGTCCGTAGGCAATTAATCCACTACTGTTTCATTTACAGAAGCCCAAATTTGGACCGCAATCTTACTTTTAATGAGTTTGATGAGTTGTCCGATTCCATTACACGAATTGTAACCCTTTATCCTCACACTGAAATCGTTGTTGCGGGCGATTTCAATGTTCACAATTCGATTTGGCTTCGTCATTTTGGACAGACAATACCCGAAGGCAGGTATGCTCAGATCTTTGCTGAGGTAAACAACCTAACCCAGCTTGTAAATGAGCCGACACGAATTCCGGACATTAGTAGTCAAACCGCCAACACACTGGACTTGTTTCTCACCTCCTACCCAGATAAGTACACCATAAATGTATTATCAGACCACTGTGTCATATCGGCGAATTTCTTGTACTCCAACCACAAAGTTAAAGAACAAGCTCCTAAAAGAACCGTATGACAATACGAGAAAGCTAAATGGGAAGAATTAAACGGTTTCTTTAGGAGTTTTAACTGGTCGCTGTGCTTCCTCGATGGCGATGTGGATGCTGCTGCCGATATGAGGTCCAGCCCGTCCCAAAAAAAGGCGAATCTTCCTCTCCCTCCTCCTACGGACCAATTGCACTTACGTCCCTTCTTCCCAAGGTCATGTGGAAACGCTGATAAATCGTAAGCTTGTTTCATAAGCGGAATCGCGGAGCCTTCTAAATGACCGGCAGTACGGTATTTGCGGCAGCAGGTCCACCGGTGATTTGATGACATAACTAACCGAAAAGTGGAACAAATCTATTCACCATGGTGGTGAAAGTAAGGTCGTTCCGCTTGATATTTCAAAGACATTTGACAGAGTGTGACATTAAAGTGACGTCTTTCGCAGTGTACAGACGTGTGTAATTTCGCCAGAGCAAAAAGTTTAATTAAAACCTATTATATGAGGTAATCTTAATTATAATATATATACAGCGCGCGCGTTGTTGTTCCGGGTGTTATTTTTATTAATAAAACTACGGATTTATTAGTAATTAAGATGAACGATTGCTTTAAATGCAAAAAAATCTATCACCGGCGAGTCGGGAATAAGCTGCATGGGGTGTGTGGGAAGAGGTATCACCTTACTCTCCAATGTAGCGGACTAGAACGGTACGTGAGTAATATTTTTAATACATGTGCAATGATTAGATTCATGTGTGAGGACTGCATGTTGTACATATCTAATGTTGACATGGTTCTAAAAGATGTGCAAAAAGTGGTCGGTAAAAATGGGAAATACTTGGTTGAATATAAACGCGAGTTTTCGGATGCATTAAAAAAAAAGGAAATAGAGATAAAAAAATAAGCTTGAAGCCATCGAGTCGACGTACATGGCTAGACTGGCTAGACTGAAGAGATGAAGGCTCAGCAAACGTGCGAAAAGAGTGTAAAGGATATAGAAAAAAAAACATAAGGAAAGGCTACAGTCCGCTTGGTGTAGCCTTGGTGAACAGTACGATACCCTATCCAAAGCCCTATATGTTGGTGATAAATATTATTTTATTTCATTCTATGAAAAATTTTTGAAAAAACGCCCCCCAAAAGTGGGCGAAGCCATAAACTTTGTATGGGCGATGTACTGAAAAAAATATTTGCTAAATATCTTGTTAAACATTTTTTTTAGTTTCTATGAAAATGTTCGCTGAAAACAGCATTTTAGTGAAAAAAACCCACAAAAAGGGGGGGTGGCAAACAATTTTATATGACAGACTTATAAAGGAGGGTAGTACCTACATATCTTGTGAAGTTTCTAACACTCTATCTCTCTAGCTTTAGCCTTAAAACGGTTTTTTTTTCTAAATTGTGGGCGTGGCAGTGGGCGAATTTAAAAACTTTTACCATTTCGGGACCCGCTCTAAATTTTAGCTTTCTAGCATAAATTGAAAGCCCTCAAAAGTTGATACGGACGGACGGACGGACATTGCAAAATATTCTTAGGATTTGGTCCTGATCATAAATATATATACTTTTATGGGTCTACGACGAATATTAAGGGGTGTTACAAACTATGTGTCAAAATTAATATACCTTTAGGATAGGGTATAATGAAGCTGTTGTTATTCTGTGTGAAAGTGAAGAGTCTCGTGTCAAACTCGTGATAATTATGATGTTGAGACTCCCAGCATATGTAAGCGAAGTGTTAATAACAGGTAAGCGTAAGTGTTAATAACAGGTCTGAGTGAGCAATTGAGTGAAGAAAGAATGTTAAATGCAATCGAAAATCAAAATCATATAGAATTCAAGGATATTAAATGTGTTAAAGTGTTAAGATCCATAAAAAGCCCTCAATTTTTTAACGCCATTATTGGGATTGACAAGGTGGCATTTGATGAACTGATGAGAGTTAAAAAAATAAATATCGAATGGGAAAGATGTCCGGTGTATGAAAGCCTTAGTGTTCTAAGATGTTTTAAATGTTGGGGCTTTATCATACCGCGAGTGTTTGCAAGGGAACGGTAGCTTGTGTAAAATGTGCAGGGCAGCATGTTGCAAACGACTATAGTAATAGTGTAAAGTGCATAAGTTGTATAAGAGCCAAAGATACACTTAATATACATGATGTAGATGTTAATCACAGTACTAAAAGTCAGAACTGTCCAGTGTTAAAACGTAAACTTCAAATTGAATAGCAAAAAAGTTGCTCATTAGCAACTACTTTCGTGCAAATGTTTCTACATAAACGTACAGGGACTTTTGAATAGTTTTAATGAATAAGAATGCATAGCCGCAACAGAACATTTTTATTTTATTTGTGCAACTGAAACTCATGTGACTCTAAATGTGGAAGAAAGTGAAATAAAATTAGACGGTTACACGTCTTTGAGATGTAACTCTACCTCAACTCATACGGGAGGTGTAGTGATTTTTGTTAACAACTTGTGGAAAGTAAATAAGTTGGAGCAAGTGGCAGTGAATTTAGACTGGTGGTGTCTTAAAATAAAAGTGTCTGTTTGTGCGCAATCCTTTATAATAGAAGGCCTATACAGGTCACCAAGATCGTCGACCGCAAATTTTGTCGAGTTCTTTAAGGAATACATGGAAAGCCTGTGCCTTCATGGAAAGGACTTTATTCTCATGGGGGACTTAAACATTGACTGGTTGGTAAGCGATACTTATAAGTTAAGAGTTCAAGAGGTAATCGACGAAAATTGTTGGAAACAAATTGTCGACCAGCCGACTAGAATTACGGCAACTTCGCAAAAAGTTATTGATTTTGTTATAACGAATACTAATAAAGCAAAAGTAGAAGTTATAAATAGACTAAAAATAAGTGATCATGAAAGTTTACAAAGTTACTATTGACATTGAAAAGAGAGAGAGAAAGAACAGAAAAAGAAAGTGCAATTAAAAAAGTATAATAAACGTAGATTTTGTGAGTATTTACAACGCGGTCTTAGCCCTATACTTGAAGATCTTAGTGTGGATTCATTGGCATTAATGTTTACGGAAAAAGTACGATCTGCAGTGAATGGTCTTAAATATTATAAATATGTTGGTAACACACCCACACAGGAGTGGTTTAATAATGAACTGAAGTTAATGCGGCAAGATAAAATAAATAAGTACAACATGGCGGTATGGGCTAATACGGAAAGCTATTGGTACCAGTATCGTACTGCACGTAAGACCAAAAGTTAATGTGGCAATTGATAAAATCCCTAGTGCTAAGAGAAGCTAAAAGTGCAATAAAAGGTATTATTTTCCAAAATGTTTTGATTAAAGACAACGTCTCGTTAGCACAACAATTTAATATGTATTTTGTTGAGAGTGTTATTGAACTGAATAGAAGCATCCCAATTTCCCCCATCGTGAATTATGTTGAAGAAGCGTGCAGTACTTTTGCGTATGGTGTTATTACTATGAACGAGTTAAAAAGTGTAATGAAATGTATGAAAAATAAAAGAGATGCTAAACTGTTGAGTGTTAGTATGTTAATCGACACTTTCCATATTGTCTGCGTTTGTGTGATCTGTTAAACAATTCATTAACTGCAGGCATTTTCCCAGGCTGTTGGAAGGACTATATTATTGTACCAATCGAAAAAGTTAAAAATTCTGTCAAACCCGTTTTCCCGATTTCCGTCCTGTCAACATGTTACTCAATAATGCCAAAATCATGGAGATAGTTGTGCAAATGAAGCTTCAAAGTATATGGAGGCCAACAAACTCTTTACTGATAGTCAGTCGGGAATCAGAGGAAGACACAGCTGTGAATCATTATTAAACCTCGTTATAGCTGATTGGAAGGAAAAAGTAAACAACAAAAAATCCATAGCTGCAGTCTTCATCGACCTAAGAAGAGCTTTTGAGACCGTGGATAGAGACATCCTGCTGCTGAAGTTGGAGAAATGCAGAGTAAAGGGGGTCTCTGACCAGTGTGGACGTGTTTTCAATTCTCTCCCGCCTGTAAATAATTCATATTTCCATTTTCTGCTAATGTTATAAAGGGTGATTTTTTAAGAGGTTTAGAACTTTTTTTAAAAAAAAAACACAAAAAATTCGAAAAAATGAATGATATATTTATTTGAATCGATAGTTTGAACCTTGCAATTTAATGTTTAAAGATAATTTCATGCAAATGTTGACCGCGGCTGCGTCTCAGGTAGCCCATCCGCTGAGTCCAATTTTGGCATACTCTTTCACACATATCGGCCGGTATCTCACGAATGAATGCATGGATGTTGGCTTCCAGTGCGTCAATCGAAGCGGGCTTGTCCCTATACACATTAGCCTTGGCATACCCCCACAAAAAATAATCTAATGGTGTCAAATCGCACGATCTAGGCGGCCAATTGACCGGCCCGAAACGTGAATTTAACTGCTCACCAAACTCGCCTCGCAATTGCGCCATTGTTTCGCGTGCTGTGTGGCATGTGGCACCGTCTTGTTGAAACCACATATCATGCAAGTCAAGAACTTCCATTTCGGGCAAAAAAAAGTTTGTTATCATCGCTCGGTAGCGTTCACCATTGACAGTAACGCTGCGATTCGCATCATCTTTGAAGAAATATGGCCCAATAATGCCGCCGGCCCATAAACCGCACCAAACAGTGGCTTTTTCGGGATGCATTGGTAGCTGTTGCAATGCTTCTGGCTGATCTTCACTCCAAATGCGGCAATTTTGCTTATTTACGTACCCATTCAACCAAAAACGAGCCTCATCGCTGAACACAATTTTTCGATAAAAAAGCGGATCCTCGGCCAGCTTTCCAAGAGCCCATTCACCAAAAATTCGGCGTTGTGGTAGGTCGGCTGGCTTTAGTTCTTGCACCAGCTGTATCTTAAAAGGCTATACGCCCAAATCCTTCCGCAAAATTTTCCACGTAGTGCTGTAACAAAGGCCTAACTGCTGGGAATACAGCGCCGAATCGACATTTCGCGGTCTTCTGTCACACTAGCTGATACGGCCGCAATATTTTCTTCAATACGCACAGTACGTAAACGTGTTGGTGGTTTAATGTCCAACAAAGTAAATTTGGTGCGAAATTTGGTCACAATCTTCCGAATAGACTGCTCAGAAGGTCGAGAATGCCGATCATAAAATGGAAGCAGCGCGCGATGAACATTTCGAACCGAGCACGAATTTTGATAGTAAAATTCAATAATTTGCAAGCGTTGTTCATTTGTAAGACGATCCATGGTTAAATTGCAAACCAAACTGAAGCTGTTTGACAGTGACACAAGGTACTAAACACACGTCAGCTGTCAAAACCAGTGTTGCCAAAACCAAACCAGCTAAAAAATCACCCTTTAAAAAGTGAACTCGTGCAACCTAATTTTCAGTTCTATTATTCACTTTTCCACTAACGCCGCAGAAATAAAATAATAAAAAAAAAAAAAAAAAAAAAACAAACAAAAACGCTGAACCTCTCTTTGCTTTTCCGCTAACTCTGCATACTTGCCCTTACCTTTACTAGACTGGCTAGACTGAAGAGATGAAGGCTCAGCAAACGTGCGAAAAGAGTGTAAAGGATATAGAAAAAAAAACATAAGGAAAGGCTACAGTCCGCTTGGTGTAGCCTTGGTGAACAGTACGATACCCTATCCAAAGCCCTATATGTTGGTGATAAATATTATTTTATTTCATTCTATGAAAAATTTTTGAAAAAACGCCCCCCAAAAGTGGGCGAAGCCATAAACTTTGTATGGGCGATGTACTGAAAAAAATATTTGCTAAATATCTTGTTAAACATTTTTTTTAGTTTCTATGAAAATGTTCGCTGAAAACAGCATTTTAGTGAAAAAAACCCACAAAAAGGGGGGGTGGCAAACAATTTTATATGACAGACTTATAAAGGAGGGTAGTACCTACATATCTTGTGAAGTTTCTAACACTCTATCTCTCTAGCTTTAGCCTTAAAACGGTTTTTTTTTCTAAATTGTGGGCGTGGCAGTGGGCGAATTTAAAAACTTTTACCATTTCGGGACCCGCTCTAAATTTTAGCTTTCTAGCATAAATTGAAAGCCCTCAAAAGTTGATACGGACGGACGGACGGACATTGCAAAATATTCTTAGGATTTGGTCCTGATCATAAATATATATACTTTTATGGGTCTACGACGAATATTAAGGGGTGTTACAAACTATGTGTCAAAATTAATATACCTTTAGGATAGGGTATAATGAAGCTGTTGTTATTCTGTGTGAAAGTGAAGAGTCTCGTGTCAAACTCGTGATAATTATGATGTTGAGACTCCCAGCATATGTAAGCGAAGTGTTAATAACAGGTAAGCGTAAGTGTTAATAACAGGTCTGAGTGAGCAATTGAGTGAAGAAAGAATGTTAAATGCAATCAAAAATCAAAATCATATAGAATTCAAGGATATTAAATGTGTTAAAGTGTTAAGATCCATAAAAAGCCCTCAATTTTTTAACGCCATTATTGGGATTGACAAGGTGGCATTTGATGAACTGATGAGAGTTAAAAAAATAAATATCGAATGGGAAAGATGTCCGGTGTATGAAAGCCTTAGTGTTCTAAGATGTTTTAAATGTTGGGGCTTTATCATACCGCGAGTGTTTGCAAGGGAACGGTAGCTTGTGTAAAATGTGCAGGGCAGCATGTTGCAAACGACTATAGTAATAGTGTAAAGTGCATAAGTTGTATAAGAGCCAAAGATACACTTAATATACATGATGTAGATGTTAATCACAGTACTAAAAGTCAGAACTGTCCAGTGTTAAAACGTAAACTTCAAATTGAATAGCAAAAAAGTTGCTCATTAGCAACTACTTTCGTGCAAATGTTTCTACATAAACGTACAGGGACTTTTGAATAGTTTTAATGAATAAGAATGCATAGCCGCAACAGAACATTTTTATTTTATTTGTGCAACTGAAACTCATGTGACTCTAAATGTGGAAGAAAGTGAAATAAAATTAGACGGTTACACGTCTTTGAGATGTAACTCTACCTCAACTCATACGGGAGGTGTAGTGATTTTTGTTAACAACTTGTGGAAAGTAAATAAGTTGGAGCAAGTGGCAGTGAATTTAGACTGGTGGTGTCTTAAAATAAAAGTGTCTGTTTGTGCGCAATCCTTTATAATAGAAGGCCTATACAGGTCACCAAGATCGTCGACCGCAAATTTTGTCGAGTTCTTTAAGGAATACATGGAAAGCCTGTGCCTTCATGGAAAGGACTTTATTCTCATGGGGGACTTAAACATTGACTGGTTGGTAAGCGATACTTATAAGTTAAGAGTTCAAGAGGTAATCGACGAAAATTGTTGGAAACAAATTGTCGACCAGCCGACTAGAATTACGGCAACTTCGCAAAAAGTTATTGATTTTGTTATAACGAATACTAATAAAGCAAAAGTAGAAGTTATAAATAGACTAAAAATAAGTGATCATGAAAGTTTACAAAGTTACTATTGACATTGAAAAGAGAGAGAGAAAGAACAGAAAAAGAAAGTGCAATTAAAAAAGTATAATAAACGTAGATTTTGTGAGTATTTACAACGCGGTCTTAGCCCTATACTTGAAGATCTTAGTGTGGATTCATTGGCATTAATGTTTACGGAAAAAGTACGATCTGCAGTGAATGGTCTTAAATATTATAAATATGTTGGTAACACACCCACACAGGAGTGGTTTAATAATGAACTGAAGTTAATGCGGCAAGATAAAATAAATAAGTACAACATGGCGGTATGGGCTAATACGGAAAGCTATTGGTACCAGTATCGTACTGCACGTAAGACCAAAAGTTAATGTGGCAATTGATAAAATCCCTAGTGCTAAGAGAAGCTAAAAGTGCAATAAAAGGTATTATTTTCCAAAATGTTTTGATTAAAGACAACGTCTCGTTAGCACAACAATTTAATATGTATTTTGTTGAGAGTGTTATTGAACTGAATAGAAGCATCCCAATTTCCCCCATCGTGAATTATGTTGAAGAAGCGTGCAGTACTTTTGCGTATGGTGTTATTACTATGAACGAGTTAAAAAGTGTAATGAAATGTATGAAAAATAAAAGAGATGCTAAACTGTTGAGTGTTAGTATGTTAATCGACACTTTCCATATTGTCTGCGTTTGTGTGATCTGTTAAACAATTCATTAACTGCAGGCATTTTCCCAGGCTGTTGGAAGGACTCTATTATTGTACCAATCGAAAAAGTTAAAAATTCTGTCAAACCCGTTTTCCCGATTTCCGTCCTGTCAACATGTTACTCAATAATGCCAAAATCATGGAGATAGTTGTGCAAATGAAGCTTCAAAGTATATGGAGGCCAACAAACTCTTTACTGATAGTCAGTCGGGAATCAGAGGAAGACACAGCTGTGAATCATTATTAAACCTCGTTATAGCTGATTGGAAGGAAAAAGTAAACAACAAAAAATCCATAGCTGCAGTCTTCATCGACCTAAGAAGAGCTTTTGAGACCGTGGATAGAGACATCCTGCTGCTGAAGTTGGAGAAATGCAGAGTAAAGGGGGTCTCTGACCAGTGTGGACGTGTTTTCAATTCTCTCCCGCCTGTAAATAATTCATATTTCCATTTTCTGCTAATGTTATAAAGGGTGATTTTTTAAGAGGTTTAGAACTTTTTTTAAAAAAAAAACACAAAAAATTCGAAAAAATGAATGATATATTTATTTGAATCGATAGTTTGAACCTTGCAATTTAATGTTTAAAGATAATTTCATGCAAATGTTGACCGCGGCTGCGTCTCAGGTAGCCCATCCGCTGAGTCCAATTTTGGCATACTCTTTCACACATATCGGCCGGTATCTCACGAATGAATGCATGGATGTTGGCTTCCAGTGCGTCAATCGAAGCGGGCTTGTCCCTATACACATTAGCCTTGGCATACCCCCACAAAAAATAATCTAATGGTGTCAAATCGCACGATCTAGGCGGCCAATTGACCGGCCCGAAACGTGAATTTAACTGTTCACCAAACTCGCCTCGCAATTGCGCCATTGTTTCGCGTGCTGTGTGGCATGTGGCACCGTCTTGTTGAAACCACATATCATGCAAGTCAAGAACTTCCATTTCGGGCAAAAAAAAGTTTGTTATCATCGCTCGGTAGCGTTCACCATTGACAGTAACGCTGCGATTCGCATCATCTTTGAAGAAATATGGCCCAATAATGCCGCCGGCCCATAAACCGCACCAAACAGTGGCTTTTTCGGGATGCATTGGTAGCTGTTGCAATGCTTCTGGCTGATCTTCACTCCAAATGCGGCAATTTTGCTTATTTACGTACCCATTCAACCAAAAACGAGCCTCATCGCTGAACACAATTTTTCGATAAAAAAGCGGATCCTCGGCCAGCTTTCCAAGAGCCCATTCACCAAAAATTCGGCGTTGTGGTAGGTCGGCTGGCTTTAGTTCTTGCACCAGCTGTATCTTAAAAGGCTATACGCCCAAATCCTTCCGCAAAATTTTCCACGTAGTGCTGTAACAAAGGCCTAACTGCTGGGAATACAGCGCCGAATCGACATTTCGCGGTCTTCTGTCACACTAGCTGATACGGCCGCAATATTTTCTTCAATACGCACAGTACGTAAACGTGTTGGTGGTTTAATGTCCAACAAAGTAAATTTGGTGCGAAATTTGGTCACAATCTTCCGAATAGACTGCTCAGAAGGTCGAGAATGCCGATCATAAAATGGAAGCAGCGCGCGATGAACATTTCGAACCGAGCACGAATTTTGATAGTAAAATTCAATAATTTGCAAGCGTTGTTCATTTGTAAGACGATCCATGGTTAAATTGCAAACCAAACTGAAGCTGTTTGACAGTGACACAAGGTACTAAACACACGTCAGCTGTCAAAACCAGTGTTGCCAAAACCAAACCAGCTAAAAAATCACCCTTTAAAAAGTGAACTCGTGCAACCTAATTTTCAGTTCTATTATTCACTTTTCCACTAACGCCGCAGAAATAAAATAATAAAAAAAAAAAAAAAAAAAAAACAAACAAAAACGCTGAACCTCTCATTGCTTTTCCGCTAACTCTGCATACTTGCCCTTACCTTTGCTGTGCTTAGTGAAAATTGTGTATTAATAAATTCTGACCTGGTCAATTCCTTTTTAAATATGGCTTGCGGTAATGAATCTTGTGTTATCAAGGATTATGTAGTGTCTTGTAGTGGAATATGTGGCAAGTCGTTTCATGCACTCTGCGTCGGCTTGAGAAAAAGATCTCTTCCCCACCTGAAAGCTTTTGCATTTAATTTTAGATTTTACTGTGATGAGTGCAAAGAAGTTTCTCTGGCGGATGTTCTCAGGGCAATTCAATGCAGTAATTAAGCCCTTAAATCTCTAATTAGTGACAATTATTCTAAGTTTCAACACCAACTTAATAAATTCGCCACTACTATTAAAACTTTTGACGACCAAAATGCCTCCCTGCTCGCTTCTGCCGATTCCCATTCGTCGAAATTGAACTCAATGGAAAAGCAGTTAACATTCACTAGCCGTGCCTCAGCCGATTCGTTTGATTCCATTGTCAACGTTATCAACTCTATTAACAATGACCTTAAAGCAAATTGTTCCGCTAATAACATCTCCAACCTGAAATTGTGCGAATTGTTAAACGCCTTGCGTGAAGACTTTGAGGTTCATTTTCAATCGTCCTCAAAGAAACAACCTTCTCTGTTACGGCCGGATCCTATGCTCGAAGTAATCTTTGATAGAATCAACGGAGTGGGCGATGATCTAGCTGCCACACAATCAACCATTTTGGATGTCGAAAACCTCATTGAAATGGTTAGCAGCAAAATCGACGATTTACCAACACACACCCAACACCACCAGAATGTATACTCCAATACATCCATTTTGGCTGAATTACTGGAAACCGAAATTGAGTCAGTTTCACAACGACCTCTTCCCCCGAATCGGATGACAATCCAAAAGTCCGAAACTATCTCACTGTCAACTCCTCCCGTCGCCGCCCCACGCAAGCTCATTAAACAATTTGGTACCACTTGGACCCCAGACGAATGGAGGCGCAGGCTGGATAAAATAACTTGTGAAACCCAGATGACTTCATTTTTCATCAAAGACACCCCCCAAAACGCCGATATTTCTTGGATAATGAAATTCTTCGCAATTAATTACGGTATCACCATCAGAAAATGTAAAATGTTCCTGCCATCTAACCACAAAGGTAATCGAAATTTCAAATTCGACCTCCCTGCTAAATACGAGTGGTTATTTAAAAATCCCACCGGTGCTAATTTCAACATTGGAAAAATGCGGATGTGTAAATGGATGGACAAACCTACCATGAATCAGGAGAAAGCTAATCTTAGTATTAATTCTAATTCTAAGTTACCTAACTCCGTTTCCAAATCCCGTGCCAAACAGCGCTCTAGTTCAGGTAACAAAATATCGAAACTCGTCCCCAACTCCCGTCCCAAACCCGACTCAAACTGGGTATTTAAAACTAACTTATTCCCCAATTTTACCCCTCCCACCCATATCCCTAACCAACCTTATCAGTCCCCCGTTTTCATAGCACCCAAGCCACTGCGTCAACGTGTTTCTTTCGAATTAACCCCAACCATTCACCCTGATCATACCCCCACTAGCAATTCTTTCCCTAATTTCGATCTCAAAACCGGTGTTAAATACCCTAATTTCATTAGTTCCCATACTTTAAACCCCACTTCTAATACACCATCCTCTACAACCTCTTTTTCCCATACCCCTATTCTCGATCCCCTTCTGCCTCCTACAGTCAAAATAACGCAGCAAACCATTGATACCACAGAATGTCGTTATACACTATATAGGCTTAGAGAAAAGAAAATATACGAGAATGTACGTCTCTTTCTTGCTTATTTACATAACAAATCTGACTCGGTTTGCTATGAGGGAAAAACAAAAACAAGTGTGATGGTTTCCATCCAGCAAGAAGGTCTCCCTACCGACCTTATCGGTCTCAAAAAGCTTTACATCAGGTTCCACGAGATTTACAATTTGTCTCCTCAAAAAGTGGAGGACGACCTTGCTGCTTTTGGTAATTATGTTCACTCCAAAAGAGTGTCACACCTTCAACGGAGTCGTGTGGACCAAGATAAATTTTTTCGTCCCTAACTCAAGATTTGTGTCAGTAACGCAACAATCTTTACCACCACCCAACAGCCTTCCTCTTTCTTTTTACTACCAAAACGTAAGAGGACTTCGCTCGAAAACCCGCACTGTTTTGAGACAAACTCATGCCCTCCCTTTCGAAATCTATGCTCTGACAGAAACCAATCTTATCCCCGAAATTGAGAACCAGGAGTTATTTCCCTCTACATTTAATGTTTTTCGTGATGACGATCGTAAGCCCCCTAACCCCCCTGTCGAGGTGTCCTACTGGCTGTACATAACAGCCTTGACTCTTCTCTCATTGCTGTGTCCACTTGTATTAAATCGACTTTGTTTCAATTAAAATAACACTCCCCCGTAGGTCCCTGTACGTTATGTGTTGTTACATCCTACCAGTTCAACCCATTGAATCTTACCAAGTTGCTATTGATGCGATTGATCAAATTATCGACTCGGCTGACTCCCTTGACGATATCCTTATTCTCGGCGACTTTAATCTGCCTCAGTTGCAGTGGACTCCATCAGATGATCAATCCTTTTTTATCGCCTCTAATAGCAACTCGACAAAAGAATGTCTCTTCCTTGATCGATTAACAGACTCAAGTCTTTCTCAAGTAAGCGGAGTCTCAAAAAACATGGGTAGGCAATTAGACCTTATTTTTAGAACAGATCCCATCAACTCTTCTGTCTCGCTTTGTCCCCTATCGCTATCCACTATTGATAACTTTCATCCTCCTCTTCTTCTTTCCTTCTTTCACAACTCTCCACTCCAGGCCATTCCTTCCACAAATTTCTCCTCTTACGACTTTCATAAAGCAAATTTTCGAATATCTTAACGAATATCTCGAAAGGTGTTCCTTTGATTTTAGTAACCTATCTTTAAATGATGCGATTGCCCTTTTTTACAGAGAACTTTTTAACTCTTTTTCTCTGTATGTCCCCTTTTCGCGCCACAAAACATCATCTACATCCCCCCCTTGGTATAATCGAAGACTTCGCTCCTTACGGAACAAAAGGAATAAGTTATGGACAGTTTTCCTTCGCACCAATTCTTTTTCTGACTACTCTAACTATCTCGGTACTTACTTTCAATTTACCCAACTTTATAATTCTCTTTACGATCGCTACCTTATTAATTCGGAAGTCAATCTGATAAATGACCCCAAGTCTTTTTACCAATTCGTCAACTATAAAAGAAAATCTGACGGATACCCTACCTCCCTATCTTTCGAAAACAAATCATCAACCGATCCACACACTATTGCCGACTTTTTTGCTACCCATTTCAAACAATCTTTTGCCGATAACTCTTTCGTACTGGACCCCTCTTACTTCAATTACCTACTTAACTTCTCCTTTGGTCCTTTTCTATCTCATAGGTTTGATCCTACTCTTATCGAATTTAAGTTACAAAATCTCAATGATGAATTCATACCCGGCCCAGACGGTATCCCCGCCATATTTCTTAAAAAATGTTCTTCCAACCTTTCGCTCCCCTTTCTAAACTTTTTCATCTATTTCTTTCACAAGGAGAATTTCCTCAGGTTTGGAAGATCTCTTTTATAACCCCGATACACAAAAAAGGATCAAAGAACGAAGTAACCAACTATCGTCCCATTGCTAAACTTTCTCACATACCCAAACTTTTAGAGAGTATTTTATATGAAGCCTTAAGCTTTCAATGTAAATCCATCATCTCCCCTTGCCAACATGGCTTCCTGAAAGGCAGATCAACTACTACTAACCTCGTCGAGTTCGTCTCCTTTTCCCTCTCTGCTTTAGAGAATGGAAACGAAGTCGATGTAATTGCAACCGATTTCAGTAAGGCTTTTGATAGGATATCTCATCAATTAATCATATTCAAATTGTCTGCCCTAGGTTTCGAACCTATATTGTTAAAATGGATTTCCTCTTACATAGAAAGCCGTTCTTATAGTGTTCGCTTCAGATCCTTCCTCTCGGCTCCTTTCATGGCAACCTCTGGTGTCCCTCAAGGTAGCCATCTAGGTCCTCTTCTCTTTATCCTTACAATAAATGATCTGGAGCGGGTCATTAAACATTCCTCCCTCTCCCTCTACGCTGACGATACCAAATTTTTCAAAACCATTTCTTCCCCCGAAGACTCTAGTCTCCTTCAACAAGACCTTGATAATTTTTCGATTTGGTGCCTCAAAAATTGCTTAGAGCTTAACATCGCCAAATGTCAATCAGTCCCCTCCCCGAATATATATAGGAGAAGGTCCTTGGTCAGCCTATATCCCTTGTACAATCTCTTCGCGATCTTGGCATACTGTACAACAGGGAGCTAAATGTCCGTTCCCACATTGATGAGATAATTCTTAAAGCTAACTCTTCACTTGGTTTTGTTAAATGGTGGTCCCAAGAATTCTCCAACCCTTATGTGACAAGATCCCTCTACATTTCCTTTGTTCGCCCCCTTCTCGAATACGCCAGTCAAGTGTGGTCACCCTTTCATCGAGTTCATGTATCCAGAATTGGGAGCATTCAACGTCGTTTTCTTCGATTCGCTCTTCCAGGTTTGCCCTGGAACGACCCTATTATCCTGCCTCCCTATCAAGGGCGCCTTAAACTTATGAACTTGAATACCCTTGAAGAACGCAGGGACGTAGCAGACATTCTCTTCATTCATAGACTCCTCTCAGGTTCTATCGATCTCACGTCTATTTACAAATATATTTTCTTCAACACTAACCCTCGTAATTTACGTTGTCCTCCTTTTTTTTTTTATTTACCAACCTACCGGACCTCTTATGGCTCCAACGAACCAATCTCCCATATGCTGCGAAAGGTAAACGCAAAACTTACGGTTTTTGATTTTAACCGCGGCACTGCCTGTCTCAAACTCGATCTCCTTCCCAATTCCTCCCATAGTTCGTAAATCTTAGTTTTTAAGTTAGTATATAAGTAATATAGCTTGTAATAAGCCTAATAAATGGGGGCATTTGCCCCAACCAAAATTAAAAGAGATGGTTTAAATCCTACTTACGCTTACGTACGCAGAGGACCCGGATTGGAGAAGCACTGTCGGAAGCAATAAACGTCGGTCTGGGGGTCCCACAAGGGTCAGGTGCTTTGTTATTTATAATTTATGTCAACGAGATGCCGCGAGTAGTTAAATTTAATCAGTTGAGATTGTTTGCTGACGACGGGTTACTCTATACTTCCGGTAAAAATATTTATGAATGTGTTAATAAATTAAACCACGATTTGAACAACCTTAGTGAGTGGCTTAAAAGTAATAAGCTGAGCTTAAACATTAGAAAGACGAAATGCATGTTTATTAACGGTGAATCAGTACAGAGAATATCAATTAATAATGAAATTGTACATTTAGTTAATGAATATAAATACTTGGGAATCGTCATAGATAATAAATTAAAGTTTAAAGAACGTAAATATAAACTACATATCTAAGAAAGGGAATGTCAACGATTTGTGCAATTAATGTTTCCAATGCCATAATAAAGCCGCACTTTGAGTATTGTTCGACGGTTCTGTATTTGGGAAATATTTCAATGATAGATAGATTGCAGAAGTTGCAAAATAAAGCAGTGAGAATAATTTTGAAATGTAACTGGCGAACACCGATTGTATCTATGTTAAATGTTTTGAGATGGTTAAGCGTAAATCAAAGAACAGTAATGAATGTGTTAATTTTCGTGTTGATTGAAAAATGGTTTGCTGCCGAGTTACTTGTGTAATAAATTGTTGTATGTTGGAGATGTGTACAGATATAATGTGAGAAACAGGTTTGACTTGAGGCTTCCACTTTTAAGAACTCAATCCGTATAGAATAGTTTAATGGTTTAAAAATGTTTTATGAACTACAAAAATGAATTGAAACTTGAAATAAACATATTTCGATTTAAACAGAATGTTGTTAATTATATAAAAATTAAATATTCATAATTGATACGGAATAAAATTGTAACTGTAATTTATTATATTATCCTTAAAATTAATTTTTTATTATATATTTTGTTAAATATTTATTTAATGGCTGAGTTGCCAAATACACAAAATAAAAAAAAAAAAAGAGTTTGGCATCAAGCTCTTTTGTCTAAAAAGGCGTGCATTTGGAATCGATGATACCTTTATTCAATGGATTAGAAATTACCTTTCGGACAGGATACTAAAATTCAAGTTGTTTTGGACGGTTTCAGGTCTGCAACTTACCAAATAAATGCTGGTGTTCCCCAAGGCTCCGTTTTGTTTCCGATTCTCTTTCTCATTTTTATAAATGATCTACTCTCTGTTACTTATGATCTACTCTAATCTTATCCATTCCTTCGCCGATGACAGTACCCTCAGCTTTACATATTCGTTTTCTGGGCAACGCCCCCTCATCTTCGGGCGTTGAACTGGAATGGCAACGTATGTTAAGCTCGTTAAATTCCGATCTTGACAGCATACTTAAATGGCATAAAACCAACAGAGTGAAATTTAATGCTTCCAATACACAATAATGTCTTCTGTCATTGAAGCGAAACCCCACTACTCTGACATTATCCGTGAATGGCACTTGCATCACTGAAACCGAAAGGCTTTCCATCCTCGATATGTGCGTCAATGACAACCTCCGTTGGAATATGTGGTCATTCGACGTCGGAAATAACGCCGCGAAGTGTCTAGGCTTCCTAAAGCGATGTAAGAAATATTTTACCACTTCTGATCTGGCTAGAATTTATAAGGAGTTTATTCACCCGAAACTTGAGTATAACGCTCATATCTGGTTCGGGGCACCAATTACATATTTGGAGCTACTTGACCGAATTCAAAAACGTGCGATAAAACTTATTGGCGACAAAGATATTACGAATTCGCTTGACCCTCTTTGTCATCGTCGCAATGTCTCCTGCCTATCGTTGTTCTATCGATACTACCATTATAAGTGCTCAAACGAAATAGCCGGTTGCATTCCTCCCCTTCAACACTTCAACCCTAATACCTGCCTAAAGCCTTTTTTTGGCCGAACTGTGAAATTTAAAGTTTCGTTCCTCTGCCGTACAACACGAATGTGGAATGCTCTACCTCACTCTGTTTTTCCTGACCATTACAACTTACAAACTTTTAAAATCAATGTGCATCGGTTTCGCATCCTTTCTTCTAATTCCTCATTTCCTTAATGCTCGCGCTGTGTTACTAAAACATTATAAGGGTGCTAACAATCCCTTTTGCATGTGCAAACTATAAAAAAAACAACACATGGTACACCAGCTTTACATACAGTACACTGGTTGCAAGACCTATCCTAACGTACGGCGCGGTTGAATGGTGGAAGGCAACGGAAAGTAAATACTTTCTCTACTGCCTCATCAAATTTTAAAGGGCGGCTTGATGAGTATAACAGGGTCCCTAAGGACAACACGCACTGCAGCTTTGAAGGTACTCCTTAACTTCCCGCCATTGGATGTATACTGCAGCAGCACACTTTCAACAAGGGGTTCAATACCAAAATAGAGGATAGAAGAAAATTGGGCGAGAAGACAGTTGCCAGACATGATGAGATCGCCATATGCACTGCCGGTTCTAAAGTTGATGTCGGCACAGGCGCAGGCATCTTCTGTGGGTCTACCTGCGGAACGGCTGGGCATAATGCACAACGACTACTGCGGAAGCTGCAGGGACGTTAAAAACATTTAATCTGTTCCTCTCATGTAATGCGAATGCCCGGCCCTAAAAAGCATAAGGTTTAGTACACTTGGCAGATACTTCTATGACTCTGGAGGATGTAAGTAAAGTCGAACTAAAATACTTTATTAGGTTTAGTATCAGCCTCTAACAGTGGCTTCTTTTTGTATATTTTAAGGTGTGTTTGTTCAAAAAAAGTACTCAAATGGACACAATGGACCCAATTTACTAGTCTAAGTGTCCTCACAAGGGCATCCACAAACCTACCTATGAACCTACATGTTCGCGCCTCTAGCAGCACAGCGTCACATGCCACACAGCGCTCGATACAATCAATTTATTGAAAGAAACATTTGAGTGGTCATGCGATTTGAGGGCATTCGATTATTTTCACTAGGGATATGTTTAGTTGCATGGCTACGCAGATAAACCACAAACAATCACTCCTAAAAACGGATAGCTGCGTTAACGCCTGATTGTCGACTCAGTCATATACTTCGTTTATTGGTCACCTACCAAAAGTGATTGAGTATTTTATACTGCACTTAGTGAAAATTGACTTCCAAATTAAATTTCAATACTCCCCATTTCTCTAAAACTGAATGGAACATTTCACAGTTTTATAGATCCAACGTTTCTTAATATGAAGACGGGGTTGTTCGAACTTAATCCTATCACAGGCACAAGAGGTTTCCAGAAAAATCACATACCTTTTCCATTATTTCGAAATAATTTTTAATAGCTTTTAACAATGCGAGAATGTTTTGTAGGATGCAGTTTAAAAATTTTCACTTTATTTATAAGTAAATAAATTACTAGGTGCAGTGGCTTAGTGGTTAAGTGCGTTGGTTGCTGGTTCAAATCCCGACCTGTATCACCTGAAAGTTTATATTCGCCGCCCCACCTCTTGCGAACGTCTGAAAAACATCCAAGAGTAATAAATGTCATGAAAAGCTTCTCAAAAATTAATTGCCGTTCGAAATCGGTATTAAACTGTAGGTCAATTCCATTCGTGTCAAAAAATATATCTTCGCACACACAGTGGTTGGAGAAGCTAGGCTTTAGGTCCTGTATGGGCCGTTTACGCTTAGTATTTATTTTATTTTTAAATAAATTATTCACTTCCTTGTGATGAGTTTTTTTTCATTTTTATACCTCATCAACTTATAAAATTTTCCAAACTACATTCAAACCTAGTTTTAGTCGGTTTGTCCAGGTAGCCTAATAAATGCAAAGTTTTTGTTTGGCCTAATAAGATGAAGTAGAGTCATAATAACCATATACAACGATCAATCAGTGGTATTTTTCTTTCAGATACATAAATATTCTGAAGACGTACATAACCTATTAAAAAACAAATTAATCCATATTTTGTAATGTTATTAAATTTTATTAGTTTCACTATCATTTTTATGTTTATTAATTACAAACGTTTTTTTTTTTTTTTTTTTAATTTGTGCTTAATCTCCAATAATTAAAAATTATTTTTGCAATCACTCATAAAATTTTCTGGTTGGTTTTTTTTTAACTTACATAATTTTATTTAATAACGTTTTATTCATTTTGAACTGATTTAACCCTTAAAAAATATCTAAACCATTAGGGTTCACTTTCATCTTACGGTCAACTTCCGTTCGCACTTTTATTTTCTATTTCTTCATCATACATCATATTGTTTTACTTATTTTTGTTTTATAATTTTCTTTAATTAGTATTATATATTTTTATTTTATACAAAGTCTTTACAAATAATATCACAGATAAAAATTTCTTAAAAACATTTAATGAGCTTCGTGGAGAGGGTTGGTGTAAGGATTTACAATGTGCAGGGTGTTGTTTTGGTTATACTATCTAAAACTAACTTAGTGAAATATCCATGAGATTCGTATCCCAGATGCATTTTAACCAGCACTAAATGGAACGAAAAACCCCTTGGCTAATGTTTAATTATGAAGCAAGGATCACAGGGATTCAATGTAAACAAATACCAAAAACTTATTGGCTTGCTGCGGAAAGCGCGGAATGGGATGGAGGGAATGTGGGGCGCTCAAGTGTACTGCTGTTGCGACTTGTGACCGCATCTTTGACTTAATTCGAATTCAGGCAGAATTGGATGCAGTACAAGGAAGGAAAAAGGAATATAAGTATGTATAAGAAAATAATGAGAAAGAACTGTTGGTGAAGCCCTCATGGGGGTGGTTTGTGTTTTGGCGTAGGGTGCAATAAAATGAAACGAGGGTATTTCTTTTCAAGGGTATAACATAGAAATGAGTTTCTCTTTGGCTCTTTCTGTCATATTCTTGCTTCTTTCAGTGTATCGTTTCAATTTTTGGGTGTAGTTTGTTTCCTTTTTTTGTTGCTGTTATGTAGTTCTTTGGTTGCCACTTCAGCTTCCCATTTCGACGTTTGGTAATCTAATTCGGTTTTGGAAAGGCGCAATTTAAAGAAGGGGAGGCTGATTTGAATTCTCATAACGCGGACGAACTGATCTGAGAGGTATACTCGTACAAACTTGGTACATAGTTACACTCTGACTTCCTATAGTTGCTTGTCTTTCATTGGAATCGATTCGTTTTTATAGAAACGTGGTCGGGGGGTGGCTTAAGCTTTAGTTATGTTTACATTTATTTTTCCGAGGGTGTAATTTAATTAAATTATCATGTTTGTTTTAAAGTAGGCATTTCCGTGAGAGCGCGCAGAGCTGGTTTTAGATCTGATTCCTTGTTATGAATTTCATTTAAATGGCTTGAGCAGCCTTGAAAATTCTATAAATATGTGAACATTCTATTCTTTAAGTATATGTGTATAGGAAGAAATTGCAGAACAACCATAATGCTGTGACCGTAGTTTTCCCGTTCATCGTGTTTTTACGTGGATTAGGTTTCAATGGGATTACTTCGATTGAAGTTGGTTTTGGAGTAAAAGAACGGAATTAAACTGCTTTTATATTTGTCGTGATGCCTTCTTTTATTGTTGTATACTGAATTCTTTTGATGCATATTGGTATGGTCCCTGTCAGCCAGTGATTGAGATTATTAAGCATATCTGCAGTTTTGAAGAGGTTTTGCTTACGCCATTTCAATAATAATATTTGAATTAGAATCGTGGCAACTCAGCATGAGCCGATTTGACATTTATGTCTCCAATATTGATAGGCGTTATAACCGTAAATGCGGCAAGGGACCAACAAATAACTTGCATTGTAGATCCGCAGGTTCGTAGTTAAGACTTTCACCCATTCAATTAAAATTAATTTACTTTTTACAGATTTATCTAAGCCGCCGAACTGCAGGATTTGTGCCTGGTAAATGGAACCTCAAATTTACTTTTCGGCCTACAATTAAGAAAACTCTCTAATCTGCGTTAACTTAAGTGCCATTAGATCTGATTCCTTTAGTCGCAAGGGTATACATTATTCTCAAACCTGCGGAATCAGAAACATCTTTCATAGGGCGACGATCGATTAAAGGCTAACTTACAATTCACAATTTACAGTACAATTTCTCGTTGTCATCAATTTAGTTGTATCTGATAATAACCATTTAAGAGGTCTAGTAAAAATGGTTGCTTATCACCGGTTAAAGAAGTTATTTTAGGTTGGACGTTAGATTTGAGGATTGTAGTAGTCATGACGCAGTAGCGTGTTGGCTTGTATGGAAAGAGTTCCTTCATTGAGTTCTCATATTGAAAAGTGTGTAGGACAAGTCAGAAGCTTCTAATGTTGCATTGCATGAAATTTCACATTTTTTAAAGATTATTCAGAGTTACCAAAATCAATAAAGTATGAAACATTTATTTCATATACGAGTGAGAAATTTCATTCCATCAGGTACAGAAATATAAACAATTTTTAGGATTGCACTCATGGTTCGAAAGGAATTGATGGATAACAGATGATGGGACATTAACAATGTGGGTGTAGGAACCTTACACAAGAATAAAACCCTACAACTGGTATACTGTTTTACGGTGTTTTGAATCCCGGTGAAAATTTACACTAAAAATTCTCATTACAGTCTAATCTTACTATCTACTTACATGCTAGTCACTTGCAAATAATTATTTCTTGCATAAGTTTTTGGTTTTGTTTTTGTTTAGTTAAATCAATCAGGTGTAAGGTATATTGTGGAACTATAGAAATATATACAAGTGTCAACAGCGACTTTTGAATGCACTCCGGTTTTGTATTCCTAAAAACAATACGTTCGTTCTGATGTACTGCTGCTCGAACTGCTGTTGTGCTGTTTGGTATCCTGATTCGATGTGGCGTCTTTTGATTTTGCTGCATCCAAAACAATAGCGTTGGAATTTGGCTTAAGCTGCACAGAACCTGGAGATATTGAATTCTCGTCGTTTTGATTTTGTCACCCGTAATAGAATTGTGAACTGACGGGGACACCGGTGGAGAGTGTCCTGGGCGCGGTGCCATCATAAGGAAAGCTATCGCACTGCTGCTGTTGTGGTCGATGAGTCAATGATGATGTTGGTGGTGGTGGCATAGCAACCATAGTTGTTTTGGGTGGTGTTGCGACTCCCGGTGGTCGGTGCAATGTACCGTCGTGATCCATAATATAACCGGGTCCACGGAAGGTGGGAGCAGTTGTATACTGAGCTAACGACGAAATAGGAACAATGACAGTGGTGCCTGAAAACAAAAAACGAAAATAAAGTTAGATCGCTTGTCGAAGGGAGTATAATATAAATTGCTTGAATATGCAAATACGTTTGAATAGTTCTTTTTGCAGTGGTTATTTTAGTAGATATGGTACCGACGAAAAGAGCCACACAAAACCCATCATAAATAAAGAATACGTAAGCAGTGAGAATAGCAAAACAGTAAGAATTAAAAAAAAACCTATAGAAGGCCAGATGAATCTGAAACTTAAACTAGGATAGTTAAAAACATTTTATATATGTTTCCTTTTCAAGAAAATATAACTCCTTTTGTAATATATATGGTCAGCTTTCTGTTCAACCAGTTGGAACTAATGACGTTGGCATATACCTATTGATATGAAGCTATTTCTCATCTTTCTTCAAAAGACGGGAAAAATTAAGTACATTAATGTAAGGTGTCGGCATGGTATCACAATTGACCAGTAGTTATGTCTGAGCCACAGATGAAGAATTAACCAGATAGTCAACTCGAGAGCGAATCTCTCACCTTGCCTACAAGCTAAGTCGAACTGATAAGCCCCACATTATTTGCACTTATATGGGCTTTTACGTGCAAATCAAATGGGAATCACGCACACATGAATCGAATTATATGGGGCTAATGGCCGCAGCCATGAAATGTCATTTTTTATGGCAAGAAGTTGGGAACAGTTGACGAATTTCAGCAGATTACACCTCATAATTTGGGTGTGTAAAATAAACATGCACAATATGCGGTGAATATGGATTTATAAAAACATACTTACCACACAACTAGTAACATAATAAAATATTATAATATTGAGAATAAAGCTTTGTTTTAACCAATTTATTCTAATTTTTAATGAAAAATAATCAGAATAATATTGATTAACGTGACTAATATATAATAAGTAAGTTTATCATACATTTTCGTCTTACAATAAATTTAAGTATAACTTTAGAAAGACGGATTTTGCTATGGATGGTTATATTGAAGCATTTAAGTACTTTTATGCTACGTTTTCACCATAAAATAAACCGAGATTAAGCACAAAACATTGATTACTAAGATTTATTTTTAATCTTGTGTTTATCAGATTAAAATTTGTATGGTTAATCTTGAGATTTAAAGTGGATTAACCTTAATTTCGGTTTAGTACTCAGTGGAAACTTTGCGTTACACAATTGGGCCCTGGTTTTTAATATAACGTGATCCAAATCCTTACAAATATTATTTTTGGTACGTGAAAACACTTTTTTAACAAAATTTGTAATCACTTACTAGTAGTAGTACTAGTAAATTGTTTTGTTTATTTTCATAAATTTTTTTTTTTAAATTACAAAACATTATAACTTGACAAATAAAGTCGTCTGTTAAGAAGATTGGCTAATTAATTCAATATATGTATGTAACATTATAACTTTATTGGGTAACTAATTTTTTTGTTTCTTTATAAACGATTACATTAAAATAGCTATAAAAGTTGAATCACATAAACTCAACACTTCGCAGCATTTCCTATTCTCCAACACATCAGCCGTGACCAGCTGTTTTGTTGTTGCGATTTGGATATGATATGTTGCAAAACTCCCCACAATTATTTTTGGCGGGTAATCTAGTAAATTAGATCTATCTATCTATTGATCGATGAGAAAATTGAGAGAGGATTTTGCGGCCGTTATTAAATTTTTTCTGCGGGTTGAAAGTGATAGGGGATAGCAGAGTTGACTATCTGGTTAATTCCTCATCTGTGGTCTGAGCGCTCCATCGGATAGTAGCTACCTCCGACAAAAAATGTGTAAATGTCAATATGCCCATAGTTTTTGTAAAATGTTGGTGAGTGCAGTGGCTTATTGGGTAAGTTCGTTGAACCATTAAGCGAAGGGTCTCATGATCATGTTTGTATTCGCTGTGCGAAGGTCTGACCAACACCCAAGTGCAGGAACAGTCATGGCTTTCAAAAATAAATTACCTTTCGGAATCGGCACTTAACTGTAAAATTCCACCCTTCCATTCTTGCAAAAAAAAATTATCTTTGCACTCACAATGATTGAAGGAGCTGGGCTTTAGGTCCTGTATGGGCTGTTTACGCCTTATATTTATTTTATTTTTTTTGATAAAATTTATTTTGATTTTCAAATTTTATTAAAAAAGTTGGGCGTGGCCAAACACGGATGTTGCCCTATTGAGAAAAATGCTGCCCAAATAGCTTGTTGTTAAATCAGTTTTTTTAAGGAAATTTTGGAAAAAAGAAATACATTTTACTATAAAAAAGCCGATATAAAAGTTGTTTATATTATACCCAATCCCAAATCCGATTGAGTATAATATAAATCAAAGTCAGTCAATACAAGAGCGTTTATTTGTTTGCATCATTAAAAAAAAAACAACTTTGAGTTTCAAATAATTGGTTTTTTAATATTTTACAACATTTGATTAAACTTTTAATACAGATGCAGGTGTAACCTAATATTTTCATTAAATTTCATGTTAAAAAGCTGTGTTTTAATTATTTTGGTGATTTAATTAAAAAATCCGACACCATCACCACGAATGTACTGTCGACCAATAAAAATCATTTTTAATAAAGAAACTAGGGATATTACCCAAAGTGAAATTAAATATAAAAAATCCCAGATCTATTCCCCATTGATGGGTTTTAAGCCCATCGAAGTTGAACATACGTTGGTATTTACAATGATAGATGGTAAGCTCTGTAACTCTGCAACAGATGCGAAGTCAACTATAAAGTTCTAACGGGTGATCCAAGATACTTTTTTCAATAGCCTTTTTTGACAGATCACGTGTGAGTCGTGTCATGCTGTCATGTTATTTTTGTTTAGTATTGTTTGGCATTTTATAATGGAAAGACTTACGCGTGAACAACGTTTACAAATTGTTCAACTTTATTATGAAAATTCACGTTCTGTGAGGAATGTGTTACGTGCACTTCGCTCAACGTATGGTCAACATATTCGGCCTACTGAGCGTACTATTCGCAACACCATCACCCATTTTGAGACCCAGCATTCATTATTGGATAATATTCGACCGAATAGACCACGTCCAGCACGCTGTGAAGAAAATATAGCGGCCGTAGCTGAGAGTGTACATGAAGACCGTAGAGAGTCGATTCGGCGCTGTTCGCAGCAACTCGGACTGACGTATGGAACGACTTCGCGCATTTTACGTCAAGATCTTAAATTGAAAGCGTACAAAATACAGCTTGTGCAACAACTAAAGCCGCTCGACCTTCCCAAGCGACATCGCTTCGCTCTATGGGCTCTTGAAAAGTTCCAAGAAGATCCGACGTTTTCGAGGCAAATTTTGTTTAGCGATGAGGCCCATTTCTGGCTCAATGGGTATGTAAACAAACAAAATTGCCGCATTTGGGACGAAGAGCAACCTGAAGAGATTGAAGAACTGCCACTTCATCCAGAAAAAAACAACGGTTTGGTGTGGTTTGTGGGCCGGTGGAATCATCGGTCCATATTTCTTTAAAAATTATGCCGGTGCGAACGTAACCGTCAATAGCGACTGTTATCGTGCCATGATAACCGACTATTTGATGCCTGAAATTGAAGCTCGTGATCTTGGCGACATTTGGTTTCAGCAAGACGGCGCCACTTCCCCCACATCGCATCAATCAATGGACTTATTGAGAGAACATTTCGGTGAGCACATAATTTCACGTTATGGCCGTTCGATTGGCCACCAAGATCGTGTGATATCACACCGTTAGACTTTTTCCTGTGGGGATATGTAAAGTCAAAAGCTTATGCCGACAAACCCGCTTCGATTCAGGCCTTGGAGGAAAACATCACGCGTGTCATTCGCCAGTTACCAGTCGAAATGCTCGAACGAGTGATCGAAAATTGGACTCAACGGATGGACCATCTGCGTGGTAGCAACGGCCAACATTTGATAGACATAATCTTCAAAAAATAAATGCCAAAGAATGTTCTTTCAAATGATAATAAAAATTCTCCATTGAATTTGAATTTTCTGTGTTTTTTTCTTTAAAAAAGAAGGGAACCTCGAAATGGATCACCCTTTATCCAAGAAGTTTATTGACTTGTCAAAATCAAGAGAGATTTAACCGGAAAAATTTTGCTTATAAGCTTTTTGATATAAACAAAAATTGCAAGTTAAAAAAAAAACATCTTAGTTAAATAGTGGACTGCCTAAATAAAATGCGTCGATATTAAGTTAATTTGGAGGCTCACGGTTATATTAGAAGTTCTGTTCAGTAGATATAAAATCGATATTTCCAAGTTTTGTAAATATGCATTCAATATGGCAAAACTGTATGTAGATTTGTATTCTTGGTATCTGATGACACCAACAATGCACAAAATATTAATCCATGGATGAACCGTGATTGAAAATTTAATTTTACACATTTAACAGCTTTTCGAAGAAGCAGCAGAAGCTCGAAAAAAGCCTTTTAGACTCTACCGCCTTAATTACTCAAGAAAACATTCGAGGAAAAATTGCAATGTAGATCAAAGGGCACGGTAGCCCAGCCAAGTTCTTTAGCAACTTTGGCACTACACCCTCATTTACACGAACCAACTCAGGCTATTTTGTCCCCACTCTAACTCCGCTTACAACAAAGCTAGAGACATCAAATTTTCAGGATTTATTGGGACACACAGCAGCATCCATACCAAATTTTAACTGTTTATTATCAGCGGTTCCTGAGGGATAAGGCCCCAAAATTAGCAAAAACCGTAATCACTGACTCACTGACAGAACTATGGAGCACTTCCAGTCATCGCAGAACCTTGAAATTTGGCACAGTAATAGTGTTTGCAGAGAAATCATAGGGAAAAATCCAACATTTGTGATTTTCCATCCAGGGGGCGTGGCAGACGCCCACTTCTCTTAAAATTTCATCAAAACTATGGAGCACTTCCAATCATCGTAGAACCTCAAAATTTGGCACAGTAATAGAGTTTGCGGAGAAACCACAGGGAAAATCTAACATTTGTGATTTTTCATCCAGGGGCGTGGCAGCCGCCTACTTCTCTTAACATATCATCAAAACAATGGAGCACTTATAATCATCGTAGAACCTTGAAATTTGGCACAGAAATAGGTCTGCGGAGAAGCCCCAGGGAAATTTTTTTGTGATTTTCCATCCCACTTCTCTAAACGCAGCTCCCAAAAGACCTATAATTAATATTTTTTACATGAAAGTTGGGTTCTAAGAACAAACTCGGAAAAAAATAAAACATTATTTATATTCCATTTAGGGGCGTGGTAGCCGCCTCTTTTCTTTAACTTTGCAGCCAAACGACTTAGAGCTATGAAATTATACTTGGAGGAAGGATTTGAAGAACAGAGACATACTTTGTGTATATTCCTCAAATGAGGCGTGGCAACCGCCCTTATATCGAACTCATTCTATAGTTATGAATGTATTATAATGTCGGTAATTCTTTTAAAGTTATAAAACAAATTGTATTTTTCTCGAAAGAGGGCGTATACGTTCGGTCGAAATCCCTACAATTTAAAAATTTTACAAAAATGTGTCTTTTCCAAAAGTATTGATATCACACCAAAAACATAAATGTTAAAGAATAGGCAAGTTCTTTTATACAAAAATTGCTTTTGCCGTACAAGTCAGCCACAAAAAGTACTGAGATCTAAAAAAAGAACGCCAAGTTTGTATTGTCATTATTATTATACTTGACAAGTTTTTAAAACTGTCAAAATTAGGGCTCTATACATATGTGTTTTATATACATTTTTATACCCTATCCTAAGGGTATATTAATTTTGACACATAGTTTGTAACACCCCTTAATATTCGTCGTAGACCCATAAAAGTATATATATTTATGATCAGGACCAAATCCTAAGCCTATTTAGCAATGTCCGTCCGTATCAACTTTTGAGGCCTTTAAAGTTATGCTAGGAGGCTGAAATTTGGAGCATATACTCCCTTGGGTCCCGAAGTGGTAAAGTGTTAAAAGTTTTTAAATCCGCCGACTGCCACGCCCACAATTTAGAAAAAACCGTTTTAAGGCTTAAGTTAGAGAGATAAAGTTGTAAAACCTTCACAAGATATGTAGGTACTGCCTACCTTTATAAATTTGTCATATAAAGTTTTTTGCCACGCCTACTTTTTGTGGGCGTTTTTCATTAAAATGCTGTTTTCTTTGAAAATTTTCATAGAAATCGAAAAAAAAATGTTTAACAATATATTTAGCCAATATTTTTTTCCAATATATCGCCCATACATAGTTTTTGGCCACGCCCACTTTTTGGGGGCGTTTTTTCAAAAAAATATTTTTTTTCTACAAATTTCATAGAATGAAATAAAATGCTATCAATCATCTTCCTTATGAATTTTTTCTTTGGGGTACATAGGGATAAAGATAGGGTATCATACTGTTTGCCCCAAGCGGACTGTAGCCTTTCCTTATGTTTAATGCTGTTTTTTCAAAAATTAAAAAGTGATTTAAATAAATTGGGTATGTGATTGAATGATTCCATTTTGTTTGAGGCGATTCGAAACTCATGTAGCGAGGAAGTTTCGTATGACGCAGTGAATTCAACATTAAGACTTTAAGTTAGTAAAATATCTTGTGATCTCATTGGCATATTTTGTAAGGCCATTTAAAAAATTATATTATATAACAATATGTGGTTTTCCATCTAGAGCGAATGTCGCAAACTTTTCTGTGATGGTATTAAACAAATAAAAAAATAGATTCTATTCTTTCTAGATTTTGTCACTCTAGATAATGTCATGGGTCCCATTCATCATATATATCATTTTCCTCATATTCTTATAGCTTTTATTGCTTCTTTAAATGAAAAATAAAATTTTATATTTTAACTAAATGCATCCTTAAGAAGTTAGCAAAGTAAATAACTTTGGAATGGTTCATTGGCAAGATCCAAATCCCAAATAAAATAATCGTTTATTATTTTATATTTAGTTTAATTAACGACAGGCCGTAAGGAATCTTGTTCAAAAAGGATTTTCCGGATTAGCTAATATATAGTTTTAAAAGTCTATAAAGGTCGAAACACTTTGTCGCCAAAGCTGGTGAAACAGCATCATAGTTTAATATTGCTTATTGCGGTCCGGCATTAAGTTAATTTCAGATAGATGAATGAACTTGGCACAAAATAATTTTTTATTCCTCCATACTGGAAATTTAACATCTAATTTTATTCTTCTGTCGAAGAAACCCGATCCCCAGATTTAAAGGACTCTATTGAATTCCCTTATACCTATATTCTTTTTGTTACTGAAAGTAACTGTGTTCAACGACTCCATCCTTTACCTGCTCATGCCAATGCTTAAAAGCATCAATAAATCCGAACAGAACTGCTCAATTTATTGGATTCTGAATAGGTAGCTCCACCTACAAGCACATTCTTATGTCCATCACATAGCAATTGTCCTCTTACAATCATTATTTCCCCCCACTATCTACAGTAACAAAAAAAGACAATACCTACAAGGAGTTGCCTATCCTATTCTATTTGATTCGAAAACAGGGCAATGTTACTTCACATTGTCAGAGTCATCGTCATACTCGGGAACAGTGTTTATATTATCCACTTTTGATATTCGTTCTTAACACATCCCTTTTCTGTCCGATAGCAGAAGAAATAATGTAGGGAGAAATGAATAAAAAAAAGAACTCCTAGCGAAACCTTGACGTTTCATTATTATTGTGGTTGTTTTTTTTCCATTTACTCTATCTATGCGATTAGATGACTTTGTCTCTGGAACTCATGGCATCTCCAGGTTTAAGAGACTATGCAAATAACAACGGAGAAACAAAGGAAGCAATGCAAAATTTAATATTTCTATTTTCATCCTGAAGTGGACAGCAGAAGAAAAGGTGTCTCACAAGTAGAGTTACTTTGTCTTCCTATAGAAAAAAACAAAACAACCAGAATTATGAGAAAAAGCGGACTAATCGAAAACAAAACTCCTTTAATTCAATTGGTATGTACATACATATGTATGTATTAATATCGGTTGAGCTGCGATTTGTAAATTGGTATTTTGAAGGATTTGTTGCCAAACTTTTTTTTAATCGCAATAGCAAAGAAATAATTGCAAAGAAAGAACTACAGAGAAAAGAGGACTAAATGACAAAATCCAAATGTATGACAAAATGGCCAAAAAATACTGAATTGTGTTCATTTTGATTTCCCTGCAACGAGGAAAACAAACCACTTGAAGTATTATAATTACATACTAAAATATTTTAAAAATATTGGTGAATAGAGTCGCCTTGCGACGGGAGCTTGGTATCACTTAAGAGCACTGCAGAACTGGTACATATTTTTTAATTTGTTGAATGACTTTTGTTAATGAAAGGGGAATTTGTCATAACACCCAAATTTTGGTTGTAATTTAATTTTGAGATTTGATAGATAAACAATTATTTTGGACGGTAGTTATTAGGATTACCTTTTTAGGAGGTGTGGTGTCTCTATTTAGGAGGGCCACATGGTGGCAGATAAGAGGGAGAGGAGGAGTGCCATCTCACTAATACATTTTCTCCTATTTCCGGACTTCAACGAATTCCGGTGGCGTCCACAGTTCCAGTTAGGACGAACTATAGTGATATTCCTATATGAGCCGCATATTTGAATCACAGGTCTATAGCGTTCTCCAACAGTAAGTCAGTGTGTTGCAAAAGCGTTGGTGGCGGGAGTAGTTTAATGGCACCGGAGTTACCGGCCTGCTGTTCTTCAGTAAAAACAAGTGAAATAGTAAAAACTTTCAAGAATGGAGCCTGTCTGGAGTACGATGTCAAAATTGTACTCGGGGACTTCAATGGTAAAGTGGGAAAGGAAAACAGCTTGGGCGGGTTAGATGGTAAGTTTGACTAATCGACTTTCCTGCAGCTTGTAATAAGGCGATAAGTCGCACTTGGTTTACATGGCTAGGGATCTCCCCAGACGGTTAAACCGCCAACCGAATCGACTAGACAATGCGAGGCACGTATCGATTCAGTCGATTCAGAGCTCGACTGTCCAACGAGAAGAAGCTGCGAATTCGTCCAGCTACTGGGACATGCGGACGAAATTGACATCATCGGGCGCTTTCAATGTGCCTTGGTAGAGCCTTTTACGGATATTGAAGATCAGGCGAAGTTGTCTAGCTCGATGTTAATATCAACTCTACGAATGACAATTTAGAGGAGATTCGATGAAGAATTACCCTAGGAAACCGCTGCTACTTCGGTTTGGCGAAGCAAATAGGTTCAAAACTAATGACTCCAAGGAAAAAGTGTATGCTCTATATAAACCTTAATAATATTGCATTTTTGAAGCAGCTCTTCAATTGTATAATTCGGTGCGGTGCCAACGATATTCAAATATCTCATAATAAAGTAGGCGCAACTGTTTTGCATTTGTACAAAAGGCCATCCCATTTGTTCCGAATCAGCTAAAAATCGGAGATTAAACATTGAAGATTTTGAATTTCATCATGGATAGTTACTTCTCTGTTTGAAGAATGCCACTTCTTTCATTGAAAACATTCACACGTTCACTCAATTTTCTCCAAGTATTTTGAAAACCGTTTACAACTCTTTGAGCTTCGGGATTCAAGGTGATATCGCTTATCACTTAAAGTCACTTTCGTAATCCTTTGATATGATTGTCAAAATCGGCTAACGGATTTGTTTATTTAAATTTATTTTCTGAGTTTGAGCCAAATCTTACTTTAAATACAAAAAATTTTAAATGTCAAACGGTATTTTTCTATGTCTGTTTCTAGTTTCAGACGGACGTACCCGGACAAAACATTTTTATGTATGAAGATCATTTTCGCCAAAATCTGTTTCGTTGGTCATTTAAGGGTTAAATCGGTGACACCTTTATAGAACCAGATTTTCCGTGAGTTCGTTTAATTTGGAATTCCTTGTAATACTTCCTAAGTTCGTCTTTGTAATTTCATCTAATAAATCCACGACGTGGTGAACTTCCTATAAACTAAGCATAAACCACGTACATACCATGTCTGTACATGTATACAAAGCACATGCACAGGAAGCCGAAAAACAAAATCCAATGTCTCCAGTTACTGTCACTCATTAGTATGCAGCTTTGGGCGGCACCCAATGCCTTAAATTTAAAATTTCAACCCTAGAACTTGTTCATCTGAGGGTGTGCTTTTAAAATCCCTGCAGGTTCTAGCTGCTTTTTTGTTTGATGTTAGTTTTTCTTTTCCGGATGATGAACTTCATTAAATAACGTTCCTGTTCGATCTACACAAGTCACGAGGATGAAATTGAAGCGTGTCCTACAGTGCACGTGTGTGTGAGCAGGAAACTTCTTATAACCGGAATGCTATGAACGGAAACGAGCTATTCTCATCATCTCATCAAACGAGGTTACAAAATTCAGGTAGAACTATGTGAGCATGAATCCAATGTAAAAATAAATCCTACGGTCGAGCGTGGTCACTCGGGGCAATGCATCCATATGAATATGTAGGTGTACCTACCTCTATTCATTTTGTTGCTGTTTATTTTGAATCAATCCTGCACATACTTGGTCATAGCATTGGAACGTGTGCCCTCCAGAATCTAGAGGGGATTCCTCTCACGTTTGAAGGATTCATCAAACTTTTAAAAGCTAAACAATACGTTGGATAAAACATGAACCTTTTTATTGGCTACCTACCTTCCGACCTACCATTAAGCAATCTTATTTAAGCTTTTGTCGTAGGAACATACATTTTTTGCGCTGTTAGTCTGGTAGCATCCGGTTCCGATATATTTCTGGTTAACAAGATAAAGGCGATCGGTCGTAAGCCCGTGTGTATAAATATATAGGTATATAAGTACTGTGTAAGTAAACCACGTTCGACGGATATAAGTCATGTTCGGTACACGATATTAGAACTTTAGATGGTATACAAAATATTGTGTGTCGATGTTCTCATCCTTACCTATTGCACTACTGCTGACATTTGATGGCTGCTGTCCTGCACCGACAATGTTACCCGCTGCTCCTCCTGTTCCTGTAGTGGATGTTGGTGCAATGTTTGCCGTCGTCGTCGTTGATGCCGCCGCCGTCATATACGTATTCGATATTCCGATAATATCTGGTGATTGTCTAGGGCCGGCACCAACACCACCACAAATCAGTGAATTGGCCACTGTGGGTGGCAGAAGCATAGTAGACGAAGTATGTGAGACATTTGATGGACCTAGACTGCCATATAAGCTGGACGCTGGACCATAAGTGATGTAGTTCTGTGGAATAGAAAAACAGTGATAAAGGGAATTACAATGTTTGCGTAAATTCCGCAGCCGTTTCAGACACAAGGATAACAAGGAACACATGTAGATCTAACATACGAGGAGGTATATGACAGCTACTTTAATCAGAAATGGTAGGTATTACACTGGTAGAGAAATGTCAAGTTAACTAATTTGCCTTCAGTAAACAATATAACTTAAATGAATGTCAATATTACGTGATTTTGTGTACATATAGCTATTGTATAATACATTTCGCTTTCGTCTCTTTACGTTTGGCAAATTAAAGGGAATGTACGAACAAAATTAGGATAAGCGAAGAAATAATGAGTTCAATGTTCATGTGTACTGCACACATTTTCAAATCTCGTTTAAATCATGTATACTTTTTCATTATTTTTACAATAATAAGAACACACGGAATATGTAGCTACAGTGGGATATATGTTTACCTCTAAGATTTTCTTGGGCGGTCCTAACCTCGGCCGGTGACTTGACTATTTATACTCTAGGTATCCTAAGGGTATTATAATTTTGACACATAGCTTATAGCACCTCTTAATATTCCTCGTAGGATCCTAAAAACTTAATAAACTATGTTACTGACCTCTTTCACAAGTTTACCAATCCTACTTTTTGTGATGTAACATGATATTTAGCCAATATTTTTCTAATATATCACACAAAAGGCCCACCCCCATTTTGTGGACGGTTTCTTTTTTTAAAATGTTTATATTTTTATTTTCATACATTTAAAAAAAATACGAATGAATTTTTAAACTGCTTAGCGCCATTTTTTTTGGAGATATAGCGACATGGATAGCCTTTCCTTATATTTTTAACTAACTGACTAGGTTTGGGGAATGCAACGCAAGTCAACGTCCTTGTGGTGTATTCTGGGGAATGCTAAATGGCTTCTTTACTGTACTTAAATGGATCAACCTATTTATTCAATCAACTTAAAAAACAAAAAAATTAAAAGAAGTAGTTTTTCTATTCTTTAATTTCCCTTAAACAAGAAGACATAAAAAACGTCACTTGAAGTATAATTGTTTCTGCTGTTAAAGGGACAATTTTTGCAAACATTTCCAGTTAGTTATGTATGACTCAGTCGGTCACGCTCTCACTTCACTCCGTTCCGAAAAAAGCAATTCCAATATGTGGAAAGCCATAATTTTAGTGAAAAAAAAAACAAAATTAGTCGTATTTGGGATCCATACAGGCCAGCCTCTAAAATAGTGCTTGCGCACTAACGATAACTTTTTCGGGATAAAGAAAAATAGTTAAAATCTGTTGGCATTTTAATTACATTTGAGTCTTAGCACTGAAATCTTACTGTTGTTGAAATTAATGCGTGAATTTATTTGGTCACATACTGTTTTAAAAAACACAAGGAAAGGCTATAGTCCGCTTGGGGCGAACAGTTGATACCCTATCCATATCCCTATATGTCGCTAAGCAAAAAGCGTTAAGAACATGATGGATAACATTTTATTTCATTCTATGAAATTTATAAAAAAAATACATATATACTTTCTTAAAAAAAAGCCTCCAAAAGGTGGGCGTGGCCAAAAACTTTGTATGGGCGATATTTTGGAAAAAATATTGGCTAAATAATATCTCGTTAAACACTTTTTCGGTTTCTATCAAAAGTAGTACAAAAGTAGGCGTGGCAAAAAACTTTGTATATATATTGACCATAACGACAAAACATGCTACAGGGATGGAAAAAGAACCATCATTGAATTTTTCCAGTTTTCAATTCCAGTTCTATTTCCGGTACCTATATTTACTTGTGAAGTAGATGTTTTCATGAAGAGTTGAATTCATTGAAGACTCTTTCTTATTTGTACATTTCTAATAAATAAATGAAAAATGAAAATAAAAATGAATGAATTGATTTTCAGAAAGATGAGTCACGGAGCCCGGCGTTCGAAAAAAGTCGAAATGATTCTTAAGAGTCCACGAAGGAAACACTGGTATAATGCACCCACTTTTAGTGTAAATTTGGATTAAATATAAATAGCCAGTAAGACTGTGTCAATGAACATCTGTAACTCACGTTGTCGCATTGCTTTATTTTTTTAACGAATCTGATTAATTCTAGTCCCATAAACTCAGTAACTGTCATGAATATTAGAAGACAGCATTCAAATGTCAAATATTTTGTTATGTTGATATATATGTTAAATTTGTATTTATAAATCTAATATCTGCTCTTTCATCGTCATCTACGACAAGAGCTATTTACTAAGGGTCCACATTGGAGGTAGTTCTACTGTCACTATTAACCTTAATATGATCCAGTGGTCAATACGATTTTTCTACCCTCTTCTTTATTTTAAGGCTACCCTGTTACTCACGAGGCAAACCAATACAGCCCCATTTAAAAAATTGACAGTATTATTGAATTTTATTTAAATGCAAATTTACTTAAACCATCAAAGTCAGTATTATTTACAATAATGTATACACTTTCACTTCTTGTTATAACAAATCATTGAACCGACGTAGTGGTTTGCGTTTGAATATTCTATGGATAGCCGGAAGCGGACATAAATGTCACTTTAAATCGTTACACCGGAAATGACTTGCTGGAAGGTGTACTTATGTCTAAATCGCTTATATTGTGTACTTAAAATTCAAAGGGACATTTTATTCTCCTTGCTTTTTCCACAAAAAAGAAGGAAACATGAATAAAGAAGTAAAATGTGTTAACCGTTACTTTTCCCAAGAATAACATTTATACGGTTAATGGTTTGTAGTAAAAATCTTTATGATCCAAGCTCGAACTTAAAGGTTGCCCGTGGGCTGCAATAGCTGTTGAAAGTTTGTAATACATACTTGTGAATGGGCATAATGTATTCGATGTTGTAAATTTAGAAATGTCAAATTGTTTCTTAGTTGATTTGGTGATTCGTATTTAAACCAAAACAAAAAAAGGAAAAGTTAACATACAGCTATATAGGGTACTTGCCACCTGTTTGGTGCTCAAATTGGCTGCGAATAATGAAATTTGAAAATTCATAAGAGATTTAATTATTCAAAGAAGTTTTGGATGCATGTTTGTTTTTTTTTTAAAGATGAATGCCCGTATGAAGAGAAACGCATAGTTTGAAAATTGAAAGTTTGATAAAAGTTGGTGCAATTGGATAGTTTATTGGGAACATATCTTGGCAACGAAAACTCATAAAGCAAAAGTAAATACACCATCGTAAAGAGTTTCGATTTCGCATTCAGAAAAACCCTACAATTTTGACGGTTTTAACTTTTCACGGGAGATATGCGATAAAAAGCATGAGGATTATTTTCCATTATTATCTTATGCTTTAGTGGTTTTTGCATTTTATGCATGCACATCCGTGATTCTTTTAGGGTTTGCTCGAAAACTTCGCTTATTGATGACCATGGAAACGTCATGAGTGACAAAGACAAGAGTGAGATGACCCTCTGGAGTCACCGAAGAGTTCCCAGTTCCAAATTAAAGTCGGATATTTTGAAAGGCTATCATAATAATATAGAGTACTGCTTATTCGCTGACTTACTCCGACCTATTTAAAATATTAATTCATATGGAAAAGTTGTTCACGAGCGCGGAAAGTTCACATATCTGTGATCCATGATCAACAGGAAAGCAACCATGGATATTGACATCAATCATAACGAAGCTTGATCTAATAAGAAGTTCAAAAATTCGAGAACGCCTTAACACCGAAGAACCCAGACAATGCCAATTAACGTTCTTCTACAACTGGATAGGCAGGCCTTAAAATTCCAGGACCACACAAATGCAAAAACACCAGACAAAGTGATACGAAAACAGAAAGCCTACTAATGCCTGTCATGGCGGCGAATCCTACAGGCGGACCAGTAGAAGTTGCAGTTAACTGATCATAACCAAGTTTATTAAAATGGAGAGAAGAAGTGCTTGCATAAAACTTAACTTTCGCAAAATGTGTGTTCTAAGTAGGTACTTAAAAACAATGTGATCAGCATCAAAAGCAGTGACGGTGCTTCATAGAGACATTTTGCTCCAACACACATAAACCTTATTTTCAGATTATTCAAATTATAAAAAAACTGTTACAGGGCAATAAATTGAAATCGAATCAACTGTAGACACAATCCTGTCTGTCTACTTTCTCTTGCAACTTGTTATCCTTGTAAACATTTGAGAGGAAAAGACGCGTCTTATTTTTCCATTCATCACATTTGATATTCCTCGACATGTTTTTAAAGAGGGAATAGTGGAATCTCAACATTCCGCTCTTGCTTTTAACATTTAAATGAGGGAGGAATTGGGATCTGTTGATAATAACTATACTCTGTCCAACATAAATTGTCAGTACAGGGAAGATAGGGATGTTTGCCTTTCATTCGCACTCTTTTATTTTCCGTAATGTGCTATTCTAACAAAACCTCTTACAGGATTTTAAATTAGCAAAAACCCTGAAAGAATATTATGTTGGGTTACCATGCGTTTTTTTTTTATTGAAATTTTCATTTTAATTGTTTTATTTATAAAAAATAAAACAAATTTAAATTTATGTTATATTGTCAGTTCTTTCGAAAAGAACACTTTCGCTGACGATGGGCAAATTTAAAACCCAGATAAATTTTTAAAACCGTATGCAGAGAAGACTTGCTTATTTTAGTGATGTTTGCATTGCTTCCTACCTTATGCAGTATTTTATCCAGCGTCGTAAGTTTGTTATTTGGAAAAAACTGATGCACAGTTTGCCTAATGACACACTTATTGAAATCAACTACTTTACTTTTGAGACCAGTATGGTTTTCCTTCTTTGGTGGAGAGTTGTGGCCTCTGGTACTGTTTTCGTTGCGAACTCTGTAAACTGTTCGCTTACCAACAGAAAAAATATCAGCTACTTGGTTCACAGCTTCTGTTAAATTTTTAAAATTTTCATGAATTTTTTTTGTCGCGTCAACAATTTAATTTTTTTTTTAGCACTTAAGTCCTTGGATGATTTTGAATCCATTTCTAAATAATAAGGTTAAGATTAGATAAAACACAAAAAAACTGACCGCGAGCTACGGAAACCTACGCAAATAATCTTTTTCCTTAAAGAAAACAGCTTACAATTGTGTAACTGCATTACCAAATGGACATTAGTAACTCTGAATTCACATCAATTAAATGAAGTAAATAGGTGTGAATAGCAGCTTCAGCCTAAGGGTTATCAAATATGTATTTATTATTTCGAATTTTCTTAATAATTTTTATAAATAAACTCGTGTGAGTTTCTTCTTTTTTTGATTCTTATGTCGGCATCAAGATAACATATTGAGAATATTGAGGATCTAGCAATCTAAGACTGAAAGGTATAGAAAAATCATTATGTCTACCCTAGAAATTTTGGTGCAATACGTCACTGATCAAAAAGGTAGAAAGATGAAATTTATAACACATGCTTCGTAGAGGCCCGAAATAGTCAAGTTCAAAGATTTTTTTTAAAAACGCTCAAACTTTTTTAAACCTTTACTTTACGTAGGCCCAAAAATTGTTGTGCCAAAAGATCTTAAAAATAGAAACCTGGAGTTTTCAAATTGTGTTTCATAGCAAAACTTAAAATATTCAGTGTTCATTTAATTGTTTTGGAGAAGTGTATTTTACTTTTCTCTCATTTCCTGTAAAAAAACACGTAACTAATGAACAGTTTCAATAAATTGGCTTTTTACAGCTGTCTTAAACAGTTCATTTAAATTGTTCTTTTATATTTTAAATCAATTTTATATTTCCGGCTCAAAAAAAAAAACGATAATAAAATCCACCTTCAAATAAGGCTTCAAAATCGGTCACACCAACCTCTACATACAAGACGACTTCTATATCGATACTACACACACACCAATCTCAGAATTCAGAAAGAAATTCTTCAAAACTTTCTTTCCTATGCAGTTTGCTCGAATTTTCAGAGCTACACGAGAGAAATTCATAGCATGACCGCATTAATGCGATTTGTAATATCACATCAGCAGGATTATTTCACACGAGCGATAAGGATAGGGTATTGGGATACCTCTCAGTTCCAGTGCAAACAAAAAACGTGAACGTATTTTCGTGTATATGTCCCAGTATGCAACAGGGGATGGATTTTAAAGTTTTTGCAACAAAAGAGAACAGAAAAGAATAGAAAGAAAAAAACTTACCTCATTCTTGGAAACGCTAGGCACTGGCACCGGAATAGTTAAGTCGATGTCTGCGTCAATTTCCGATATCGTATCGTTAAATCCATTTGGAATCGTTGTCTCACCACCTCCCTTTCCGGATGACAGCGAATGGTTGTCCGCATTGTGATCACGACGCCTCTGTATTACAACACGTCCCGCAAAAATTGCAATGGACAGGACGAGACCGGTTCCGCTTGCAATTAGTAGATACAGGTAGAAACGTTCCTGGTCATCTGGAATGCAATCGAAAAAGGTACGTTTTTATACTATATACAATACAGAACATCTTACACACAAATAAATGCCACGCAAGGGTGACACTTTACAAAGTTATTCCATGAAAGGGGTCACACGGATAGCAATCGGAATTATGCCGGTATGCTTCGGATGGAAGAGCATCCAAACTGTCATCATCGATTAATGAACAGGATGAAAGGAAAGATATCGAGTTCGAGATTAAAAAATTCCACTCCCATTGATTTGAAATTATCTACTATAAGAATGACAATGAGAAAGAGATAAGATTTTTTTTCAGCTTTCTTAGATTATTATTATGCCTGGAGGATTTTAATGCTGCCGAATACTTCTACAGTTGGACTAATTACTATGCTGCTGCAATTGCTAACAAGGATTTTTAATCATAGCTTCCGTATATCGGTATTTTAATTACCATTGTAAGGGAGTCTCTTATTCTTTTTCTTAGAAGGAAATTATCCACGAAACATTGTCATTCAAATTTTAGTATAACTAACCATCACGTAGCAATGATTAAAAATTTAGAGGAGCGGGAGTTAACTGTTGTGCATCAGAGGTTTTCATAGAAACGCAAAGAAAAGCTCATCTCAATTTAGGTTTTAAGAAATCGATTTTTCATACATATGTAGGTAGAACAGCAGCTGCGATACATCAAGCGATTTTCAATCGGAGTTTCTTATACTAAATAAAGGATGAATGTTTTTTTTAAGATAAAATTGCTTATAAAATATTGAGTCACATACATATTTGCAAATGATATCGGCTCACTGTTCACAGATCCATTCAAGGGCGATCACAGGGTCTTAGTCAGGGGAGGGCAAACTCATTCAAGAGTTTACTTATTAACGCCATAGTAAAATTTGTATCTTAAATCCAGTTTTAAACAGATTTAGTGAATTTAAAAAATTAATTTAATAAAGTTAGGCATCTTTTTAATTTTTAATAAAATCAATTTTGTATGAACACGGTCGTACGCCGGTATAAACTTGAAAAGCAAAAACAATGCCTTTCTGAATTCTTCTGATGTAAGGATGTCTTCGTCTTAACCAATGAAGGCCGGACACACACAGAGAATATGTTCAGAAGTTTCCTCGTCCTCTAGACAGATCTGACATTTAGTCTATGGCACAGGTTCATGGAGGTACAGTTAGAACCTCATCTATAGAACTAGAAGTAACTAGATGATATTTTATTTCATTTTCTATGAAAAATAAAATATTGGCGCTGCCAAAAACTTTGTATACGTGATGAACATCTTATTATACACTTTTATATAGTTTCTATTGAAATTTTCTAAGGAAATAACACTTTAGTAAAAAACGTCCATAAAAAGGAGTGACAAAAAAAACCAATGACCACCAAACTTGAGAAGCAGGTAAGTGTCTACAACAACTCGGCTTTATAAATTTTTAACTTTCTCGAACTCAAACTTGGTATGGGAGATGATATTACGACTATAGAGAAGTCCAAAAAAGTGGGTCCGCCAATGCCGTCTGTCGGTCTGTCTGTCTATCTGTCCGGGCGCCGTATGGCGAAACGGTTCGACGGATTTGTCCAATGTGCGAAATTACCTTATGTGCCGTTTCTGAGGAAATCAAATTTTGCAAAGCCTAAAAAGTGATTTAAATAAATTTGGTATGTGATCAAATGTTTTCATTTTGTTTGAGGCAGTTCAAAAATCCATTTCATGTAGCGAGAAAGTTTCGTATGATGCAGTCGTGCACTTTATTTTTCTACATAGTGGGCGTATTAAAAAAAATGTGCACAACACCATTTCGGGACCCAAGGGAGTAAGTATATCGATACCTTATTGCGCACTAATGCACACATGTGATATGCCCTTTATTGCTAGTTTGATATAGTGGCACCAATGTAAATGTGGGAAGTAGTAACAAAAAAACAGAAATCGTAAATTGCTTATATTTGCAAAAGGTGATTTTCGTATATTCATATTTGAACAATTGACATTAAGCAAAAAAGTGCTATATCCTTACATATTTTATTCGTTTATAATTATTTTTCATACATTTACTTTTACAAAGTATCAGGCCATAACATAGTTAAGTAAATCAAAGCTATTTGAGCTGCATTAGAAGAGTTATGCACGTACCAAAACTTTTCTTTGAGTTTGCCAAATACAGATCAATCCAAATAAGGATCAGCTTCCAAGATCAAATTTAAAGGTATAACAATTGGATACGGACGGACATGGCTAAATCGTGATAACTTTTGATGCTTTCATAACTGCCAAAAATATACTTTTAGGGGCCTACGACGGGTTGTTACAAACTATGTGTCAAAATTAATATACCCTTAGGATAGGGTATAAAATACAACATAAGTGTATCAAAAATCAAAAATTGGAAACAATTTTAAATCGAAGAAGTTCTGAACAAAAAACCATATCATCATACAAAGTATAATATTTAAAAAATTCTGCTATTGTTTCGGTCCCAACATATGGATATTGCCAAACTTGGTCTAATAAAAAACAATTGTAAAAAGCGATTGACGATGTGCCAGAAGGCAACGAAAATATGTATTTTAAAAGTAAGCAGGAGGCAACGCAGACTTCAGCAAAAGGACAAATTTGAAAGCGTAATACAATCGCAGTAGGACTTAGCTGGTTCTTTTTACGTATGACAAGATGGACTAAGCTGGGTTCCGCTGAGAACAATAGTAGGAGTAGAGGGCCAAAGAAAAAATATGGAGAGACAACCTTTAACAATTTGATAGACCATGGGCACTTCGTGCGAAATTTATAAAGGATTTGAAAGGCTATGGAGTAGGCTTTTGCCATTTCAATGCTTAATGAAAGTTTTATATAAAAAAGGATTTTTAAATCAAGAAAAAAAAAACACATATCTTAGCTGAGTATCGATGAATTTTAAATTAAGGACTTCAAAAAGTAAACGTATGCCCCTATAATTTACACTTGACAGACTTGAATTGTTGCGGTAATCTAAACTACTATTTTAGATAGAAAAATGTTCACCATTTTAGAGACAAAAGGCCGCCTAGGGAAGATACTCGAATTTCTATTTACTGCAAAATAATTTCTTATCTGTCATGACTCACTAACATAAAATTAATGGTATTTTTTTTAAGAGAACTTTATGTTTTAACTGCAAAGGTAAGACGTCAAACATCTTACCACAATTGCAAATGTACTCACAGAGCCAAGAATACTTTTCCAGTAATGTCGCTTAGTTTCTAGAATAAAGAACATACAAAAAATCTTCCTGTATTCATATCTGTTCTCTTCCTTTGCACAAATATTCAAGCCCTTAAATTACATGCCGTTAACCACCCTGAAGGCGCTATTATTAATCCTTGTAAAAAGAAATGAAAATAAAATTTCGAGAAATATCGACTGAGAGAAATTTTTGCATGACCGGAGGGGTGCAAAAAATGCCATTAATCTCATCCTCCGTACCCCTCTTGGTACTCCTAACCATAACAACACTAGAGGGTGAGGATGGACTTGGAACACCCCAGATAAATTCATTCAAGTCAAATATGCTCTCTATTCACAGGTTGCTCGTACACAAATCTTACTTAACGTCGCGCAAGCACTCTTAACCCTGCACAACCCCTTCTAATATCCTTTTTGCATACAATCACTCAAAGACGTCGGCGGGTAGGTGGATACGGAGATGAAAGAAAGGATGATTCTTTATTTTGGTTTTTAAAATAAAAATTCATATTGAATATTATTCACATGCTTTGAGCGATAGACGACCTGCCTGAAGAGGTCGTCAGCGGTGGCCGATCAGTCTCGCTTTCTTCAGTGAAGCGTGGGCGATTTGCGGTTGTTACATTCTTGCGTCCTCGTCTTACACAATGTAGAATAATAGACGAGAACGATTTAAAAAAAAAACCTTTTATTCGAACTAAAACTCCAAATTGGTCGGGAGGACATCCAAAGGAAGATATTATACAGACAAGAAAGAGAGAGAGAGAGAGAGAGAGAGAGAGACGACGCGCGGTGCTGCTGTTTATGGTAATAGTGGCGCTACTGCTGTTTTCTATTGATGTGGAAAATTTATGTCCTGTCTTAGGACGAGCTTTGAAAATGCATAACTCATTCTGCGTAATAAATCAGACGGAATAATTCCTTCGCATGCATGGGAATCCTTTTTTCGTTGCGGACGTTCTTTTCCGTCTTCACATCTTCTACTTCGTGTTTCGGCTCGAAGCAGAACGCTAGAGCAAAAATGAGAAAATTTATTGGTAGAACAGCAGAACCAGTAACGAACGTTAAATCTTCATTTGAAGCAATGAAAGGAAAATAGCTCAGTAACGTTTGAGAGGGGTGGAGGGGGTAGTGTCTTATTACATTTTCTACTTCATATTTATTTTTTTTGCCAACTTTTTACTCCTACTTTATAGTTGAAATTTATTCCTTATAAGTGTCCTGAATCCCGAAGGATGCACTTATGTTTCACTGATTTTTTTTCAGCTTTCTGGCAACAATTTTTGTACAATTTTAAACGCCATAGAAAGTTGCTGCTTGTTTGTTTATACTTGCTTAATCGCATTTGGAAGAAAAAAATATAGAATAAAATTCAACATAACCGGATCAGCGTTTGAGTGCGCAATTTATTAGCTTTTGAAGTGGTCAACGGCAAAGAAAAGTTGGCAAATATTGAAAGAAATCTAGAAGAATGTCGAAAAAAATATTTATATTTTAAAAATTTTTTTTAGCAATATACATGCCTACGTAAAGTGAATTATTGCAGTGTTCTGTTGATTTTGCGTGGGAAGTAAACACAACGAATGCAATATCTTCACAAATATTGTTGTGTGGAAAACATCTTTGGTTCTCGTGGGCGATCAAAATACAAATTGACATAGAAACAATACATAACAACAATTTTGTGTGCCGCGGTTAAGAAGGCGAAAGGAGAAACGCATATATTATATAAGAATTATTTGCGTTGGGCAGCATACGCGATTTATTTTTTTACCCTATTCTAAGGCATAGCTGACGAGAGAGGGGGGAGGAGTGCCAGCTCACTAAGGCACTTCTCCTGTTTTCGGACGGCGGCGGACAAATTCTACGGATGGATCAACGGCGGCGTCCACAGTTCCAGTTAGGTGGAATAAGTGGAAGAAGTGATATGAGCTGCTTCAACTTATTTGAGGCCCAGGTCTATAGCGATATCCAACACTAAGCGAGGTGTTGGAAAAGAGTTGGTGTCGGATGAGCCCTTGATGGGTCAACGGCAGCACTCACATCCCCCAAGTGGGTTACTGCCACTGAAATTACCGGCCTACTGTCCTAGGGTCAGGAACAGGGCCTGGCCCTCCAGGTTGGGGGTTGTGCCGTCGGGGTAACTTCCCGAACTCGTCAAAAACATTTAGTTATGGGAGAGACTACGGCAGCCTCGGATATAAGTGTACCTCAAAGGCAAAATAGACCCGGAACGTTAATGGACATGCGAGTGTGTACCTGGAATGTGCGGACACCCTACACTCCAAGTGCTACTCAAAAACTTGAGTCTGTCCTCTCGCGGTACAAGGCCGACATTACCGCGATCCAGGAGATACGATAGATGGGATCAGGAACTATACTAAACACAAAATTACGACATTTATTACAGTTGTAACAAAAGATTGCACATGTTAGGATGCGGATTCGTCGAGGGAAATCGGTTAAGATCCAAAGTAATGGACTTCAAGCCGATAAGTGATCGCCTAGCTGTGATCCGCATCAGAGCTACATTCCAAAACATTAGCCTAATGTGTGCACACGCCCCTACCGACAAGGCTGAGGACCCTATCAAGGAGATATTCTATGACGTCTTGGACGGAGCCTACGGAGCCTGTCCGGAGTACGATGTCAAAATTGTACTCGGGGACTTCGGCAAGGAAAACACCTTCGGCGGATTAGTTGGTAAGCACAGGCTCCACGAAACGTCAACAGATAACAGCTACCGACTAATTGACTTTGCAGCAGCTTGTAATACTGTGATAAGTAGCATTAGGTTTCCGCGACTAAGGATCCACACAGCAACCTGGCGCTCTCCAGACGGTCGAACCGCCAACCAAATCGACCATGTGCTAATCGATGCGAGGCACGCATCCAACATCTTGAACGTGCACTATTACAGAGGGGCAAACGTCGACTCTGACCATTTTCTTGTTGCAGCTAGATTCAGAGCTCGACTGTCCAACGAGAAGAAGCTGCGAACTGCCCAAAAGAAGAAATTCGACGTTGGACGCCTTAGCACATCTGGAGTCGCCAGAGCCTACAAAGAGCGCCTGATTGAGAAACTCCCCACCGTGCATTAACCTACCAAAGACGCCAACAACCAGTGGTCTCAGTATCGCGACATCATGAAGGAGGTAGCCGAAACCACAAACAAGGGCAGCAAGGGATGAGTACCGAGCCAGGAGAAGGAAGGAGAAGAAGATCCTGCGTAGAAAGAAAAGAGAGAGACAGTCTCCCAGCTCAAGGAGATCGAAGAGTCCCGCGACCGAAACAGCATCCGGAAGTTGCCAAGCAACTGGCTGCTGGCTTTATGACCGGAACACAGGCTCTTCGTAACAGCGATGGGAACCTAGTCACCGACGCGTAGGGAATAGTAAATGTATTTAGCATCTGCTAAACGAAGAAAATGTAGAGAGTGTGATGGGGCAAGAAGAGAACCCACGTCCAGTCAATGAAGAACCAGTCCCTCCGCCCAGTATAAAAGAGGTTGGCCTAGCTATAAAAAAGTTTAAGAACAACAAGGCCGCCGGCTCTGATGGTCTACCTGTAGAGCTTTTCAAATACGGAAGTGATGTTATGGTAGGGCGCATGCACTAAATCATCAACCAAGTTTGGGTGGAGGAAAGCATGCCCGATGACTGGACCATCAGCTCCATATGTCCCATCTACAAGAAAGGCGATCCTATGTCTTGCAAGTACTATCGAGGTATATCCATGCTTAATGTCACAGTACGTTGGATAGGATCTTACTATCCAACGTACTGCGTGAACGTCTCAAATCTTTCTGCAACACACTAATCAGCACGTGCCAGTGAGGCTTCCGGCCCGGCAGATCAACTGTGCAGCAGCAACTTCGAGATAGTTAAGGAGTTCATCTACCTCGTGGTAAACATCAACTCCACAAATGACATCTTACAATTAGTGGAGATCCGTCGAAGAATTACCCTAGGAAACCGTTGCTACTTCGGTTTGGCAAAACAAATGGGTTCAAAACTCCTAACTCAAGGGACAAAGTGCATGCTCTACAGAACCCTTATCATGCCAGTTCTGCTATACGGCGACGAGTGCTGGACGATAATCAGGAAAGGGGAGTTAATACTGGGATCCTTTGAAAGAAAAATCCTTCGACGGATATTTGGTCCTGTGTGCGAGGAGGGCGAATAGAGAAGAAGATACAACCGCGAACTCTATGAGCTGTATTTTTAGGCCGCTAAAATTATGCTAGGAAGCTAAAATTTGGACCAAATATTCCCTAGGGCTCCAAAATGGTTGAGTCACGAGTGCCACGCCCACAATTTAGAAAAAACTGTTTTAAAGCTAAAGTTTGAAAGGTAGAGTGTTACAACTTTCACAAGATACGAAGAAGATATGAGTTTGTTATATAAAGTTTTTTTGCCATGCCTACTTTCTGTGGGCGTTTTTCACTAAAATGCTGTTTTCCTCGAAACTTTTCATATGCTTTTGAATTTGGGGCATATGGGTATATGGATAGGATATCATACTGTCCGCCCCAAGCGAACTGTAGCCTTTCCTTATGTTTTTTTAAAGTAATATGAACGAGTCAAGGGAACAATACCCGTAAATGTTCAGATGAAAAAGGAAACCTTTGTAGCCGTGCTTAATGGTAGTGAGAAAAATAAATACATGCATACTGAAAACGAAGAAAAACACAAGGAAACGCTAACACCCGCTTGGGACCGAATAGTAAGATATGCCAAAAAAAAAGTCGTTAAGAACATTATGAATGAAAAAACCCACAAAAAGTGAGCGTGGTCAAAAACTTTGTACTAGTGATATATGATTAAAATCCTAAAGATGTTGCATATGCACCTATTAAGGAACGTATGCGTGTTTAGCTAATACTATGCCAAATCGTGGATAGCATTCCAGAAGGAACTTGTGGAGAACCTGGATAGGTACAAAGCCGACATAACGGCCATCCATAAAGTGGGATGCGATGGAGAAGGCACAAGAAGGATAAAAAACTGTGACATCAGCCAATGTAAGGATGTGGATATACAATACTCCACAACACCGACAGGATACTGTAACAAGATTTCACCTTACAAAGCTAGTATTGTAAGAGACGACCAGAACCTCAGCTGACCGCGTCTCCCTAAACTTCTCAGCAAGCCCATCCTTAGCTTCACCGGCATCAAGTAAAGAGGACCAGTGGCAATACTGCCAGAGTGCCACCCGAAGTGCAGGGTTTCACTAGGCGGCCACAACGAAACCCTTGTTCGATGTGGAATACCGCCAGGCACAGGTAGCCAAGAACGAGGCCTATCAATTATCTACGGGCAAAAGCAATTTTTCAAAAAGCCGTTCAACTACTTGCCTATGCTGTTGATATTGACATTATTGGGAGAACGCGATTATTCTTCGAATCCACCCCTGAGGTCACCTTAGGTGGTGCTGAATTGGAGAACGACCTCAACCAACTTGGTGTGCTTAACTGGAGGCAGTTTGCTAGCTGGCTGGAGGGGCTTGTTGGTTGGGGCCAAGGACCACCCGGACTGTAAGCGTCACCAAAAGTAAAGTAAAGTAAAAGTTAGAATTAATGTAAGCTGAGTTGGATTAAGCCTTGTGGTAAAACCTTTTTATACTGAATAAAAGACTTTTCTATTCATACAAAATAAGTATACTGTTGACAATAAATATTTAATTAAATATTAAGAAACTTATCCGTAAATAATTTCTATAGTCAAACTAAAATCTAGTCACGTCGCAATTACAGCACACTCAGCACTGCTTGCCTTTTATTTCGGAAAGGAAGTCATTACCTGATTTCCTGATAATCGATATAAAATGGGTATCCTTCCTCGACACATAACCTATAGAATTAAATGTTTTAAGGATAATTGAAAATTGGGAGACATTTTATAAGAAAAAGAAAAGCACCCATACAAAGGACATTTATCTATTGGCATCCCACCTACTCGTGCATGAGTAACAATGCCCAGGATAACAACAATAGCTCTTGTAGTTCCAGCTGGCAATAGTAGGTCAAAACACTTGGATGCAATGGTTTTGGTCACATTGACGTTACGGTTGCCTGGACATTCGTGAAGATGAACCCAATGATGTAGCATTTTCAAAATTGAGGTCACAAACAGCGACGGGGAGTGGAGTTGGATTCAACTTTAGATACTTTTCAGAAAACAAAAACAACTTCGAAAGTACTTATACAATAGGTCTGCGGCCGATACGGATGAGAGCGCTCAACCAATTTAATTCATTGTTTAACATTGCCAAAGCTCTTGGATGTGATGAATGTATAAATGGGCTACAGTAAAAAAAAAATGAAAAAACCTCCTCTCTAATACATCAACAAATAATTGAAGGAACAAAAAAAATCTATGAAGGAAGACAATCATTTTATCCCACTCAAAGGATCTAAGTCAGTACATTTATCCTCCCTTTGTCGCTTGATATTTTTGTACGATTTCAATTAACTTAACGGGTTACGGGCGAGAACGCGCAGTGATTTGAGGCACATTTTTATTGGACCCTATTTTGATTGTTCCAAAAGAGTAACGTTAAAATAAATTTCCGTTTAAGCCTTACGAGCAAAGTGGATTTTTCACGCTCTTATTGCTTCTTCTTTTCATTCATTCGCTTAAACTCACTAACTCGCAAGCATTTGGAGTTGGATGGTTTAACGAGAGGAATTAATTTTAAGAATGTATTGCGGTGCGAAAAATTTCGTTCAATTTATTAAGTGGCTTTTATGCGGCGGCGATGGCGGCGGCACGGGTGTACATCCGTTTCTCTATGTCATCATTAATCAGACCGACTACGGGTATTTCAAGTCATATGCAATTGTGGTATAAGAGAGGTTTCCCGCAATTTTCGTATTGTTTTGTAGTTCGAACTTTTCCTCTTCAAATGTTAATGGATTAAGCTTGTTAAAGTTCTTAACTCTACGTATCTTTGCTATTAATTAAAATGCTAGAAAAATTATTTTACACTGACAAACATTTTTTTAAACCGGAAACCAGCAGAGCAGTATTTAGAAAAAAAATATCCCATTCTACCTAACCCTTTTTGCTTTGATTAATCACACCGGATGGTCTGAGGGCATAGTTTTTTTTATTTTCGTCTTAACTTTGGTCGGTAAGCTGCTAGAAAATTGCTTTTAAAGTCCGCCTCTGGTATAAATGGTTTAATGGGGTTAACTCGAAAATTTATAAGACCATTAAGTGTTGATATCTGTGGTATTGTTGCGGTGTTTGGGGTGTTTCGAGTTGGGCACATTTCAGATGCCATGGAATTCTTCGATTTAATTCTGACTACGGGTTATTTGGAATTCGTTTTGTGGTTTTTGGTGTTAGTGTTAAGGTATTGAAGTATCGAAATGCATCAATATTAGACGAATACCTAATGGAGAGAAGGAATATTTTATGGAGTTGATTGCTGTGGAAATGCTAATTAGATTCCAATTTTAATATAATGTTGGAAATTTTGCGGGGGAAAATTAATGGTTGGCTAGACTAGTGGCCTTTGAACAGGAATTTTAATAAATTTGCTAAGGATGTATAAAAAATGGTATAAGCTCTGCATAGAGATTCTGATGGTCAACTTACTTAAAACAAAACAATATTTCAGCTTTTGTCAAATTATTGAGGTTTAAAAAATAAAAATACAAATTAATCCAAAATCGAAAAACATAAAATAAACCAAAAGGAAACTACATATCAAAAATAACAACTCTAACTACATACCAAATTGCCAAAAAAAGAGTCAATCTGTGAATGTAATAAAATGGCTAACAGTAGCCCTGGATATAGCGATAGAGATCTCTAATGTCAGTAGTTAACAGATCTTCAAAATCAAATTCAAATGGAAGAAGGCTCCTCGTTGGGCCTTATTAGGAGATGTGCAATGAAGATACAGTATTGTCTCCTCTTCCTCCTCGTACATGCAGCTTCTGAAAAAATCAGTTGAGAACACACCAAGCGTAGTTGCATGCCTGCCTATAAGACAGTGTCCAGTGATGACACCTATTGTAGAGTCGACGCTTGCAGATCGTTGCAGATCCAACTTAGTCTAAATCCGCTTTGTCGCTAGACAAATGTTTGCATTTGGCTATTGAAATGCCTATGGAACCTTTATCATGTGAAATATCAGGCAGTGTGGTTCCATGATTTGCGAGTTCATCGGCCTTGCAGTTCTCTGAAATATCTCTATGCTCGGCACCCAGTAAAGGCGACACAAACAAATGTAACAATCGTGATGTACAGAATTGAAGAGAGGAAAGTAAAGGCTCATTTTCCGAAGCGACCGAAATGCACCGTGTTTTTTAACTAATAACCGCAATTTTTACAATAGACCGGCAGTTTATTTCGAATAAGCGATTTATTGATGTATTATGTATTTGAGGTTAACTACTCTCAATGCTATAAGATCAGATTTATTAGTCATAGCTACAAAAGCCACCCAGTACATATTACAAATTTCCGTTAACCAACTTCCGATTTGAAATCTTAAAACAATCAAGCGCGTTCGAAGATTTATTTGTTGAGATTAATGGAGAGACCTTACGACATGACATTTTTTACTCTTGGATGTTTGTCAGACTTTCGCAAATTTGGGCAGCGAATAAAAACTTTAAGGTGGTACGGACCGGGATTTGAATAAGCGACCTCTTGCTTAGTGGCCCAACGCACTTAACCACTAAGTCACTGCACCATCATGATGAATTATGACTTAATTAATGGATTCGACGCGAATGCATTCTGAGTTGACTCTTCATGAAAAAATATTGTCAAGTTTCCAAAAAAAAGTTTCTGGCCGCAATTTTGTTTCATCGGAAATTTTTGTCGTTAAAATATTAATTTATTTTAAAATAATAAGTAATAAATAATTACAATAATTGTAGTTCAGTTGCGATTTTAATTGAATTTACGCATGAACAAAAATCTTAAGAGAACAATCATTTTTAATAAAAAACTTTATAGGAAAAATTATTTCATAATTTTTTTCCATGGTTAATTTTTTTGTGGGAAATTTTAACCGTCACCGTTGGAAGTAGCATCCTCGAAAACATTGGCAAATGTGGGTCCCAATTTTTTTTTCCAATTTCATCATATGACAACAATTCTTACTTAGTTATCGCAATTGCGACATTTGAGCGTTAAAGGGTTATATTAGGATTCAAGTTGGAGCAATGTAATAAAAAGTTGAAACTTTCGAAACAGGTGTTTAAAATCAACTGACCTTTTCTATATTTAGTGTTCCAAATTCATGAATTGTCTATGAATTGGACAAATTATACATGTTATATAATTTAGTCTGACGGTTAGACGAAGTGTTGGAGACTCTATCCATACATAAAGCTTTTAATAAATATAAGAATACTAATAATGAGTTAGACTACCCTAAATTTAGCGAAATGCAAAAGTTTTTTCTATTCTTAATAAATTCCTTCATAGGTGTTTTATTATGAGTATTGAAAGTAATATCAAGTCTAATAGCAGCTCTTTTTGGTAATTTGTCAATGCTAAGAGAAAGTAAATAAATAACCAGATATTGGTTTGCGAGAAAGTGGGTGTAGTATAAGGTCTTTGTTTATATTTATTCTTTAAGCCTTTAGCAAAAGTGGAGCAAAATATTTGTACGGGTAAAATATTAAGAAGAATATTTTCTGAATATCGTTTTAATTAGTTTTTTCACAAACACTAATTTTGGTTTGAAACCAGAGTAAAAATCGTTTATGCCAGACTTGTAATGGGGTCAGCATCCAATCCTTCCTTCAATTTTATATTCTCTAAATTGTGAGCGTGGGCGTAGGTTACTTACAAAAGCTTTACACTTGACCACTTGGGCAGACTATTAGTGACCCTATCCCCGTATTCTTATCAAACAAAATGGTATTGGGTCTTTTTTTATATTTCAAACATTTCATTAATTTTTTTAACGTGGTTTGGTATGAAAGTGAGATCGCCCTGGAGCCAACACTCTCAGGAGACATCTGCAATGCGAATAACTTCCACCGCTGCTATAGAAGTTTTGCTCTGTTTAACGCCCTTGCAGTTCCTTGTTGAAAGTACAACCAGCTAAGTGCTTTACCACATGTGTGCGATCAATATCGGGAAAGGGACCAGAGGTCCTAGGTTTATGGCGCTTCTATACGACATGCCTTGTCAGAGGTCAGTCTGTGTAATACATATCTTTAAGCACCGCTTTCGATTCCTCTTTTCGGATCGCCATTGTATATAAAGATGGATAAATGAAGTCTAGAGAGATCAAATGATTTGAGTCCTCCGTTTGTAGATAAATCTCAGTTTTTCAATCAGACTTCTTCGTATCGAATATCCTTTTAAGGATAAAGGCTCTATCTTGTTCATACGCTCATATAGCCAAGCTGCTATTAAAATCTGCTCTGTTGCTATGATCACCTCCAAAATTTTAAGGGAGGACATAACCAATCTGATCAAGTTAGAAAGACCGCTTTCGAGTCCTCCTTTCGGACCGCCATTGTATATAAAGATGGATAAATGAAGTCTAGAGAGATCAAATGATTTGAGTCCTCCATTTGTAGATAAATCTCAGTTTTTCAATCAGACTTCTTCGTATCGAATATCCTTTTAAGGATAAAGGCTCTATCTTGTTCATACGCTCATATAGCCAAGCTGCTATTAAAATCTGCTCTGTTGCTATGATCACCTCCAAAATTTTAAGGGAGGACATAACCAATCTGATCAAGTTAGAAAGACCGCTTTCGAGTCCTCCTTTCGGACCGCCATTGTATATAAAGATGGATAAATGAAGTCTAGAGAGATCAAATGATTTGAGTCTGTTTATAGATAAATCTCAGTTTTTCAATCAGATTTCTTCGTATCGAATATCCTTTTAAGGATAAAGGCGCTATCTTGTTCATACGCTCGAATAGCCAAGCTGATATTAAAACCTGCTCTGTTGCTACGATCACCTCCAAAATTTTGAGGGAGAACATAACCAATCTGATCTAGTTGGATGAAATGACTGACCTCTTACGTCTCGTATCATGCAGACATTAAAAGCTGATGATCGATGGTCCAAAACGTAAAAAATTTGATCAATTCCCAAAACCTATTGCTTCTTAATACCTTCCACGAGTCATTCTCATTTCCCACTGTGAAAAATTTTAAAATTCTACAAGTATACTGAATATCACTGTATAACTGGATTTAAATTTGTTGTCAAACACTGATCCATAGGTACCTTCAAATTTTAAAGCCAGACACATATAGACATACATATAACTGATGTGTAAACAAAAGTGCAGGGAATCCTTATGTAGTCAGCTTAGACATTACATCATCATTATCTATTTGATGCCACATTTTAAACCCCCGATTTTTAAATTAAAAAACGAAAGGAATAATTAATTTTTAAAATCTCCGAAATAATAATCCTCTTTATCTTGAATACTTTTTTAATTACTGTATTAATAATGCCATTCTTTTTTTCGTCAAATTGCTTTTGCTTCTGCCGTTGTTAAAGTCACGAAGTGGGCGAGAGCAGCTTCCAAAATATTCCATCCTCAAATGACTTCATGTGTTTTTTTTTGTTCATTTGTCCATAAAACAAAGTTTTTTCCTTGTAAAAGCTTGAAAGTAGCTGCTGAAAGAAATTTTTTTTTGTCGCAGTACTGAAGTATTATAGTCAATTCTTACAATGCATATATAAGGAGATCCCTTAAACCCTCCAAACACCAGAGATGCAAAGGTGCTTCATTAGAATGTGAAAGAGCAGCATTGATGTCCCCTTCTGTGTGTACGAGTACATTTGAATGATGGTTGCATTATTTTACTTTTTATGGACAGTTCTCTCTTTTACCTAACAACATACAAATTTTTGAATGTTAATGAAACAACGATGGATTGTATGTATTTGTTGTTTTTTTTTTGTTTACGGTACGACATTAAATAAAAACGTACTTGTGGTTTAAAACGCTTTATTGTTTTGATGACATGTTCTTAGCCAATGTAGTTAGTATACATATTTTTAACTTTCACGTAAAAGAAAGTTATTGCAATGATGTTTTTTTTAACTCAAACTGTTAATAAAGAATGTTAATTATGACTGGACAAGGCGAAAAAATTGTGTCGGCCAATGCCGTTTTTCTGTCCAGAATTCATATGTCGAAACGGTTCGAAGGATTTGTGGTTCTGTGCCACGGTTACCAACTCTTTCAAAGGCCCGGCCCGGAGAATTTTTTTTTGTCAAGAAAAGTGTTTGTAATAATGTATACTAAATATAAAGAAGTCCCAATTTACAAAAAGATATTAAATTCATTTTTTTATTTGTTTTTGATTATGTCTTTTATAACAAAATAAATAAAATTTAAAAAATTTAAGGTACATTCAGTGGCGAGTTAAACTGTCAGGAAGTGATTGTATTTACCTAGGAAGAAGCTACATGTTTATAAACAAATAAAACAATCGAAGTTTGTATTCCGTATGTTTTATGTCTACCCTAACCTAACTGAAGAATTTTGGAATGAAAACAGATTTTTTTTAAAACTTTTTCGAACACTACCTGGGATTTGTGTGACGTTTCAGGCAGCCATCGAAAAATAAAGGAAAATAAGCAAATATTGCGTTCGAAAAATGAAGGGTTTCATCGAAACCCCAAACTTCAACGGGATTTTGAAATTTGAAAAATGTATGTTAAATCTCCTGATTTTGATGGTGATTTCAGAGGTTTTCGCGAAACCTCAGATAACAGTGCGTTGTGAATAGCGTAAAGTTTGTTGGCTAAGGCGTCAAAAAATTCACTAATTTCCAAAGTATTACAACCAATCAGCGGTTGTGCTGTAATAGGCAAAAGACACATGGAATGCGCTCAATTACACTACTGGGCGCTTCTGTGTATCACTTAGCTGTGCTGCATGGATGTTTTTTACATTAAGTATACCATAGCGACCGTGGTAAGTTCGATGAGAAATGTTAAAAATATTATTTATCCATTTTAGGTTAGCTTAGGTTAGGTAAGACCTAATGCAGCTACTTTATGCCTAAAGTACACACATGCAGTTATTAAACTCATCGTAAAGAAAGAGGTTCCTTTGTCGAAAGCGCTCATTACAGTGTAGAAATTAATTATATTTCCATTATTAAAGCAAATCAAACTAAAACTGTATGAATTAATGAACTAATATAGGAATGAGATAAGATAGCTTCTCTTTTTTTTACATTTAGAGTACACATTCTCATGTGAAATAATCGCATAAGCATTCTTAACAATTCCCTGCTCGATTATACACAGTTTCCTCGAATATGTTTTTACTTAAAATTGTACAACACAATTGGCATCGTTAGAACTACTGCAGTTATGTATGTTGTTGATAAGTATTTTTTTGTTCACATAAGTTAATAGTTAAACTTAGTTCTTGTGAATTTGTTTCATTGTTAAGCATCGTAACTTTTTCTCACTTTTAGCTAAAAGTTTAACATTTGAGGATACCCTTAGCTGATACCTACAGGAAAATATAAAACAAATAGTGCGGATCGGAGAAAAAAGATTACGATTTAAACAAAAAGAGTAAAGTACGTATAACATATGACAGTTGGTATTTGTTGTTTATGATGTAAGATAGATTACATGTTAAAATATGGCTCGGGTTTTGATTAGAATTATTTAACAAAAAAGTTGAATGGTTGACTGGAATTTTCAAAATCACATTAAAATATTAAGCCATTCAAAGTTCATACATTCGAATCAACCAGCATAAGGAAATTATGTATGTCTTTTCGAATTACAACTATGCGGAAGTTCCAAAGAATCAGATGCACTATGCTTTGTGTGCAAAAAATTGAGTAATAGTTCTCTCGCACCAGCAAAACTAAAACGTCATTTCGATGCAATTAACGAAAATTTATAGAAGAACAATACTAATTTTTTTTAAAACTAAAAGACATGTATGAATCAGCAGTGTCCAATTTGACTACTTTTGCATGAACTGAGAACGAAAATGCAACATTTCTTTTCTGAACAGCCACACATTATTATAGAGACTTCTATTACACCTTGTATGTTAAAAACAGTAGGAAAGTGTACTTAAAGAAGCCACGGCAAAAAAAGTCGCATCAGTTCAACGGAATGTTCACACGATATTGTGTCTGATCGGATTTACTAAATATCTGGATGTTGCCGGATATAAGTCAATTTAAAAAAAATCTAATTCAAATAATGAAATAATTTTATTCTTCACACTAATAAAAAAATTAAAAAAATATGAAGTAATAGCGAAGTGATAACTAATAAGAAATTTTGACTTTGTCACGTGCTAAAATAATTTCAAAGAGCACTGTATTCAACTACACAATTGCTTGTCTTTCTTTAAAAAAATGATTTAGAAAAATATTGTATTTATTTAATTTTTTTTACAATTTTACAATGCTAATTAACTATCGTTTACATAATTGTTTATATTACATTATTGGTTACAATATCTATAAAACTGTATTTTTAAAGGTTTATCAAAAATATTTGTACTATTATTGTTTAAGACATTAAAACATTTATTAAATATAATCAAAAAATTATTAAACGGTGGAAACCCTTCATAGTTGGTACGACAGTAAGATATATAAAAAGTATTTAAGATATTTGTGAACGATCTTTGAGGAAAAGAAAAGAAATTGAAAAAGATACGAGACAAAAGGTACATCATCGGTTCAATTTGGCAATCAATTAATATAAATACAAAGCTGAAACAATTATATAACCGTCTACTCCCAAGGCTATGTAAACCAATAAGCTGAAGTCGATTTATATAAGGGAGGGTATAGGGGTCTTGCCAACTTAAATTTCTCAATCAAATCTTAAAAATCTTTTTTGAACTTGTTTGATGCGACCAATGTTACATTTGCTTGTGACTATAATGGCATGCATATTCAATTATTGTTAGCCTTGTAAATGTAGAAAATAAGCTTCACAACAGAAGGATCGTCAAATTGCTTGGATTCCCTTTAAATCTAACCGAGTATGGAATTAGCTTTATTACAAATTGAGTACTCGAGCTTATGATCTAACAAAAAACCCAGAATGAACATATTCTCAATATAAGAGAGCAACCCCCCATTGTTGTTATCATTGGACATTATTGAGCTATTTCATTTTAAATTATAAATTACCCTTCCTTATAGTGCAAGTACTTCCTCAAGTACAAATAATTATTGAAACATATCTAGATCACACTGCAATTTGTAACAATCATCACATCAACTAGCAGTCAACTCAACATTTTTAACCATAGTAACGCCGTCGGCTTAGATTAATAAACAACTGGAATATTTTAAGATAGACAATAAATCGTTTATAAATTAACAAAATAAAATCGGACCCAAATGACTGCCTTGTGGAACTCCAGGATTGACTTTGAAATAATTAAATAAACAACCACTAAATACGATTGCATAAAATCTGTTTAATAAATATGACACAAGCTTATGTAAGAAACTTAAGTTAAACCCCATTTTTTTAAACTTTAAGAGTAAGACGCGATGGGAAAGTTTACAAACGCTTTGCTGAAGTCTGTGAGAACATAATCTGTTTATTTTTTTTAGCTTTAGTGAGTCAACATATGATTGTGTAAGACGGAAAATCAATATCGGCAAACGAACCAGAGGTACTAGATTCAGAGTGCTTCTTGATGACATGCCCAATCTAGGGGAGGGGTAATCGATTCAGTGTGGAATTTTGAGCACCACTTTCGAGTCCTCCTTTCTGATCACCTAGAAGCACAAAAGATGGGTTGATCGGCTTTAGTTTATAAACTGTGTCTCTGGAGCCAGAGTTTGCCCTAGATTATCTGATCAAATTATCTGAATCCTTAGGTAAACATATCACTGTTTTTCAAGCAGATATATTCGCGATCGTGTCTGCTGCTAAGGCAAAGAGCTAAACGCGCTACCTGGTACATGCGACCAGATAGCCAAGCTACTATTAAAGCCTGCTTTGCTGATACGATCGACTCCAAAATTGTGGGGGAGGCCATAAGCAATCTGATTGGGCTTAAAAGATGAAAATCGGTTACTCTAATCTGGGTTTCCACTGATACTGGAATCCAGGGTAATGAAGGACCTGACCACAGATGAGGAATTAACCAGATAGTCAACTCTGCAATCCCCTATCACTTTCAACCCGCAAAAAATATTTAATGACATCCGCAAAATCCTCTCTCAATTTTCCCATCTGTGAATACGTGTGAGCCAGACACATGAAGTTAGATCTAATTTACTAGATTACCCGCCAAAAATAATTGTGGGGAGTTTTGCAATATATCCAAATCGCAACAACAAAACAGCTGGTCACGGCGGATGTGTTGGGAAATAGGAAATTCTGCGAAGTGTTGAGTTTATGTGATTCAACTTTTTATTTTATTTTAATATAAATGTTTATAAAGAAGCAAAAAATTAGTTACCCAATAAAGTTGTTACAATTTAGTTGGAATATTTTTTGCGGTTGTAAGAAATAGTTCTCTATTTTTTATCTGCCTAAAAATAAACATTCTTGGGTTTTTGTACTTTTCCATTTTGGTTAATAAAATGAGATAAAAAGCATATTTTATTGTATTATTGCATAAATATTACTAAATTAGTAATGTTTGGGTGTAAAATATTTGTAGTAAATAGTTTGCAATGGTTTTTTATATATATACATATTAAATTCTTTGATTGTTTTATTATTTATTTATTATTTGATTGTTTTTATTCAACATATGAAAGTTTAATGAATATATGTATATATTCGGGTTCCGTGCATGGATAAAAAAAAGTGAAAGAGAAGTATTTGTAATCCTCTTTAAATTTTGTTGTGTTACAAGATTTGTACGTTTAGTCAATCAATTTTCTTAGCTGTTTCTTTTCTAAGGCGGTTTTGAAATTTTTTATATAAGTTAATATGCTTTATTTTAAAATTTAAAGTAAGCGATAGACGGAAGAACGAGAAAAAAAGGTAGCTGGAATGCACTGCATAAATATATTGGGGGTGCATTTTTTTATCGAAAATGCTTAGTAGTTGAGTACATCGCGAAAATGTTTGGTATTTGAGTACATATCATAAATAAGCATGCATATTATGTTAGATATATATTGAATTTAATTAGCCACTTTTTTTAACAGCCGACTTTATTTGTCAAGTTATAATGTTTTGTAATTTTATTTTATATGAAAATAAACAAAACAATTTACTACTACTACTACTACTACTAGGAAGTAATTGCAAATTTTGTTAAAAAAGTGTTTTGATGTACCAAAAATAATATTTGTAAGAATTTGGATTAAGTTTTATTAAAAGCGTTTTAAACCAGTGTTCAATTGTGTAGAGTTATTTAACTGCTCAATATAACCATCCATAATCTACGAAATTGCTGAAATCTCTGAAATCATCTGCTGAAATTCATCAACTGTTCCCAACTTCTTGCTATAAAAAATGACATTTCATGGGCGCGGCCATTAGCCCCATATAATTCGATTTATGTGTGCTTGATTCCCATTTGATTTGCACGTAAAAGTCCATATAAGTGCAAATTATGTGGGGCTTATCAGTTCGACTTAGCTTGTAGGCAACGTGAGAGATTCGCTCTCGAGTTGACTATCTGGTTAATTCCTCATCTGTGGACCTGACGCTTATGTCAGGGCTTATTGTCAGCCTTTTTTTGGTCCCTAATCAATCATAGGTTGCTACTCATCGGTCCATAGAAGTGAAATGACTGAGCTTCCACATCTACAACATGCAGAATACTGCCATGCTCTCCCATAATGCAGACATTCAAAGCCGTTGAGCGACGGCCCAAAACGCAGCAGATCGAGCCTGCATTATCACACTTTATCCATGAATGTCCGGCTTTTGCAAGGAGCAGGTAGGCTATCCTTGGCAAACACTTCCTCTATGAAGAAAATATGACTCAGATTGAACTAACCGACCTCCTTCGCTTTGCCGATAGCACTGCTAGGTTAAGTTATTCTATAACTGTGGTAAATTTGGTCAGCCTTTGCTGAAAAACAGCAGGGGTCAATGAATGCTTGGTGTCTTCAGACAAGCCTAAATACAAAACAATGAAATCGTCGGAAAGTTATCCCGAAGTCACCCTAGGATAGCAGGCCGGTAATCCCAATGCCAGTTACCCACTTCGGATATGTGAGACTTTCTGTTGGCCCATAAAGCGCTCAAATCCAACCCAGTGAATCTATCCGCAGTACTTCATATTTCTGAGCTGCTTATATTGACTTCTGAGACTGGCATGTACCACCTGAAAGATTTCATCTAAAATACTGTTACAAGAAGCTTCTCAAAAATAAATCGGAGTCGGCATTAAACTGTAGGTTCCTTCCATTTGTATAAGAAAATGGATAACAATGGTAGGTCCTGTAGGTGCCGTTAAAGCTTAATATTTAATTATATTTTTATTTTCTAATTGTTTAACACAAGCCTCGTCCGTTTGGACAAGATCGGTATCTGGTAAGAACAATTGATGTGTTCCTAGTTCCATCGCAGGGTTGATTACGTTCAGTTTAAAATCGCTTTGTATCAATACAGTTTATTTTCGTGTTTACTTTTTTTTGGCAAAACAAACAACTTATTATGAAGAACATTGATGTATGTCAATAATATATATCACTATTCTTTTAGTGTCACAATATGAAACTATTAAATTGCTAATTTATCGGAAATCCTTCTTATGATCTCAGTTATGGCAACGAGTAATAAACTTCTTGAATTGACACAGTCAGCTAGAGTTTGATACATATTTATCCAATTATTGACAAAATTCTGATATCACCGATAATACTTGATATTGTTTCGTATAATGATTACTTATCGGATCTGTGTAGATATCTTTAAAAGTTCATGTCGCAATATTTTTCATAGCAAAACGAATACAAGTTATTTGAATATAAACACTTTCTCACATCCCTAAATGCTTTTCTGAATAATATATGTATCTCCATGTAATTCTTTCACTCCATCGCATCCGGCATCGTTAACTGTGATTCGATCTATGTATATTTAAAACATATACATTCTGTGATGTGATGTACGCATTATGTATGTAAATGTTCGTCTCATGCTTACCAGTTAATTCAGTTGCATTTATAAAAAGGAAAGAACCACAACCCAAAGTAGGCAACTATAGCAAGTTGTTCCATAGGAATGACTATGACAAAACCAAAATTAGGCACATTATTTGTTGGACTTATAGTTAGATTTGGCCCAACTAAACCATGTAACCAACCATTCCACCCATTACCGGGGATAGAGAGTAGTTTCGCCATTATTAAATGTGCCTCGTCGTCGTCATTGTAGTTCCAGCTATGAAATGGAAATGGTTTATTCGTTTGGCTTTACGTGCGGTTTTTGCTTGATACCGTGAAAAGAAATCTTACGAATGGTTTTTGGACTTGTTTGTAGGAGAGTGGAGGGAATTGTGATTTGCCCACTATACACATACGACGGCGGCGGCCGCGTCTGCCGTCTTCAAAGGATGTGCGCTACACAGAGAGATAGATGTACGCCAAATAGACTAACACACTATAAGCAGAACAGAATAAGGCCAAAACAATTTATTTGATATAATTCGCTTGTCTTTGAGTTGATGGGCTTTCTGAGAGATGGCATCAAGGAGACCGAATACTAGAAGAAATTCAGTTGTACAAACACATACATACCATTCACAAGAGGGACGATAATAAGCTGATGTTGTAAATTACATGTCGTCATCTAAGCCAAAAGAATTATATATTTCCCGAGCCAAGCAGAGAGAATGTTGGATAAGTTAATTTTTTTTGTGTCCCAAGTTGATATTTACCCTGCTGGACGAGAAGGAGTTTTTCTGATCCAGTTATCCTCGGTGCGATAACAAACAAATTGGAGATATAGCAAATAAGTGTGAACAATATGGAATGGTTTGGAGGTTACTGAGGTTATATGGAAAGAAAAAGCTTCCAATGGTATTCTAATTGATTTATGACTCTGCTGTTGTATTGTCGAGCATTTTACTGAGAAGGGTTTGTGTTTATTTTCACAAAAGGTTTGGCATTGGTTTAAGGACTCAGTGTGTATGACGAAGATCTTTATTAGCTCTGACCTTTTTGTGGCATTTAATTCAAAATCAACCATGGGAATTTCAAGGCTATAAACGTCTTCAAATATTTTTTTCTTAATTCTGCACTTAATTTATAGTGCTTCTTGAAATAAATGAACATAGAAAAAGCATATATAATAATGTTTAATTTAGTTTAATCTAATTTAGTTTATTTGTTAAAGGAATACTCAATTTTTCAATTTTTTTTTATAGCTTTGCAAAAATTAATGGTAAGACTTATCTCCAAAAATCGTATTATCTTGTTAAATGTGTGCGTATGGTATATTCCGAATTTCAGCCATCTTACTCAAAATTAAGGGAATAAATTTAGGACATAAAATCCCGCCCGGACCATCTCAAAGTTTGTATTCGTTCCCCCACCACTTGCGAATGTCTGACAAACATCCAGGAGTAAGAAATATCATGAGAAGCTTCTCAACAAATAAATTGCAGTTCGGAATCGAACTCTTGTCAAAAAATACATCTTCGCACACTCAACGATTGCAGAAGCGTGGCTTAAAGTCCTGTATGGGCCGTTTACTGTTAATATTTATTTTTTATTATAGCACCATTATCGGTAAAGAATCACCTATGTACTCTTGTGTTCGTCACATAATATTAAAGCAGTTAGTTTTCGATTGCAAACTATGTAACAACGCTGTCAAATGTGCAAAATGTGGTAGAATATAACTTCATTTAAGAATTACTCGTCTATATTGTATCTATGTTGTGATTCTCCGGTGCTTAAGTTACAGCGCTTACAGAATAGAGCTATGAGAATATAATTTTTTAAGTGCAATCGTTATACGTTATAATACTGCCTAGCCGGTATTAAAAGAAATTAGTTTTACTATGCATCTAAATGTTAACTATTTTTATTTAGGAAATATATACATCTCTATACAGCGGCTAGAAATATATATATTTCTCGAATTGAAATGACAGACTGCTTTCATTGCATACAAAATAAAAATATTTCGTGGGAAACTATGTTTAACGTTAATACTCTAATTGATATTAACCCAGTCGAGAAACCAGGGATCTGAAGTGGGGTATACGATTGAAAAAATTTTTTTGAGAAAGAAACACGTATTTGTGTTGATCCAAACATCGAAGCCATGTTAATAGGTAGCTTGTGTTTATACCCTATCCTAAGGGTATATTAATTTTGACACATAGTTTGTAACACCCCTTAATATTCGTCGCAGACCCGTAAAAGTATATATATTTATGATCAGGACCAAAATCTAAGACTATTTAGCAATGTCCGTCCGTCCGAATCAACTTTTGAGGCCTTTAAAGTTATTAACATTTTCAAATTACGCCCACTGCCACGCCCACAATTTAGAAAAAAATTAAGAGATAAAGTTGTACAACCTTCACAAGATATGTAGGTACTGCCCATCTTTATTAATTTGTCACATAAAGTTTTTCCCACGCCTACTTTATGTGGGCGTTTTTCACCAAAATGCTGTTTTATTCCAAAATTTTCATAGAATTCGAAAAAAAATGTTTAACTATGTATTAAGCTAATATTTTTACCAATATATCTCCCGTACAAAGTTTTTGGCCACGCCCACTTTTTGGGGGCGTTTTTTCCAAAAATTTTTATTTTTTATTAATTTCATAGAATGAAATAAAATGCTATCGATCATTTTCCTAATGTTTTGTAGGGATAAGGATAGGTTATCATACTGTTCGCCTCAAGCGGTCTGTAGCCTTTCCTTATGTTTTTTGTCAATTTTGATATTTTTCAGGAACATACATATTTACCATAAAATTTATTTATTGCAAGGAAATATCTTCTCCAAGTCAATTATTTCCATTTGAAGTGAAGGCTCTGAAAGACTGAACATTTTTGCAGCCACGTTAAGCCATTCTGCCGCTTCCCCATTTCTGCAAGAACTTGGAATCGAGCACACAATTCATTTCTTATATCGCATAGAAATCCTAAAAATATTTCATTGTCAGATTTCCTTTTATATTCAAGAATTGTTGGGAAATAAATAAATTTTTGTCTTGCAATATCGTTTTAAAAAATTTTCAGCTTGCGACGGAAATCAGATACGCCTTGTATTAGATCACTTATCATATAATTTCCCATTTTCTTGCAACATCTTCCTGAACCTCTTTAAGCAAAAATGCCACATTTACAACATTGCGCTCTTTTGTTATGAACTCCAAGTGCTTCCTTGCTTCCTGCGTATCCAAGTTTTGAAAGAAGGAAATAACTAGTTTATTTATTAGCCAGAAACATTCCATAACTTGACTAACCAACTAACACTGTTGTGTACATTCAGAATCAATGAAACTTCTTGAGCTATCGGTGCTGAAGAGCATTAATCAACTTGACCAAGTTGACTATTACTTCTTTTAGTGTGGTTTTCCACTGCATTTTTATCTCTGATAATTTTTACTACTCCTGTTTCTTTGCCAATTATCACTGGGACCCTGACAGTTGAAAGCGACACCATTTTGTCATAGCTAATGTTGGATTTTTTTTTTCAAAACAAAAGTATCCTAAGGTATCTTTTTTCAAATCCATTTAAATTGATAAATAGGTATATTTAAAAATATTTGTCGGTCTAAGGTTCGATCTTCCGCGGTTTGAAAATGTTGTTGGAAATTTAACATATAACCATGTTTTTCGTTTTTTCGCTGGCATTTTATATTTTGTTCTAACGGTAATTGTTCGTCCTCATTAAAGTAAACTTTTAGTTATTAAAAACTGATTTTTCACTAATTTAAATTTTCAATTGCTTATTTATCTCCAGCCTTTTGCAAAATGAAGCACTTCTTTTGTTAGTATGAAAATCAATAACGTCGTGCCGCTTTTCAAGCGCTTTTACCCGCGCTACATTTAGCCTCGATTCTGTATTATTATATTTATGTTAAACATAATTTTTTTGTTTCGAAAATAATTATTCAAAAATGAACGGAGGGCTCTCTGACGCTTGAGAGCGTCGAGTGTAAAACTTCAAACGCGTTTTTCTCAAAATTATGTTTTTAAGGTGGGTGACCACTGCCATTTAAAAACACAGCTAAGTGGATTTGAATAAAATTTCTACAACATTTTTAAAACATATTAACCTAGTGGCTTTTGTTTTCAAAACTTAGATTTTCTTTTCAAATTTTGGGGAAATCAAGCTGAATTAACTAAATTATTATTATTATTTCTATAAAATAAATAAAATTGTATTATCGTGCCCCTAACCCCATAACTCACTCTACCGAAAAATATTAAATATGAAACAAATTTTCTTACTTTACTTATAAAAAGTTTTTATCCACATAATTAAATTGGAATATTATTTTGTGTATTATTATACATGGATGTGCTGAAAATTGTGAATGTATTTCATAGATAGCATAGTTCTGTTAAATAAAAATAATGAATTGCGATTAACAATTGATTGCAACAAAAAGCAAATGACTAAGACTCTTCCCCGCTACACTCTGACCATGGCACACTCTTGCCACTTGAAAAAACATGTATGTCCAAAGTAAACAATAAAAATGACCAACTTAAGCCAAAATTAACCAAATAACTTAAGTCCGAAATACATAGTTGAAAACAAAGAACAATGAATTGATCTAAAGCCTAGCTTCTCCAGCCATTGTGTGTGCGAAGTTATATTTTTGACAGGGACCATAATTTAATGCCGATTTCGATAATTCTCAAGACACTTCTTACTCTTGGATGTTTGCCAGACATTCGCAAGAGGTGGGGCAGCGAATAAAAACTTTAAGATGGTATGGGCCGCTATTTTAACCAGCGACCCCTCGTTTAGTGGTCCAACCCACTAATACACTGCACCCACACATTAGAATATAACAGTATTAAAAAAAAATTGTATGGTGAAATTAATGGAAATCCGACGCGATTAGAATGGTATGGTAGTGAGGTCGACTATCACCCCAACGCAAGTTATATCCAGTTAAAGTGAAAATGTCCGATTTTGCGTTGGTGTGATAGTAGACCCCACTACTAACATTTTATTTTCGGTGGATTTCCATAAATTTCACCCTTAGAAAGCTTTTTCAATACTGTGATATTCTGATGTGAATAAACATATGTATATTCTGCATATTTACAGATCAAATGTTATTTTGAATTATGATTAAAAAACGAAATCATTAAAAACAGGAACAAACAAATTCTCAAAGCAAGGAAATCAGTACGTTCTATACGTTAGCCAGTTTTAATTTTTTTTCATTTCGTAGAAAAGATGACCAAATGAAATAAAAAATGAATCATAATGTGACCAAGTGAAGAAGTAATGACCAATTTGGGTCAGAAATGACCAAAGTTGCAACAGTGGCTCTGAGATTATTTATGAGCTCTTCGGTGACTCCACTTGACTTTGCCCTCTTTAACATATACATACGTACATGTTCGCCACTAATAGAAAATCTCTTGATTGTCTGACGAATTTTTTTTGAAAATTAACCAGCTAGTGCTGGTCATAAAAAAAGCAAAAAAACTAGGTACAGATTTTTATTGTAAAAAGATACAGTCCATAGGTACATATAATTGTTTTCAGGGGCACTCTGATATGCATTTTTTTTAAGTGCCTATAACTCCAAAACCGTAGTTCATAATAATTTGAAATTGTACATGCTGATGGGGAATACAAAATATTTTTTTTGTAGGATTTAGTTGAAACTTAAAATAAATACTTTGAAATTACACTCAAGAACTCATTCCACATTTAAAAATCAATTTTATGATTTTACAAAATAACCATCAGTGGGATTATTCGATGAAAGAAATGTAATGAAATGACCATATAGCAATTCCGCTATTCGTAGAGAAAGAAGCACACGTATTCAGGTAGTTGACTTTTGAACATTTATACAAAAAAAATTTCAAACTCAAACCATTTCCTTAGTTTAAATTCACGTAATGTTAATTTGTCTTAAAGACGAATTTGAGGTACAATTTCGTTGCCACAGCTTATATTCAAATAGAAGTAAATTCTAGCACACGCGTCGTACAAGCAGTGATTTAAATTTAAATCCCATATTCAGTTTGATGGGTCTATCGCTATTGTTCTCCTTTATATCGAATTTATTCGATTAAAAATAAATCCATCTCTCGCGAAAGGACATCAAACACAAAAAACGATTTCTCTTGTTTTATTTTATGCCACACGTATTTTTTCGCGAACACTTAAAAGCGAATTTAATATCCATACCACGATATAGGACTCTCCAAAAAACTTCCCGTTTTCCCGTGGCAAACTGTCGGTCCTTACGGTGCTGAGGGCATCAAACGTCCTTCAAATGAAAAATTGTAAAACACTAAAAAAATTGTAAAGCTCGAGGGTAAATATTGGGCTGCTTATGTACATACTGAAATAAGATGGGGGTTAGGTGTTTGTATGTTAAGTTTCCTGTATGCAACTACTCACAACAGCAGTCTGCTACAATGGAAATTTGACGAGCGTTAAAGTGGAATAAAAATGTTTAGAAAGTATCAAATAGGTTAGACACGTTGTAAAATATTTCCTACTCATTGCAGGTAAACAACGGACTTGTAATTAAAACTTGCACCGTCATAAATTCCTATTTACCTATACATAATATTTTTTAAGGTAGAAACAACTACATATTTATGATTTAAATGCAGTTCGGTCTGATTAGGTGGGATATACATTACACGGAACGTATCGTAAAAAATTATATGGGACGTCATTTTATTGGTCATCAAATAGTCAATTTTGTTAGCTCAGGACATTTCCGGCTCCATAGTCCGCACCCGCTAAGTGCCAGTTATGAGATTGCTGCTCTTATTTTCAGAAATCCATTTCCGTTTTTTGGGCTCCGGACTACCTACTAATGACGGAAAAAGGACCGCTTTTGATGGGAGATATAGTGACAGAAGCATCATCTTTATCCGTTCTTCTTCCCCTTGGGGCAAAGGAAGCAATTTGAACCCATTGCATGACTATGAATACGTTATGTCACACATCAGTGCTTAGGAAAGAAGCATATTTTTTTTGGGGGATTGTTGTTGTTACTTTTATTATTATTTGGTCGCATGAATTCTGTATTGAAAACGGAAGATGTCTTGGAACTTCTATGAATATTGACCGTAATGAAATGTACCTTGTTATTTATTTTCCTGTCTGCGTTCAGTTTGCACTCAAACCTGCCGAGTTTAGTCTATCACAACGCCCGAAGGCTATTGAATTGGTGGCACATTAAAGTTGAATTTCGTGTTACAATCAAACTCAAACACTATTTGGTCAGTTTGAGGTAATCTTAAATGCAATCAGACTTGAATAAATGAGCCCAATTTGCTTTTAATGGACACATATTAAATGACATGGACATATGTTCAATTGTAGGCATCTTTGATTAAAAAGTTTTTGTCCGAGAAAAACAAAAATTAGCAAATTCCTAAAAGAACTTCACTGTTGTTGACAAAACTTTGTTGAAATAAGAAGTTTCTGAAAAGTTCAATCATATCATTCAATTTCTTATTGTCAACATTCGAGCCACTTGGATTTGAGTTAGGTATATCGTGAAAATTATTCCATGTTGTTGTATCCGGCTATAACTGGATATTATTATTACTAAATTTACGTATTAAAAGAGAGAGAGAGAGAGAGAGAGAGAGAGAGCGCTAGTTGCGATGGCTTTCGGCTCTATTGATTAGATTTGAGATTAAATTTAGAAATTTATTTGTATTTTGACTATATGGTCATAAGAAATTGATTTCTTTGTTACATGAGGGAGATTTTTCTATACCTGATATGTGATTTGTGTCGATTGGAGAGTTACGGGAATGACTCGTATGTGGGGTTTTTTCTTCTGGAGGAGGTGTTGGTCGGTAAATTCAATGTGATCTTAACTTAGTTTAACAAACGTCGTGTTCTTCGATTTAGAAGTAAAGCTGGTATAGATTGGATTTGTAATGTATGTTTAAGGTAGGAAAAAATGTCGCATTAGAGTGACATTCAAGCTACGATTTGTCATTTAGGAAAAAATGGCGATCACTATCATCGCCATTTTTGTCCAAAAATCAAAAGACGGACACTGTAAGGCATTTAGAATTTTCCGTTGGGATGCCATGAACTTCCCTCTACAAAATGACAAATGCCACCTTTCCGATTATTTCGATGTTTGGCATGGCATGAAAGAAAGTCTTTAAAGAGCGATCACACGGCCAGTTTTGTCCGTCATTTTCATGGCACAAAATTCATGTCATTTAATCTGCCATTTTCCTAATCATTTAAATGACACCGAAAATGTTATCCCGAAAATGGCGATCACACAGAAATCATCACTGATTTGTGACGACTTCTATGTCAAAACGACATGTGAATGACGAGTTGTTTTGACGTGATATTAATTTTAGCGAGTCGTAGTAGGTCGAGTTTGGTGAATTCGGCTGATTTATGAACTTGAGCACGGTGTTCGAGATTGGCGGCAAGTTCATTTCCCGTTACATAGTTGGAAATCCAGATCAGCTTCAAATTGTTAGTCTGTTGCGTTGTTTTTAGCATTTTCAACTTTACCACGTGCTTTTGAGAATTGTTGCATGGTTTTTAGGATAGCTAGTGCCTCGCAGGTAAAAATGGATACGTTTAAATCGCCAAAGCGAACTTTGGGCAAGTTCGCTTTGGTAAACACATCAGACTGGCCTTGACAAAAAATAATTATGCTTTTGTTTGCCCGTTTAAAATATAAAATTTTCTACTTCATCAGACTCTCTATAGATCACAGATGAGTTATACAGATAGTCGACTGAGAAGATTTTTGGCTCTCCCGCCTATCGTTTTTTATTTGCTTCAAAAAGGCACAGTACTGTGTTCGTATATGTTTTTACATGCAAATCAAGATGAGCCAGCTTACGCACACAATAGCAGTTCTGCGCCTAAGAATCCTTTTGGAAAAGGTCTCATGTTGACATATTAAAAGTCAAAACTGGACTGTGTCCAATAACATCGTAATAACATGCGATGATTTATAATGAATTTGCAACAAAATAAAATTTTGGTGAATGTTATTAATTATTATGTAAACTAAAATAATAGTTTTACCAAACAAGCATATTTTTTGGGTAAACATTTTTAAGCAGTTTCGTAAACATTTTGGCAGTTGCGCAAGTTAAACATAAAATAAGGGTTATCATAATTTGTTTGCAAGAAGTTAAACTAATTGAGCAGTTTTAAATTATCAGTAATAATAAAATAATTTTGGTGGTTGACTTATCGAATGTCGAGTAAAATAATGAAAATCAAATAATTTTTAAACCAAAGGTTTACTAAAATTGTAGGTAAAATAAATAAAAGCTCAATTAATGAAAGTAATGAGTAACGCGTGATTAGTTAACTGACCATTACAATAATTTAACATAGTATTTCATACATTCACTGCTATTTTATTCACCGCTATTCACTATTCCAATTCAAAGATAATAACGTTATTTAATTTGTTAAACATGATGAAATAAACTTAATAACATTGTTAACTTGGAATTGAAATAGTCAAGTCTACAGTTTGTGTTTAAAAATGCATTTAAAGTTATTTTGTCGCAGTTTGTCAATTCCCCCGCTCGCTCTCATATGAACGTTCTGATTATGTAGGTATGTAAAAATATTAAACTTTCATATGTTCCATTAAAACATAATAAACAACCAAAGAATTTAATATACATGAAAAACTAATCCAAAACTATTAACTATAAATATTTTGCACCCAAACAATTCTAATTTAGTAATATTCATGCAATTATAAAATGATATATACATTTTATCTCACTCTAATAACCAAAATGGAAAAAATATAACAACCCAATTATGTTTATTTTAAGGCAGATAAAAAATTGAGAACTATTTCTTATAAACACAAAAAATATTCGCATTTAATTGCAACAACTTCATTATTTATTATATACCTGACTATTTTTTTCATAAACATCTCAATTAAAATATCTATTAAACTTGAACTACGTTAACTCAATACATCGCAGCACTTCCCCAACACATCCGCTATAATCAGCTGTTTTTTGTTGCCGTTTGGAATTCTTGCAAAACTGCTCGCGCAAATGACATATTTTTGACATATCAACCCCTCCATACCTTATTTGGCTGGCTCGCACGTATTCACAGATAGAACATTTGAGAGGATTTTTTCTCCATTTTTAAAATTTTTTTGCGGGTTCAAAGGGACAGAGGTATGCTGAGTCGACTATCTGTATAACTACTCATCTGTGCTATCGATGCTTGTATTATTGGATGGAAACAGCGCTAAGCATGGTTGCGGTTCGGTGGTATGAACAAGCTCTGTCGGTCAATCCGCCAAGGATGGAGATTAGTATAATGCTTACTTGGGTGGCGGGTTTTCTTGGGCATCGAATTAACCTTATTCAGAAAAGTGTAGTATTAAGGCATCACTCTTGACCCGAAACTTTAATTTGCCTAACATATAGTGGCTAGAACTTTAAGGAGCTGTGGGAACAAACACAATATATTCTAAGAGCTGACCTTATTTTGTGTTTGTGTTTGTGTTTGTGCATCTGACTAAGCTTTAACATCTTTTGTGTTTTGCCTAACTGCCTTTCAGTTGATTCTTGTATATGAAGTCATAAAAGCTCATGTTCTTATGTGTGTGATACGTGAATGGTAGTACAGCTTTGGCGAGGGTACCAGGGTTGCTAGGTTCAAAACGCCTCCGGGTAATATGCCTGTCTATAGAGGAGGGATACTCGTCCGCATGAGCTCAATATACGGATATCTTGGATAATGAAAGAGCTAACACTCTTGCCAGGCTCATTATCAGACTCTGTTGAACCACAATTATCTGTTTGATGTTGTTCATCTGTTCACGTATACCGTTTGCATCATGCAGACATTCAAAGCTTTTGGTTGATGGTTCGAAATTCAGCAGAATTAAATTTCTGCCCGGACTGAAAAGACATGACTTAAGATCCTTAAATGAGCTTGTTACAAGTTTCAGTCCTTTTAAGAAGAACATCTAAAAACCATTGGGGTTGGAAGCTAGGGTCTTGTTAGAGCCGATCCTATCCCACTTCTTTGGAATGTAGTGATGAACAACCTGCTAAAACGATGCTGGAAATCTAACATACAAGAAAGGGTGCGTAAAGCTACGGTAGCCCTATAAAATAGCTATTGGTAACAAGTGGGGACTATAACCCCGAATCACACACTACCTATATATCTGGATTGTAAAACCGATACCATCATACGGGACGGGTATCTGGTGCAAACCAGCAATGTCCAAAGATTAGCTTGTATGCATAAGTGGAAAACTTCGCACCACTCCCTCAGCTGCATAGGACATTCTATTCCATTTAATACTCCTGGATATTTTAAGCAGACAGACAGCGGCCATTATCCTCAAAGCAATTCTCAGTGGAACGAAAATGAAACCGGCCGCTCTGTAATTATGACATTCACCTGTTCTGGGTGCCGGGACATAGAGACTTTCCGGGTAACTGCAAGGCTGACGAACAGCGATCTATGAACTCACATATAACAGTTTTCCAATTCTTACCACAAGAAATTTGTTATGTAAAAACATAATGTAATTTCTTCTTTGCCATACATAAATCCCGAACTGTACCACCTGAAAGTTTTTATTCGCTGCCCCACCTCTTGCGAACGTCTAACAAACATCCAAGAGTAAGAAGTGTCATGAGAAACTTCTCAAAAATAAATTGCCGTTCGGAATCGGCATTTAACCGTAGGTCCCTCCATTCGTGTCAAAATTCGCACAAACAATGGTTGGAGAAGCCAGGCTTTAGGTCCTGTATGGGCCGTTTTCGCCTTTGTTTATTTATTTAAGTGCTTTACGAATATTTGGCGATTGTACAGGGTGTTTTTTTAGAGGTATAGAACTTCGAATTGAAATAAAACTCAAGAAAATGGTTTTAATGTCCATCAATTTGGCTTTATTGGAAGGATAATTTTATGCCATTAATGTTTAAATACGAATAAAGACAACTCTAGAGGTCCAATTTTCAACCACTTTTTCAAGCATTTGGGGCTGTAATGTTGGCTTCCAAGTGCCCTAACGTTTCTGGTTTGTTGGCGTAAGCGAGCGACTTCACATATCCTCAAAGAAAATAATCCAATGGTGTCAAATCACACGATCTTGGTGGCCAATTGACAGGTCCATTCCTCCAAATTATGCCCTCATCGGATGATTCCTTCAATGAATCGATTATGACGTGCACTGTGTGGCATGTAGCGCCGTCTTGTTGGAACCACATCTCCATATTCATGCCATCCGATTCGGGAACAAAATAGTCGGTTATCATGGCTCTATACCAGCCAATAGAGCACACCAAACAGTCAGTTTTTGTGGATGTAATGGCGTTTTAAGGGTCTCATGTGGATTCTCTTCACTCCAAATGCGGCAATTTTGCTTGTTGACTTAGCCATTCAACCCAAAATGAGCCTCATCACCGAACAAAATTTTGCGGTGAAAATCAGCATCGATATCAATCTCATTTTCAGCCCATATCCCAAAATCACGACGCATTGCATGGTCTGATCTGATCTGATTGATCTTTGCGCAAAATCTTCCATAAAGTTGATGGACAAAGCTCCAATTGCTGTGCACGGTGGCGAATCGATTCATTCGGGTCCTCTTCAACACTTTGCTTTACAGCGGCAATTGTTTCTTCGGTGCGTACTGTTCGACGTCTCTGGGGATGCGTATTATAATATAGAGTAAACGTAGTGCGAACACGATCCATGGTTAACCGAATTAATTACTTGCGGTAAACTTCACGAACTGAACCATTATTTTCGAAATGAATTTGCACGATTTGCAAGCGTTGTTTATTTTTCAACCTGTTCGTGATGAAATGACAAACCCAACTGGACATAAATGACATTAGAGTTGCCAGATTTGACAACAAAATGTCAGTTTTATTTCTATTCGAAAAACCAACCTTTGAAAAAAAAACACCCTTTACATATCTAGTTATGTACGGGTAATTAACAGAGGGCAACGCTGTTAATTACCCATCGTCCCTTAAACCAACACTAAGTATGTTTGAATTTCGACAAATGTGTTTTTTCGACAAATTAAACTCATTAGGTAAAAACTTCCCAACCTCTGATTTTGGAGGTATAGATACGTTAAAACTTTATTAATTAGGTACATTACTTTTGAGCTGTTATTATAATAACAAAAATCGCAAGATATATTTTGAAGGCACAGTTCAATAGCGCCAAAGGTGTTGTTGGCAAAATATTGCCTCACTCACATCCAAGGATGCAAGAGTACATATCAAATATAAAGAGAAGCTTCTCGAGTTTTCCGTTCGTAGTCGGCATTTAATTGTAGGTCTTTAGAAATTCAAGCAATCTTAAACCCAGTTATTACGAAATATCTTAATTCAGACGTGCTCGTGCTCCAATTTATTTTTTGACTAATTCATAAATTTAGGTTCCATCCAACAAATGGCAAGCCTTATTTTAAATTTAATTCTCTGACTATTATTAAAACGAACTCATTCAAATTATCTTAAAAGCTCAAAATACACATACTTACCTATTCACATTGTAAAAATAACCAAAGAAAACGACAACAATGCTTATGAAATAATATTTAAGCTCCACAGCCCGTGTGCAAAGAAACAAAGAAATATACACACCAATCCAGCAACAGCGTTTAGACATTTACATGTTCCATCTACCCTGACGATACGACGCCGAATTGTCGTCGACAGATTTCTTTTGCTTTTGTCAGCCAAAAAGATCGTACGAACTGTAATAGTAAATGACACATTTTGAGTCCTTGGAATACATTATTATAACTGATTCATTTGACTTTGGCCCGCCCAAGAAATTCAGGCAATCCTTTGCCATACTTTGAATTTATCGGAATTCTGTCGTATCCTTAGGGTTACTTAACATTTTTTGAGAGCAAGTTTATATTTAAATGGATGACGCGGAAGTTTCTCCGCCAAAAAAAAAAGTGCGAGTGTCGTCTTCACCCTATCCACAAACATCCACACACACACATACACAAATTTACAATAGTCGTCAGGATATTGTGGTTATACTCTACTTCTTTTGCTGTTAAAGTTTCTTTCCCATTCTACTTTCAAACTAAATAGGGATTAATGATCTGTTTACGGTAAAGTGGGGGCCAAAGCAAGCATAAAGAAATAAGTATTGGCACAAAACTTTTACCATTTTCAGTAAATCTTTTCTGCAACAACTAATAAAAGTGTATATTAATGTATCTAGATACGTGTTAACGCAACATCGATTTTGAATGGCGAATATTGAAAGTTGGTCAATCGCAGCACTTAGTATTTCCTCCTCCTGGCCTTTTCAGTTCACAACGATTGCGCGCTATTAGTTAAAGCTTTGTCCTGCAATTAAGTGCAAATTGTTCAAGTTTTTGTTGTTTCGCAAATCAGTTTATTTATTTTATAGATCCCGAAAATGTGTGTTAAATAGTTTTGGAACGACTTCGAATGGTTATAAATAGCCACTGTACAATAATGATGAATATTCTCCCTAATTCAAGGACTCGATAATAATCTTTGTATTTATTTTGCAGTGTTGCCGTAAATGAAAAAAATACTGGTGGTCTTTTTGAGGGCCGTTTTCTGAAAGTAAGGACACTTAACGTTGAAAGTGTAAAAGATGTATGCCTTTTTGTCTGAAACTGGAAAACAATAATTCATTGCGCCACCAATAAGTTATGGAAACTAAACTGGATAGTCGTAGTCGTTGCTGTGCCCGCTGATATGTGCGCTTCTCATTTTTTTTGACCAGGTCACTGTCGCTGTTCAGCTCGTAGAGTTAATCATTGAATCACCTCCTACAGGACTCGTCAATGCATTCGGGACCAAATATCTTACGAAGAAATTCTCTCAAAACTACCAAGAATATCCACTTTAGAGAGGGTCTATATTTCGAGTCTATAGAGCAGAACTGGGATTATAAGTATCTTATATAGAGTTTCCTTATTTGTCCGAGAGACTTCATAGTTGCCTTTTCAGAACAAAATAAATTGCACGATTGTTTCATACGAAAGTTCTCGTTGCATGATATGCAAACAAAATGAGAACATTTTATAGCATACCAATTTTTTTGAAATCAGCTTTTGAATACGATGTTGATGTAATATCGCACATTGGACACTTTTACATAATTATTCGAAATAGAAAAGTAGATGAAAATCGTTTCAACCATATTTGAGAAAACGAATTTAATTTATATTTAAGAAAACCGTTTTATGAAAAAAATATTATTTAAAAATTCTAAGTACGCAGATTTTAAAAAAATTGTAAAATTTTTTGAAATTAGCTTTCAAAAAACTAAAAATGCAATATTTTTGGCCCCATCCCAAGTATCCAAAGTACAAAAATCGATAAGTGCTGAGTGCTAAGAAATTTTTACAACAAAATTGTATAGCAGGTACGTTTATATAAAACAATAAAGCAAAAAATTAAAAAATGTCGCGAGGTGTTACCCCAAAAATCTTATATAAAAACTTTTAAGTGATTCCGTCGAACCGTTTCGCTATACGGCCCCAGACAAACAGGCATACCGATGTCAGACATTGCCGGACCCAATTTTTTTACTTCTCTATAGTCGTAATATCATCCCTCATATTCAGTTTGTGTACGAAATTCCAGCACGATCGCAATAACTTTCTCTTAAGTCGGATGAGATAAATAAAATTACCAATAAGTTTTACACTTAAAAATACGGCATCAATAAAACAAACAATTATCTCATAACTTACAGTTTTGCAGGGCTTAACCGTTTTCATAAATCAACCGTTTCGCTATACGGCCCCAGACAAACAGGCATACCGATGTCAGACATTGCCGGACCCAATTTTTTTACTTCTCTATAGTCGTAATATCATCCCTCATATTCAGTTTGTGTACGAAATTCCAGCACGATCGCAATAACTTTCTCTTAAGTCGGATGAGATAAATAAAATTACCAATAAGTTTTACACTTAAAAATACGGCATCAATAAAACAAACAATTATCTCATAACTTACAGTTTTGCAGGGCTTAACCGTTTTCATAAATCAACCTAAAGAAATTTCTACGCAACATGAATAATCTTGAGAGAGTAAAATGTTTTTTTATATTATACAATGTGACATAATTTTTTACATTTTTTGTCATTTTTCATAAAAACCTAATTCAATCTCTTAAAAAATCGGTGGTCTACTTTTGCATCGATCAAAGTTGGGAAACCGTTGTTGTTTTTAATTGACAAACAAAAAGAGCTAGATGATACCCCGAAAACTTTGAATGAGAACATTGAAGCAAATCTGTCAACTTTCCGACGAACGGAATCTTAACAGACAGATAGGAGTACGAACAGATCGGAACGCGAAAAACTAAGAACATATGTAACTCCCAGACCGCAAAAAAAAAGTTTGTCGCAAGCCGGGAGTAGGGAAGGTTAGGTTAATACAGGGGTGTGATACAAAAGACATCCACACAAAACTATGCACCGAAGTGGGCCCATCGCGATCCCTGGGGAGCCTGCTGAATTTTTAATCAAAAACGGTAGACAATGATCCGAAACACTTTCCCTTTTGAAGCAACCAATTACCCAACAAAAGCCGAGAAGGCCTTAAAAGTTTGTACCGTCTACTTCCTCTAAAGCTTCCAAGAAGTATCTCCCTAAGAATTTCCTGCGACTACGAGAGATTGCCCCACATTCACACAGTATGTGCGATATATCCTTAACAGCATGCAGATCACCACAGAATCTGCAGATGTCTGTATCTGAAAGTCCGAGTCTCGTTCCATGTTTTCGCAAGAGGCAATGCCCTGTCAGGATTCCTACTAGTATTTTTAGACCATCCCTGCTAAGTTTTATAAAGTTCGTGGAACTCTTACAGTCGAGAAGTGGCCCCGTGTCCCCCCCCCCCAAGACTTGGCCACCTTAAGGTTATTTCCTCAATCGAATTATTTACTACGCAGGGGGAGGTTCAGCAACCTTACCGCTATTGAGTTACACAGGACAGTCTCAATGCCTTGAGCATTGTGCGACAGTTCCTGACTATATTAGAATTTATGTTAGTTGATTCCATTGCCTTAAGTGCGGCCTAACTGTCAGATAGCAATATCTCTTCCGGGTATCGATTTCTTTTTTATTTGCTCCGCCGCCTTGAGGACAGCTAGAGCCTCTGATTGAAAGACGCTGCTTGTTCCCGGTAGTCTTATAGACTCTTTTAGTTTTGGATCTTTTGAGAAGATCCCAGACCCTGTTCGCTCCGTCGTTTTCGAACCATCTGTAAAATTTGCAATTTCGTTTGATTTGATGACTGCATCTCTTTGCCAATCCTCCCTTTCCGCATATATTACATCATACAGAATGTCGAAGTCAACTAAGGGGGGGCTTTCATCCGTTATGATTGGATTTCCTGGCAGTAGCTTCAAAAGGATCGTACTATGTCCGATTCTATTTCTCTTAGAGTAATCCAAAGAAGGGAGTCGTATTGCACTGTTGTCATCCAGTTTTTTGATATGTAAGTCAAGCTGTGTTAGATTCAGAAAGGTGTGCAATGCCGCAGTAGGGGTGGTACGGAGCACATCCGTATTGGCTATACAAGCCGTTCTTTAAAACCCCGCCAATTTGGTATATTGTTTTCTTCTCTGCTGCCTTCCACCATACTAGTGCGCCATACGTTAGTACGGGCATCACCAACACTGTATACAGCCAGTGCACCATAGTAGGTTTTAAGAGGTAAGCTTAAAAGCCTTTTTAATACTTTCCACAACATTAAGATTCCAGTTCAATTTTCTATCCAGAATTACGCCCAGATACTTCGCACTATCCGAATGGGATACTTCTACTCCATTGAGTTTTGGGAGCTGGAATTGCGTTATCTTGTATTTTCTGGTAAAAAGAACTATTTCCGTTCTGGAAGGGTTTGCATTGAGACCACAGCTTTTTGCCCAGTTGCTTATCGTCTTCAAACCTCAGTTAAGGTGTTTAAATATATTCCCTGCACTATTATGACCACGTCATCTGCATTTGCCATGGCACTAATACCCATTGTCCTAAGCTTTTTTAGGATCTTATTTAAAACAAGCACCCACAATAGTGGTGATATGACTCCTTCCTGGGGGATTCCTCTGGTTACAGACGCTCTTACTGAGCTTCGGCCAATGGGACAGTTTATTTTCTTACTTGCAAGGATGTCGCAAACCCAGTTTGTAATGCCCTGTTTAATGTTTGCGTCCACTAGAGCGCTTCTAATGGCGTTGCACTCTACGTTATTGAAGGCTCCTTCTATGTCAAGAAAGGCCGCCATCGCAAACTCACCGAAGTGTAAACTGTTTTTTTATTTTTCCCACCACCTCATGTAGGGCGGTTTCAACAAGTTTCAAGCTAGAAGCAGATTCTTAGAAATATGTTTTGCTAGATATAAGTTGGTACTTCAAACTTGGAATAATATACCTTCTCTACATAATTAAAAAAATATAGACATAATTTTGCAGTCGACCGATGGAGTGTTGCAAGGTTTTTGAAGAGAAGTAATACATAATACTAATTTACAATAACCATATTGTATTGTTCACTTTGCTCCGAAAATCGTTCTCTTTAATGCATTCATTTTTGTTACTAGACACACTGTAGCTCATTTAATGGGCATGAAACACTTCGACATTCAACCTAAAACAAAAACATTTTTTTCCGAAATCGACATTTCGTCCCTCAGTGGCTCTTTCTTACAGTTGGCCACACCGAAACGATTGTAATTAAGTGTCTTCATTAGGAGTTTGCTGCCATCCTCCCTCGGGGAAATTATTTCATATCGATTCGTTTCCATTTGGCCATGGTTAGTAACTAAAAATTTGTGTAATACCATATACATACGTATCTGTATAAATGTAATTGCATTTATTTCTCTTTGCTTATTATGATCACCGAGTGAGTGCAAACCTCCGGAGGGAATTTCAGCCGTTCAAATAAATAATGTATAATAAGATTAATCTCCCTAATGTCGCTGGCTAAATGACCAACAATTTTCTGGCCCGTAACAGTTCTCTGTACAGGTTGACCCAAATTTACGTTTTAACCGTTATTCGAAAGGACCTTAAACATAAAAATTTATGAGACGAAAGTGGCGATAAGAAAGAAATAATTCTATTATAGTTTGGCTAAGCAGTTTGTTTGTTTATTGGCATCGGAAGGGGATAAATTTATGTATATATGTTAACTTTCTTAAAAGAAACATAAATTTACTATATCGAGGAAGATTTGTTTTGGGGATTTTCTTTTTTCGGTTAAAGACATACCAAGGAATCCTTTTAGCCTACAGCTTCCATGCTCTGAACTGTGTGCATCCTAATTAGAAACGAGATTAATTAGCGACCGTTAAAAAGTTCTCTAATTTAATTTTCATCTGTATTTATTGTGATTACAGGGATAACGACGAAGCCGTCGATGATGATGATGATGTTGCCATTTTTCTATTTAAAAGTACATGGGCGGGCGTGACGCAATAGGTGACTGCAATTTTTATTATTTTTGCGTACATAAAGCTTTGCCCTTGCAGTAGTAATTCCAATAAATGGCAGGGGTTGTGAAAATTCGAGGTAGTGCATGGCACACAAGCATGGTATTCACTTTATGAAGTGAATTTAATTGCCCAACAGCGCTTGTTTGACGGTACTACCGACTGTAATCTCAATGGAGTTAACAACTTTCTCGGGACGTGCAATTCAAATACAAAATTTAAGCAGCCATTACCAGTTCCGTTTTATGTCCGCCTCTCGATTTGGAATGTGAAGCTTAATATGTATGTTTATATGTTAATGGAAGGGAGTATATGCGAAACTGGAAGAGGTATTAAATTTTAATTGTGGCTGCGTTTGGTTTCCTATTCCTGTTTGCGTACACAGTCAAGGCGACACATAGTGAACAAAATTTTTTTTAACGAAAGAGAACGGATATGTTAGAATTTAAAATTTCATGCAGCAGATGAATGTAGGTAAAATTTATTGATCCTCCTGTGTCCGCCTGCGTGGCAATTTATAGGCTTCAGTTCTGGGTTGTATACAAAATATTCTTTGATCAAAGCAAATTAATTATTTATTTATAAAATAAAATGATAAAAATAAAATCAAGTCGTCACTCTATTTTTAGAAATCTATTTTTCTATCCCACTTTTATTAGAGTCAACTTTGTCAAATATTTTTTCGGTCTGTTCTTAAAGATAGAATAAGACAGCACATCGAGAATAATAGTTGAGTTCGTATGAAATTTGAATTTAGAAATTAGAAGAAACAAACAGGAGATCATTGATAAAAATGAGAAAGAGAGTCAGAGACAGAGCGGAGCCTTGAGGGACACCAGCATTTATTTGGTGAGTTGCAGACTGAAAACGACTTGAATTGAACGGTCCAAAAGGTAATTTCTAATCCATTGAAATTATCATAGGTATCATCGATTTCAAATGCACGCATTTTCGACAAAAAAACCTGATGCCGAACTCTGTCAAATGCCTTTGAAATATCAAGCGCAACGACCTTACTTTCACCACCACGGTTAATAGATTGGTTCCACTTTTCGGCTAGATATGTCATCAAATCACCAGTGGACCTGCTGCTGCGAAAACCGTACTGCCAGTCATTAAGAAGTTTTCGGGATTCGAGATATTTCATAAGCTGACGATTTATCAGCGTTTCTATGACCTTGGAAAGAAGGGACGTAAGTGCAATTGGTCGGTAGGAGGAGGGAGAGGACGATTCGCCTTTTTTGGGACGGGCTGGACAAATGCTGTTTTCCATCTTCTCGGAAAGAGCCCTGAAGAATGGGACAGATCGAAAAGCTTACGCAGTGGTTTTGCCAGCGTGGAAGAACACCTCTTCAGAACGATAGGGGAAATACCATCTGGACCAGCGGATTTATGTATGTTGAGATCTTGAAGAACTCTTGCCACTGTACGAGTGCGAAAATGGATCGGTCCCATAGAATATTCTATGCGCTCGAGTACAGGGGGAGACAATCTGGCACCGTTGAGCTAGCTGCAAAATGAGCAGCAAGCAGATTGGCTTTATCCGAACAGCTGACAGCTGGGACGTTATTGCAAATGAGTGTCGGGATAGATGACGAGGCCGAATTTTTAATATTCTTGGCAAACGCCAACAAGTTTTTACTGCCGGTGGGACTTTGTAGTATTTTTTGCCTCAACTTTTGTTCAGTCATTTTTGGCTCGTTTGAACTTTTTTCGGTTTTCCTCAGTTGGGTCGGCCTTAAATGACCCAAAACTTACCTGATAGCTTCTTTACAGCTCAAGTCACACCACGCGTTTTCGTAAGGTTTGATACTCTTTATCCTGTTAGGGATGAAGCGTTTCATACCCAGGTGAATTATATTTGTAATCATATCGGCAGTGGCATCCACGTCGTTGTCGAGGTAGCACAACGACCAGTTAAAGCCCCTAAAGAAACCGTTTAATGCTTCCCAATCGGCTTTCTCGTATTGCCATGCAGTTCTTGTAGGAGCTTGTTCTTTAAATGTGTGGTTGGAGTACGAGAAATTCGCCGATATGATACAATGGTCTGACGAGCCTAGTGGCGGTAATACATTTAGAGTGTATTTATCAGGGTGAGAGGTATAAAACAAGTCCAGAGTGTTGGCGTTTTGACCGCTAACGACCGGGATCCGTGTCGGCAAATTCACAAGCTGGGTGAAATTATTGACCTCAGCAAAGATCTCGACATACCTTGCTTCGGGTGTTTTCTGTCCAGAATGTCGAAGCCAACTTGAATTGTGTAAAATCGTCCGCAATGACGATTTCAGTACGAGGAAAATGGGTTACAATTCTGGTGATGGAATCAGACAGTGTATCAAACTCATTATAAGTTGAATGCCTGTTCTGGTTAGGGCTTCTGTAAATAAAACAGTAGTGAATTAATTGCCTATGGACATGCCTATGGATTGGAACATTGGCCATATTGAGGTAGAAGTTGGTAGGCTACATCACTACGTATATAAACGGCGATACCACGATGGGAAAAGAATAATGGCACCAAGCTATATCCAGGCAGAATAAAATTCGTTAAATCGGAATCAATGCTGACCTGTGTTTCACTTAGTGCCAAAACAGCTGGTTTATTGGATCTCAACCCACGAATATTGCCCACGTGCACTCTAAAATTCCTAAACATAACAACAAAAAAAATACTAAACTCCGACGCTGACTAAGCTAGGCCGTACAATGTAGATCCTGACGCCAGCTTTCCAAAAACAAATCACTGGTCTACCAACAAAATATACACAACGCGACCCGCTATTCGCCAAATTTTGGTTGGGTAGGGCAACTTAAGCAAGTGCACGCATAAGCATATGACACTTGCTATAGCCAAGCAAGGCAGCAGCAAACGAATGGGAGTGGGGCGAGAGGGTTTACCCTAACACAATGCACTTTGTTGTTTTTGCGCAAAATACAATGTTGCCTATGTTTTCAATAATTTCAATTGATTTATAAAATTTAACTGTAAACTGGTTTTGGGCCTAACTCCTTGAGATAGAGTTGATACTATCTAGATCCTGATTTCCAAAGCACTATAAAGTCACGCTCAGGCTTTAAGATTACTACAATCGTTTTTACTCACTATTTATTTGATACATTTTGCTTATAAAGTGTGATTGTGGCACTGAAAATGAAAATCAAACATTTAAGCATTCATTTAATAGCTGATTTTATTAAGGCAATGGAGTAGCTTTGTACCAATCAATATTGTATTTCGTAAAGGTAATTTATTGCCTTAATAGCTTTATGGTATGTTATAATGTTTTTGTTCCGTATGAAAAGGACATAATAAAACATTACGAATTTTGAACCGATTCGTAAATGCTTGTTTTTATAATATAAAATTCATGGTGCTTTTGATGGTACACCATTCTTCCTCGAATGTCATAATGACCAATTGATGTTGGGTAGTCTCTCTTTTTCACAAGACAATATAAAATTGTTGATAATAGGGTTACGGTATTTCGTAGAAGTTCATACTTGATGATATTAGAAATATTTATATGTTTCAATTTAATTTCATAACTAAAGCACTTGTAATTTCCCGTGGCGGTGATTTGATTGCAGAGCAAGGAGCGTAATATTTCTGTGATGTTACCTTCTTTTCAATATTAATGAAAGGGTGAACGATAAATACATGTATGTTATTTTCACAATCTTAAGTGATTGGAATTGAGTAATAACTTCAATCACGTGTGCCTTTTACAGTTCTTTAAATGAAAAAAAAAATTTCGCCACCTTTATCGGGTTAATTCATACTTAAATGAAAATACTATAAGATGCATTTAACGAAAGAGACTTTCGATGAATTTGTTTTAATAATACGTCGAATAAAATTAAGTTGCAGGCTTGTTGCATTTGAAACAAATAATTGTCAAAAGTTGCTTCTTATAAATTCAATACATCTTCTTTTATGTAATAAACTCATTGCTAACTTGTCAATAATAATTAGGTTGATATGGTATTCTAAAACCACAAATGTATTCTTTTCTATACTGTTAACCATTCTCAGATCTCCTTAAGTTGTTAAAATTGTATAATGATGAAATGACATGCAACGTTACCTGTTGGTTAGTGTTTCCGTCAAACTGATATCAGAAAAATCGAGTTTGGCGATGACTCTACTTTTCGGATGATGAGGTACCTATGATGAATAAGGTTCCTATGATGAATATGATGATGAGGTACCTATACCTATAGCGTTACGTATGTAAATTGTCCTCCAAGACCTTGGACTTAGACGCCTCTTAATTATATCCTTTTTTTTACGTCTACGCTTGTAAACCAAAATCAATCAACATTACATTTTTTTCAAAAACTTTATTCTGTGTTCTCTGGCATCAAGCGACATAGGTAAGAGGAAGGTGTGCCTTAAAACCCTTTGAACAACGCCAACTATAGACACATCGGTCTTCTTAATATCATTTCTCGTTTATTGTGCGATCGTCTGAAATTATTTGTATGGTTTGATTGATCAAAAAAAAATATTTAATCAACGACAGAACCTTGTCCAGATTTCGGGTTTGTCAGAATCTTTGTACACCAGCCTGGTCTATTGTACTCGCAGACAGAAAATTCCTTTTCAAGTAATTTACCTGGCGTTTTTAGAAAATATATTCAGCACTCACTACGTCAGACCTAGAATGCTTCCAAGGCGTCCGCAGTTTTTTTCTTACTAGTGGAAGCAGCGAATATGCCACAAACTTCTCACAAACCGAAATAGTTTTTAGCTCGAAAATTGTACCAATAATTTTTTTACAAATAGGAGACTCAGCCATTAATGATAGCCCTTTATAGAGATGCCATGCCCTGAAAAACCTTACATCTCGTGATTCCAGTATGACCAATTCGGTTAAACAATTGAGGAAGGTCTTAAGTGCAGCTTGGATGTCACATAAATTTCGATGAGAAAAACATAGATATACGTTTTGAAGAAAAGCCTTACGTATACAAATCGATACTCACCTTCTTTTATCAGTTTTAAAGTCTATGACAAAATTAGGGTTGGACTATAGGGGCCACAGGCTCTAACCTGCCCCAGTATCACCTAAAGATTTATTCGCTGCCTTCGCGCTCTTGCGAAAGTCTGACTAATGGAAGAAGCTTCCACATAATAAATATGTCAAAGTAGGTTGCTTAAATAATTTAGCTGATAACGACACCGTCTTTACTTTTACGGGGATTCACCTTCTAAGATGATTTAATAATCCAAAGCAATATTAGTGTTGCTATGTTTCTATAGTTTTCTTTTTAACAAGCAAGTCAAAGCCTGTTTGACCCGGCTATGTAGCCGGTAACTTCCACTTAAAAGTACAAATGAGATCAATTGGTGTGTATTATAGTCTCATACCGTTCAATAGTCTGTAGATGTGTTCAAACATTCAATCAAATGTGCACTAGAACCATTTTGTTGAACTATCAAGTTACATTGAAACATTCATTTTATATACTACGTATCACTTAATCATAATGCAGAGGAATTGGCGCATATTTCATTGTGGGAATATTGTATAATATACCGATTAAAATACAAACGAAACATTCTACGATTTTGATTAACAATGACAAAATGCTTCCACTTTGGATTCAAATTACCTGAATAGAGAACAAGTCAAGAGCACTTCAATCAACCATCGAAAATCATAGAATCCACTCAACTTGAATTTGTGAATGATAACTATTCACTTTAACCTTTTAAGCCGATTCAAAATGCATTCCACCGCAGCTAACCAAACAGAAAAAAAAACGTTAAAACTTCTCATGTCAATCCCTTTCGGCCGACTTAGAGGCAAAAAACATTTCGGTCTAAACCTCATAACTGTATTCAACTAAAAATCGCGTTAAAAATATTTCAGATTTCCTAAGCTGTTATATTTTTTTTTCATAATATTTGCGCCCACATTCCACTCCATTTCCACACGCCAGCTTTACCACATAAAAGAATTCATGCCACTTAGCTCAGGGTTTTTGGTGAGAATATTTTTGTATTCAATTGGCAACTTTTTCAATGTACATGATGTAGCTTAGTCCATATTTGTTCATTTGGTTGTTTCGGGATGTTGTCTAAAAAAAAATGCGTACAATGAATTTATTTTTATGTAGAAAAAATGTGTTGTACCATGTTGGAAACGGAAGGATGTGTGCATTTTATTGCAGTCAGGAATGGAAAAAAAATTCAACAAATTTAACCTGTCAAAGTGGGTAAGATGAGAAAAATAAAAATAAATTCGAAACAATGTTACTGTTACTGGTCTAGGTCGAGGTCCATATCCCATGGCAATACACAAATTATTTGAGGGCAAGAGATACATATATGCGACTAAACACTTATTTTATTAAATTCCAAAGTTTTTTTGTGTGCCGCATCGAAGCATGGATTGACCCCAGGGAGAGGTGGAGGCTTGTTCTTGTTTTTATACAGTTCTTTTGAAAGCAGGCGAAATTCTGTAAGTCCATTTTGTTGTTAGGGGAACAACTATAATGGATGCTGTTTGTAGGCAAATGTTTTAATTTTATTCAAAGTGCGGTACTCAAACTTGGTCGGTGTTATGCAGGCAATGATGTACCTACATGTAAAATCATAGTCGAGATGTGCAATCAAATACAATTGTAGCAAGTGTAAAACAGAAATCATGTTTGTTATATTTCTAGGGAATTTTAATTTAATGATTTGTGAAAGTGAACTTTATGTATCGTTTTAATGGAGGCATTCGACCTTTTTAGCAATGGTTTAGGTCGAAAAACGTGGTGAAGCAGTACATAGTTAATTAATATGTCAGTATTATGTAGAAAAGGGTGTCGTTCGTCATAAGTGGGATATTCTTTTTGTGAAATCAGATATGCACACCCTGACCTTCTATTTTTTCTCGTCTGTTCTTAAGATAGTGGTAACCTGCTGTAACTCGATGTCGAACTTAGAAGTCGAGAATTTGTACTGCTGTACTTGGAAACGATTTGAAAATTAAATGACATTAAAAGCAAATGTATTTTCTTTCGTGCGGACTCTTTGGATACAAAGACTTACATACTTATTATTGTTTCGTCCATATGACACTTAAAATGATAGCTGCACTATTAATTTTGGAGTAACTTATTTCAAGTTGTATTCTCTCATTTTATATATTGATATTTTCCACAGTATAACATTGGATGATGAACCGCACAGGCTCAACGATTTAGAAGAAGTTAACAATGTATTTCATTCAATGATTTTTTACCTCCTTGTATATTAATTAGAAGGTTATTTGCTGAAATTTCGAGTCCAACGAATCTAATTCGTTCGAAAGTTAGTCGAACTGGACGACTTTGTATTTTGACATTCGAACGAAAAGAAAATTTACTCTATCCATCGAAAGTTCATTTGTCATTCGAATGTTGAGTGGATTTTGAGATTCGAATCATTCGACACCATTGTCATATTTTACTCGAATAGATTTTTTTGTTGCATACATTCATATAACGACAACTCTAATTTTTTTGGTTGAACATTTCATTGAATTCTTTAGTAATTAACATTGAGAGAAGTATTATTTGTATTAGGATAAATTTTCAGTGGAAAATATGCAAAAAACTAAGTTTACTACTTCCTACTCGATAACTAATTTTTTGTCATAAAGAGAAAAAACGAGTGACACTGAAATTAAAACTCTTTTCTTTTACAGACACTATCACATAACAAATGCAGGACACTTTTGAACAATACAAAATAATACATTTAATTAAATTTCACAAGGAACACAAACCGTCCGACCGAAACATGTTTTGTTTTAATTAAATTGAAATGCAGGGTGACCATGTTTGTGTCGATTAAATGAAAGAGAACAACCTTTTAATTTTGGTTTTTATTGAACTTATTTGGTTTTAATTGTGATAACTTTATGCAATATTAAAACATAATAATGAATGCAAATTGTTTGGTGAAAGTTGTAATAGGATTTTCAGGAAAATGTGAAACATCTTATTGTAGTAGATCCTTCGCCATTTCAAGAAAGATCTAGGATCACCTACAAAAATACAAGGCTATGAATTATTTAAGGAGGCTTTTTGGTAGCGCAATTGTGTATGTGCATTTTTGAAAAAATATGCAATTGTGTTCCTCTTAATATGTTTAGTTTTTGATGAAAAAATATTGAACCCAAAGTGGCAAGTCAAATTGTCAGAACTGTAATTATACAGATAGCCGAGATTTATATACGTGCCGTGCAAAACCGGAAACAACATATCGGCCGAATTCGCTGGCTCCAGGAAATAACACCCCAAAAAATAAGGCCCCAAAAAAATATGTAAAATAACCCCCCCCCCCAATTTGTATGCAGGTAAAGACTTATTTTTAGGACTCCCCAATTTTAGGGAGTTATTTCATTTTTAATTTGGGGGTTTATTTCTTGGGGGGTTATTTCCTGGAGCCAAATCGCTCAAATTTTCTCTCTGGAAATACGTTTGAACCACAAACGGCGATTTGCCCGTCTGAAATGAGGATTCAAACACACAGTTTGACATTTTTGTTATCTGCATGAATTGTGAGCTAGGAAGCTTTATATCGTAAAAAAAATAGAACTATCAGTTATTGACGATTACGATTGTTTAATATTAATACTTGTTTAAATTTTTATTATGAATATAACCAATTTTACTAAAAAAAACAATCATCACAAAATAAAGTATATATGATGGCTAAATCGTCAATGTAATTACAATGATTTTACACATCTGATTTTGAAAGTTTAACACATTTAATTCATTCAATTACATTCTTCGACGAATACAAATAGTTCATTCGAATGAATAGAAACATTCTCGTCGGTTGGTCTGTCTGGGTAGAGGCTATGTTTCGACAGATTTGCTTCAATGCCCAGGTTTTTCTTTATCATATTAAATAACGGTACTGCACTTTTTGTTCAATTTTGCGAGAAGAAAACATCTGAAATAACATATGAGCCAAATATGAAAGGATACTGGAGAAATACTGCTTGCTGATAGATTTAAATTTTTAATGAAGAATACATTTTTATTCTATGGTCAACTTAACAACTGTACCTACTTCGTTCAATTTGAGCGATTCCTTAAGGAATATTTAAGTAACAGTTTAAGTCTTTCCTTTTAAGCAGCTTATAAAATAGCAACTGATAGTCTCATATATGGTATATGTGTTGGAAGGGTATTGAAATATGCAACCACCCACACTTCCCTTAACTTTCCTGAATGTATTTTCGCTTTCGAGTTCAATCTCATCACACAATGTCTATAACCCGGAGGATCTATGTATACATCTTTGAACTTTCATTTATATTAACCTTGAACTAAAATTAAATGCCAACATTAAATTCAAACGATATGAGTCGCAGCTTCCCGAATCATTCGCCAAAGTAATTGAATATTCCAATTCCATTGATGTTACAGATTTCGATTTGCTAAAAACGAAGAATTTCTCCAAGGTCCTTTCTATACTGATACCTATTCAAATAAAACGAAAATCAACTTGAAATTACCTACAAACATATAATATAGATCCACGTATGTTGCCAATGCCAGAAGGTAAACACTTCTACCTAAACTCATGCTCGATTAGATATAAGCTAATACCTAGTATGTATCTTTTGCCCCTTTTTGCTGTGAATCCATATAGGAAAGGCGAAAAAATATCCTTGGGCACATCAAAAGCAATTTGCCTACCATACTCACTTCATCTACTCAAAGTCTGTTCGCTTACTGGTTCGATGCACAGGCAACGCCTTTGAGTCCCAAGGTAAAGTAAATTGCCCCAAGTGGCCATCACCTAAAACTTGGGAGTAATAAAAATGAATTATTCACAGACGAGCACCTAATAAAGCTCAAAACGAAAACACACATTCGATGCGGCAAGAGATACACTAACGGCGGCGCTCTATCACCTTCTTCCGTCCTCCCAAAGCAAAAAAAAAATCTGTAATTTACACTTAATGAAGATTTAAGTACCCAAGGGCTTCAATTGATTCCGCTTGCAAGTATTGGAAGCGTAAGTACATGAAGCCAGCCTTTATTCATTATGCGAATAATGGTAGTGTGAGCCTTTGTATATATATAGGCTGAAATAATTAGCAGGGGGTTTTTACTTTTTGCCCAAATTATATGGGATGATGCGAAGGGAATCTCAATTACATTGATCTCACTAAAGTTGATTACGAAGCGAAAGAAATACCGCTACCAGGCGCTTTGAGTTGTGCTCTTAGATATCACACAAGATGGAATGTGATGGTTGAAAATTTTAAACAAATGTGTTTTTAAGAGGGGTCTGGGTGTTCCGGAAAAAAATCACAACAGATAAAAGAATGCTTACAATATGCTATTGACCGTTGAGAAGGTCCGCCGTTAATTTTGTTTTGTAATGGGCTTTTGGGGGTAATTTCGGCAAATGGTATCATTACCTCAGCAAACAATGTTAAGAACGAAAATTAAAGTCAAATATTTTATTTTACGGTCCTTACAAAAAGGGCCTTCATAGCCAAAGCAGGACACAAAGTGTCTGCGAAAGCCTGTTCTACCAAACAACCGATGCCAAAGGACCATTTTCGGAGACAAGCCACATGTCTTGCCAAAAGCGCCTCTAAACTGCCAGAAAGTCGTCAGTGCTTTATTGGTATTCGATTCAACATGCTTGGACCGTAGAAGTTTTCTATCGAGGATTACTCTCAGATATTTGAGAATGGGATCTTTAACTCCTGCTTGGAACAGACACGTGAGGTTTTTCTTTCTCGTAAAGAGAACAACCGAGGTTTTAAGAGGGTGCAGTGAAAGCCCATTTCTAGTTCACCCAACATCGATCAAATCTAGGGAATATTGTTTAAAAATATTGTTTAATAAACATTCCGACAACAAATTCGCCAATTCAATTCTAAAGGTGAAAGAAGATCAAATCAGTCATTTTTTAAAACTATAAGCCCCTAAAATCCGACACCTGACGCGAGCAAAGGCCGGACAACTGCATGGAAATTGTTCTATTGCGTCATCCCCCTCAACGCAAGCACGACAGGTGGTGGTGTCGGTAAACCCAAAACACTTAAGTATTTGGCAAAAGCTTGGTGGCCCAAAAGGACGCCTGCAAGCATCCTGCAGTCGATTCTCCTTAGGGATAGAAAGAAAGACGCATACCTTTTGTAAATGTCCGGCCGCAATAATTTGGTGTGTTTGCATCCATTGCAGTCGCGCCACCGAATCTTGTGTTCCCGAGAAACCCAAGCATCAATGGAAGACATGACTAAAGATGTAGGCAGACCCAACACAGGTTCGGCTTCTGAGAAAACTTCTTCTGAACCTTGCCTAGCAAGCTCATCCGAGATCTCATTTCCCTGGATGCCAGTGTTACCTAGGACCCAGACAAGATTCACTGTGTTCAGCCTTCCGACTAAGTTCAGAGAACGCTCGAGCACTAATTTGGCCGAGGTAATAGGGTTTAGCAATGCTTTTAAAGCAGCTTGGCTGTCACTGAAAATGCAGGTAGATGTCTCTAGCCTTCCACAGTTAGCCATTAGGATGGCAAAAACCTCCGCTTGGAAAACAGACGCATGTTTACCCAAGCGGTAGTGGAGTCTTATATAATTATCCAATATACTTAACCAATTCCGTTCCGTTACCTGTGGAAAGTTGACGTGGTAGTTTTGCCGCAGAAGGATTTCTGATGTCATCGACTTCATGCGAGATAGAGATGTACTTTTAAGCATATGTTGGGACAGACCAGTGAGGCTCCTCCTTCTCGCAAATAGAACAATCGAGGTTTTAAGAGTATTCACTGAAAGCTCGTTTCGAGTTCAGCAAACATCGATCAAATCTAGGATCTCTGCGCGTGTGAGCAGATAGCCCCAAAGTTTGAACCAACGAATAGAACGGCGACATCATTCGCATAGGCTTCAGTGTAGTTTTTAGAAATACACCATAAAAGGCGAGACAGTCACCTTAAAAATCTTTACAAATGCGCTCTGACAAAAAAAAAAAAGAATTCTTGGAGATATTACCAACAATTTTACATGGTTTTTGGGTTGATGAAGGTCCTAATGGACACATGGTGATACCCTTCAATGGAGGTTAGCCGATGTAATGACTTTCTTGTGCCCTCTTTGTGTCCTCGTTTCTACGTGTGGTTATGGTGTTAAGTCATCCTGATGTATTTAGAAACTTGTTAAGATTGGAATGTGATTCATCGGAAAGTTCATCAACATCTTCTTAAGTGACAAAGATATTTTAGTGTGTCCACATAGGACTCTTCGCCATCGCATCCTCTATAAATGTTGTCATACTTGAGATTTCATTTCATGGCGTGGTTCTTTAAAAAGTTGTGACCAGTTAAGGAACTTACCAGCTTAGGCAGCTAAGCTCTGTCGTTCCGTAACAGTTTATTACTTCTGCTTTTTTATATTATGGCTGCAATTTTCGTGACATTTCCAGAAACGGCTAATGATTTCTACCTGTTATTAGCCTTCTCTTATAACGGCTACTTGTGCTGGGCTTTTTTTTACCAACATTTTGTTTGTGACGAAAAACTTTCTAAAACATTAAGGAAAACATAGCTTGTTTTTAGATAGGAAGAGAAGGGACCTAAAAATAGGCCCCGATTTCGACTACGGGAACTACGACAGTAATTTTTTGGATGTTTGTCAGACTTGGGCACTTAGAAGTGGGGCAACAATTATTCTGTGGGTCCAAACACACTTACCTATGAGAAAAAACTTTCTTTTATCCGAAAGCATAAATATTCATGACGATTAAGAAAATAAATGTTTGCAAACATATTTATATTTCAGTATTTTATCATCCTTTAATGCAAAGCATTGTCACAAGGCTTAACTAAGCAGATAGCGTAATGTCTGAAATTTGAATAACTCATTTTATTTCTCTCTAATCCTGAGTTAAATTGTACTCTAAATTTGAAAATTGGTTAAACTGAGCGAATCATAAAAATCCTGCCATAATATCTCATGTTTTTCAATTACTTCATCTCTATAAATCTGCTTATAATACTAAGCAAAAACGATTCACAAATCAAAACACATCCATCGATTTAATACAAGGCAAAAACTTCGATTTACGTATACCTATATATGTATATGTATATGTTGTATTCGATAGACATTTTAAATTTACGATATTGCGAGAAGCTGCCAAGTCTATAAATAAAACAAGCCAGCAGCGGGTCAATGGAGTGCCAAAATAATTGCTTCCCGTAAATCACCACTAAGTCGATAAATGGAGCCCACAAGCAGCACCTTAATAAGAAAACACCCCTCCAACTTACCATCCAAGCTCAAATCAGAGCTGTGCGTCATCACAGGATTAACTCCAGCAGTTTCTGTATCCATCGCTGTCGTGTTAACTCCACTGCCCGTACTGCTGCTTGTCGCATTTACACTCCCATTAGTACGGGTAACATTGCTGTATAGTTTCGGAATCGCCTCCGATTCCTTGTAAAACTGATCATCGTCGTACAGTTCATTTACATCGCCTTCGAAATCCTCCAATTCATCTGGCTCCACATCGCTTTCGTATCGGTCCTTGAGGACTTGTTTGGGTACTGTACGCAACAATGAAATACAAAATTCATGACACCAATCAACAGTCAAACGATCAATTACTTTAAATTGTTTACTCTACTTCACATCCGCCACGCCATACTCTTCCGCTCAATGTCGTTGGCTCGTGCTCCAAGCTCCAGCGCTGCACACAAACATCAGATCGTACTAGTACATTGACACAAACGTTTACATTTCAAATAAATTAACAAGCAAAATTGAGCGGAAGCGTGCACATTCTAATGGCTGTAGAGTGGTGGAGATGGTGGAGATGGTGTCGCAGAGCAAACAACTACCAGCCAGCATGTTCAACTTACCGCACGTGTAAACAACCTTAAGGTACATTCGGGAATTCTGGTGACATGGTGATCCAAAGGTATTTGCGTCCGCTGCGAGGTTGCATCTCCGACGGCCGTGACAAATTTGCATAACTGTCTCGGTCGCATACGAGGCTAGGCATGCTAGAAAAAAATATCGAAAAAATTTCCATAAGGAAACGAAGCAAAAATGGGCAGACGGAAAGGAATAGTATATGTACATATAAGTGCGTCATAACAAAACGTTGTAATTTTGTTTGTGGATAAACTTACTTTCCTCCTTAACACCCTGTGGCTGAGGGCATTGTATGCTCTCGTATTCAGTTCGTCCAAAGCTGGCACTATATACAGCGATCCGAGAGTAAGGATTACACTCTAATTGGGCCACATCGTTGTGACAGGCTACCTTGCTGCGAAACTCGTCTGTAAGTGGAGAGAAGAATGCATGCAAGGAATTATTATAAAGGCTGTTGTGTTTGCTTATGACAATATATGTATGAGAATATACGAGTGTCAATTTATACAGGTGATTAAAGAATTATATTCAACATAAGCTAAGTAGAACACATAAAGTAAATTTTTTAAAAACTTATGACATGACGATATACGGTAAGGCATGATAGCCTTTGTTCAATCGCTTGATTTATATCTTTCTACAAATTTGTGTACTAATTACGCCTAAAGATATGGAATGAAATAAGCTAATAATACTACTACCCCAGAATTATTCTGATGGGAATACACAAAATGGAACATGAGGATGCTTGCCTGCATTGAGCAGCACATCAAGTAGTCGTCGTTCATCAATTTTCCGAGTGATCTTATTTTAGTGCTGATCAGTGACGGTGCGTCATAGAGACATTTTAGACATTGTCTACCCAAAAAATTAAGAACAAAACAAAACATAAGGATGTAGCCTTTCCTATCCTTATGTTTAACAAGATATTTAGCCAATATTTTTTCCAATATATCGCCTATACCAAGTTTTCGCCCAACCCCACTTTTTCGGGGCGTTTTTTTAAAAAATATGTTTTTGTTTTTTATAAATTTTATAGAATGAAATAAAATGCTATCCATCATCTTTTTAATGCTTTTTTTCTTTGGGGTATATTGGGATAAGGATAGGGTATCATACTGTTCGCCCCACGTGGACTGTAGCCTTCCCTTATGTTTTTTTTTTGCTTAAGGGTGAACTGATGTGCATTCCTAGCATCCAACTGACTATTCAACCAACTGACTATTTCGTTTGAGCAATTATGGTGGAAGTAGCGATAAAACAACAATAGGCAGGAGACATTGCGACGAAGATTAAGAGGGTCAAGCGATCTCGCAATGTCTCGATCGCCAATAAGTTTAATCGCACGTTTTTGAATGCCGTCCAGCAGCGCCAAATAAGGTGCTCCGGTGCTCCGATACGGGACCAGATATGAGCGTTGTACTCAAGCTTTGGGCAAATAAATGCCTTAAAAATTCTAGCCAGATCAGAAGGTGTAAAATATTTCCTGCATCGCTTGGGGAAGCTTTGGACTTTTCGCAGCGTTCTTGCGACGTCGAATATGTGGTGGTTCCAACAAAGTTTATCGTTAATATACATACCGAGGATGGAAAGCTTATCGGTTTCAGAGATGCAAGTACTATTCATAGATAATGGCAGAGTATTGGGGTTTCGCTTTAATGACAGAAGACAGCATTGGGTCTTCGAAGCATTAAATTCTACTCTGTTGGTTTTACCCCACTTAAGAACGCTGTTAAGGTCAGAATTTAATGAGCTTAACATACGTTGCCGTTCCAGCTCCATGCCCGAAGATGAGGGAAGAAAATCCGAAAACCTATCCTAAGGGTTTTCGTCGTAGACCCATAAAGGTATATATATTTATGAGCAGGACCAAATCCTAAGACTATTTAGCATTGTCCGTCCGTCCGCCCATGCGCAATTTTTAGGCCTTTAAAATTAAGCTAGGAAGCTGAAATTAGGACCTCATACTCCCTAGGGCTTCGAAATGGTTAAGTGTAACATTTTTTTTAAAACGCCCTCTGCCACGCCCACAATTTAGAAAAATCGTGTAAAAGCTAAAGTTAGAGATATAGAGTGTTACAACCTTCAGAAGATATGTAGGCACTATCCTTCTTTAAAAGTTCGCCATAAAAAATTTTTACCACGCCTTCTTTTTGTGGGTGTTTTTCACTTCTACGCAAATTTTCATAGAAAGCGAAAGAGATTGTTTAACAAGATATTTAGCCAATATATTTTCCAACATATCGCCCATACAAAGTTTTTGGCCACGCCCACTTTTTGGGGGCGTTTTTTCAAAAAATATGTTTTTTTTTTATAAATTTTATAGAATGAAATAAAATGCTTTTTTCTTTGGGGCACATAGGGATATGTATAGGGTATCATACTGTTCGTCCCTAGCGGACTGTAGGCTTTCCTTATGTTTTATTTTAAGTATGTACGGATTTTTCAGGAGATTTTGATTTTTTCAGCTTCTTCTTCTATAATATTCGGCGAGTGTGAGATCATAATTGTACACTTTTTTGACTGCATTTCTACAGAGCCCATTTGTGGCTACATTTGTTCCAATTTAACGAATTTCGTCAGGGTTCCCATTTTGACTTAGGCTATTAGGCTCTTTTGGTGTTATTTTTATGTGATCTAAAGGCTATTGAAGCTACGTTGATGCTTTAGAATTTCTGTCGGGATCAAATTGACGTATTGAGGATGCGATCCAGCAATCCTTCCTGAGAGGCACAGGAAAATCATTTTGTCTACCCTAGAAATTTTAGTGCCGCAAGTCCTGGTGCTGATATACATGTCGTTAGCTGAGAATTAATGAGGAATTGAATAGGTAACGCTGTTAACATACGAGCTTAGAATTCTCAACTGACGATATGTTATGAATGTAATATGTATAAAGAAGAAAATAATAAGTAATAAAGATTTTAAAAGTATGTTCTTCTTTCCATTACAGGCCTCTTCTATAAATAGTATGTGAAGCAATTAAAAACTATTTCCGTTTCGCATATACATCTCTTCCTCTATTTTCCATTTAAAATTACTATTATTTTCGTATTATATAATATGGAACCAGATCATGTGAAACTAGTACGAAACCTTGTCACAAAAGTGAAGATAATTAAAGAAGTGTTCAAGCGGTATTTCCAGCTGCTTCGTTCTCGAGAGAGTCGTATGGCAGTATCCTGGAAGGGAACACTAGAGAATGTGCAGGTTGGCAGCAGCTCATCTCAAGTGTTTAGAACATGTACTAGATTTCGTCTATGAGATGAAACATACATACAATTGTGTCCCCCCCACTATTTCTTATTACTGCTCAATAGCCAAATAATATCTCGAAACATAGAACTTAGAGTTTTAAATGCTTTTAATTCGATATGGGTGGGTCTATTTTTGTCAAAAACACTGCATCAGACTTCGAAAAATTAACACTTTCAAGCCATTTCTTTCTAACAAGTTTATTTGTAGGAACAGTTCATGTTGTATGAAAACAACACGAGACATCTATGGGCTTTTTATATTTTTCCGATACGTGTTACACCCGGCACTTATCACATTCATTTTTTAGGCAAAGTGTTTCTTTATGAGTCTAGAGAACTTTCAAATTCTCACATAAAGATGGGCTTGGAAATGGGATGGGATAGATCTAATTATGAGTACGAAGTTAAGGACGACAACAATGAATCGAAAAATAACAAAATATTTAAGAGCGGTTGGGTGAATCGCTGAAATCGATTTCATCAACCAAATGGTGGAAAGTCATGTTGAACTTGTTGAGGATCAAGGTATCAATCAAGATATGTCTGTCAATGAGCATAAATAAGCTTCCCGATTTGAAATTGACACTAAAAATTTAAAATGCCCGAAAGTATATAGGTATCGAAGTTCCTGATTGTTAGTGGTTGGACCGACTTCCAAATCAAACCAATTCATGTAAAAAACATTTGAACTGTACATATTGCTTTTAATGTTAAATGAACTTATGAGCTGTAATGCAGACATTCCATGCAATTCTAACGGGAGTACATGGGAGCAATAGCTTAAGCGACATCAAGGAAAAGGAAACCACAACACACATTCTGGGCAACTGCCACGCGTTCGTAAGATTCAGAAAAATATGAAAATTATTTGGGGACCCATAAAACTCGTACCTGGATCCGCCTCTGCTCGCCATACTTTTTTTAACTTCAGGTAACAGAAAATATTTCTAAAATCCTACACATTTTTATTATCAGCTTGAGTTAGACAAAATCGTAATGAACGCAGACTTTCATTTTGAACAACGTTATCATACTAACAAAAACAATTTCAAAATTAAATAAATTAACCCTTGGAGTGACAGACGCGGTTCAAATATACTATTGTCTTCCCCAGAAATTTAGTAACCGTACGTCTCTGATCAAGTGATTGTGTTTGTAATACAAGCAGAGTAGACTTCTGAATAGGAATAAATGGTAAGAGCATTATTGGGGAAAATGATCATAAATGCCACCAAGATCATCCCCATATAACTGCTCCATTCCGCTATATATGTATATATCCGTAAAGAATTTTCATCTACAAAAAAAAAATTCAATTTGAAAGACGTATTTGCCTCTAAAGAGAACTCTCCATTCTGCCATTGACAAACGTCCTTTGCTGTCTCAGTCAACAAACGATGGCTAAATTAATTCATTTCCACCACCTGACCATTGTTCTAACTTCTGTCTTGGGATTATTTTCTTAAGCAAATAATTTTCCTTGTGGCTAAACAAAACAAAAGAACAGACCTGTAAGTCAGTCTTATATTTTCCCACAGAAATTGTTTCACTGCCAAAATACTTTTATCGTAAAATAGAATATAATAGAAAAAGTACTTCAATTGTTTTGCCACAAAAACGGAAATTATAAATCAAATGAATTGTTTTTCAATGCCATTATATTTTCATTTATTTTCCACACTCCTTCGGCTTCACACTACAGTTGTTATATCCGTCATTTGTAAAACATCCAACGTCTGAGGCTATAATTTGATTTCACAGTTTCTTTTTTCTGATTTTTTTTTTTACAAACGGAACGCATTTCATCCGCAGGCTGCACATGTAGAAATAGAAATAATATTATTAACACACAGGACTGTGAAGAGCATTTATTGCGAAATAAAGAACAAAGTGGACAAATAAAATGAAGGAGAATTGTGTGTTGTAGAAAATCTAAAACGTAAAGTCCACCTTTGTTTTTTTTAAATAATGCTTGCACTCGCAACGAATTCCACATAAACATAACAAATCCGCACAGAGCCGTGTTTTTATTTTATTTTTTTTCCATCTACAATTAAGAATTTTGTTGTAGTCATTATGTAAATGCATACATGCAAGGTGCATGAATTCCGAAATACAAGAGTGAAATTTGACGTAAGGTTTGCTTTCAAAATGGTACGAATGCTCTTTGAATGATTTCTTGGGAAAACGTGCAAGGCCAAATTTGCACCAATTGGGCTAATAATCACTTCTTGGAGACTGTACGTAGGATGTTAAATGTGCCCCATAAAATAATATATGAACAAAAGTTTTAGCATGACTGGATTTTATCAAATTATATATGTAGCTTGATTACATCACACCAAAAATATATCATGTAAAAGTGATATTAAATGTCGAAATTGATTTAAGCTATCATAAAGAGTAGTTTAAAAATAAAAAGTTGATGATGCAGGCCGCTTAAGGCGAACAGTGTGATGCCATTTCCGTAATCCTATACGCCCCCAAGAAATAGGCATTCAAACAACTTTGTGTTGATTACGTTTTATTTCGTTTTTTGAATAATGTGAATATTCGTCATCGCCAATTTTTTTTAATCATTAAAAAGGTAATTTTAAAACGAGGAAATGCCCTTAAAACTCCTTATGTAGAATACTTGTTACATTATTTCTATATACAGTTACGGACAAAACAATAAGACCAACTCGTCTTTTAGTAGATACGTAATATACTTCAATAGGCGTGTTTCTTTCTTCACGGTATCATTGAAAGAGTTATGTCGGTCATGTTCTGTATAGTCGGCATTTTGTCAGCATAACTGCAATAGCACTTTTCCCCCGCCCATATGCAAATCCCTATGAAAATCACACGCCCGGCCATTTTTGCGCACCCATATTTTTAACTTTCTTGTCTACATTAGTATATTAAAGAGAAAGTTATTGCGATTGTGCCGAAATTTCGAACTCAAACTAAGTATGATGGATTATATTGCGCATGTAGATAAGTCTAAAAAAGTGGGTCCGCCAATGCCGTCCATTGCTCTGTCTGTTTGTCCGGGCGTCGTATGGCGAAACGGTTTGACGGATTTGATTCAAAGTTTGTATTTAAGCTTTTTGGTGTTATATGTCGTGGCATCTTTTTATTTTTTGCTTTTTCATTTGAAATAACGGTACCTGTCATACAAAAAATTAGTTAGTTATCACTTTTTTTCTAGAAAATGGTTCCCCGGATTTTGATCTTTTTTTTTCAGATGCGGCCAAAAATACTGCGTACTCAGTTTTCGGCACAAAATTCGAATATCGTTAATTTATTAAACTGCCAATATCTCGAAAACTAACAAAGGGAACTCCCAAATTTTACTGTTTATTTTATATAATTAAGTCGAACAAATTTTTGAAATATTTTTTTTTTTCATATAACGATTTTCTTAAATTTAAATTTAATTCGTTTTCTTAAAAACGGCTCTAACGATTTTGAATAGATTTTGGTATTTTGAAACAATTATGTAAAAAGTGTCCAATGTGCGAAATTACATCAAAATCGAATGTGCCGTTTTTGAAAGAAAAAAACAATTTTTTTAAGTGCGTTGGACCACTAAGCGAAAGATCGCTAGTACAGTTCCTGACCTGTATCACCTGAAAGTTTTTGTTCGCTGCACACCTATTGCGGACGTCTCTCAAAAATTAATTAAAAAATATATGTTCGCACATACCACTGTATGAAGAAGCTAGGCTTTGGGTCCTGTACGCCTAATATTATTATTATTATTATTTTATTATTACTAATTTCGTTCATTTAAAAGTTTTTTTAAAGACGTCCCTTGAAGATGTTGGCAAATATTTGGATTAGTATTTTAATTGCAAAATAAAATAAAAGCGGAAAGCCCAAGCAAAACAATCACTTCGTTGGTATTCGTCGTAGATACATCTATACATATATTAATTTATCAAAATTAGTAGATAATTTTGAATAGATTATCAAAAAGTCCTCACAAGCGCACTGATTTAAAATCACATCGGAAAAGGCGTGGCATTTTACGTTCGACTAGTCTTCTACTTTAATGTTTCCTTTTTTTTCGTGGTAGACTGTTTGCTCAAAAACATTATCCATTATAATATTCGTTTTGCGGCTTTTTTAGTAAATTATTTAGATTCAGCAATCACTGTTTGGTAGAGTGCCCTTCATACCATTTTGACCAAACAAAACCGCAAGAACTAACGATGACGACAAATAAAAGTTAGTTACTAAACTTTGTCGCAAAGCGTCATTCATAATTAAAGCTACATCGCACAACAGGGATAAAACCTTCATGCAGTGCATACAACACACGTGGTATTTTGCTGCACAACACATTAATTTTGCATTCAGAAGTCACGTATGAATGCCGTTGCAAAAAAATTCCGGCTATTAAACGATTTGCCTTCAGCACCGGATCAGAATGCCTTCCAAGGATGGATTTTTTTGCGTCTGCTTTAGAACAAGGCTCCCATGACGACAACGTGGAGCTATGGTTTCTGCTGTCATACGTAACTGCATCCGAGCGGAAAGAAGAGACTATGTGACTTCATGGAACTTCATGTGACTTCGTGGAATACCCCCAACTCGTACATATACTGCGCGTAAAAAAAAACTAGACTGCAGTAATTCGTAGAGCAGAAGTAAGCAAAGTAATGATGTACTTTTCTTTGCATTTGACGGCAACAAAAGCTACAGTCAAAATAGATATGCTTGAAATGGATTGAATACGACGAAGAGAGTGAGAAACAGATATTATTTATGTAACTAGTCTTTGAGTATCGCAAGGGAAGAATCCCATCAGAGAAATGAATGCATTTTTTTGAGCGGTTGCATCGCTGGTCTGGTTGGTAAGAAACAACTTAACCCGATTCCGAGTGTATTTTCTTTAGATATATATTTTTTCTCTTTATGCCGGGGTCTTAAGTCCATTAAGAAGCTTGCTTGGCTGCATATACCCGAAGGGTGTGCGCTTTATAAAAAAATCCATTTAAATTTGGAGCCAACCAACCATCGACATAGAATTCCCGAGATTACGACAAGACGTCTTTGATCGTTAAAGGTGCGTCTCGAAAGAGAATGCTAAGAAATTTTCTTATTTTAAAGATTAACGCGGACAAGTGACAATATTGGTTGGTGAAATAAAATTAATTAGAAATATAAGGAAAGGCTAAAATTCACTTGGGCTATGAATGTGAATATTTGTATCACCGAAGTGTGTTTAGAATTAGGTCTTGGTTAACTTTATGGAATGGCAATTTATTTTGCATAGGTTTATCAGTTAGGATATTTTTCAGAGGGACTTAAAATGGTTTCATAAAAAATAAATTTCATGCGGTAGTTCCCGCTCCTCTTAACCTCTCTCGTATTTTGTTTGGGCCTTACTAATATTCAGATACAAATGGCGACTACTATCTATTTGCAAGGGTAAAGTATAGTAGTGAGCTTTAATAGAATCCTACTAATAAACGATTTTACCTATTCATTAAGTAACCTTCATATGTTCTTTCTACATCTACTACAATTTTCATCAAAGTTGTTATCAAACAACACTAAATGTCAAAATCAGTTTTGTATTAAAACTAAACCGCAAGAAACTAAAAAATTAAATTAAATATTAAAGTTCGAGTGGAAAAATTGAAGTTTATTTGCCGATTTGGAAATAATTAATCAATCTGCATGATCATTTTTAAATTCATTATTGTTATTTTCAAACGATGTAATGAATTTAGTCGAGTTTCGAATAATATACATCTGTCAAAATTATAGTCGGATATCAGTAGGTACTACCGCGTGGTGGTAGTTGTAGGTATTTTATTTATGATCTTCGTTGTTATTATGGTATGTGTATAGACATCTTGTAATTCTTTATTGGTACATGATTTGTAAAAATTGTAAAGATTTTTATTTAAACATTCACTAAATTCTTCCTAGTCTTTCTCTTTCCCTATCTTCGCAAACACATTTGTTAGAGAAGCTAGAAGATTTATTTATTTTCTTTTCATTATTGTATTACAACTACATTATATGCACTGTAAGTTAATATACTAACAGGTGACTTTTTAAGTGTAGTTTTTTTTTTTAAATGGAATAAAACAATCAATTTTGCGTCAAATATAAGAAATTTTTATTGTAATCGATAAATAGGCCTTTTCCATTTACGTTTTCAAGTTAACTTCATATAAATGTTGTTGGCGGCTCCGTTTCCATTCGGAAGGTCCAATTTTGCATCACTTTTTCGAGAATTTCGGCCAGTATTCCACGAATTACGCGTGTTATGTTATCCTGTAAGGCTTAAATAGTGTTCGGCTTGTCCATATAGACTAACGACTTTGCATAACCCCACAAGAAATAAACAAGAGGCGTTAAATCACATGATCTTGGGTGGCAAGAGATCAGCTGCTCACCAAATTCATTCTTTAACATTTCCATTGTTTCACGAGCTGTGTGGCATGTGGCACCGGCTTGATGAAACTACATATCAACCAAGTTCAACTCAGCCAACTGGGGCAAACAAAATTCGCGTATCATGGCTCTATATCGTTCGCCGTTGACGGTAACGATTCCACGGTCGTCTTTGAAGAAAAATGGACCGATGATGCCACCAGCCCATAAACCACACCAAATGGTCGTTTTTACGGGATGCATCAGTAATTCTTGTGTGGCATTCATCATTCCAGATGCAACAGTTTGGCTTATTAACTTATCCGTTGAGCCAGAAATGAGCCTCATCGCTGAACACAATTTTTCGATAAAACAGCTGATTTTCACATTTTCAACAGAGCACGAATTTTGATAGAAAATTTAACGTTTGGACCAGTGCTGCCAACCTGAAAAACTTAACTCTTAAAAAATCACCCTTTAATTTACAAGACCATCTAATTTCTGTTCCATATACCCTGCATAACATAATGCACATGATATCCAACTCCAGAAGTTACATCAAATTTGTTGTCGTTCGTCTTGGAGCAAAATTTAACTCAACAACTCCTCACCTTACATGATATGTTATTTATGAGTAAAGTGTTATATTCTATAAAGCACAACTCATAACTTTGTACCTCTGCATAATATTTAGGATACAAATACACTTAAACTATTCTAGAGTCCATCCATCTTTGGACAGCAACAGACATCATCATTGGTATCATATTCAATTTCGTGTAGCATAATAATAGTATTCCAACCATCACATGGATGTGTACAAAAGTAACATTATCATCGTCATCCTTATCCCAACTGTGGAACGAACAGTTTACTGCACAAATGAGGGTGTTGAACATTTTAGGAAATTTAGGGATTATGAAATAGTTTTTTTTTTTTAAATAGTAGAAATGCTTATATCATGTATTGCCATGAGTCAGAGAAGCCATAGGCGATTTGTTTCAATGGACCGACTTTTTGAATAACCATTGAATTTTGTTAACAAATTCATCACGCGGGTTCAATTCAATGATTAAATTATTTGTGCTATTTCCGTTTAGAGAGTCCGAAGCATGCACCACTGTAATGACTAATGAGCCGCAAGAGACACATCCTCGTCAATGCAATGTTATTTCGACGCTTACTACCGACATTTTCAGTTCACATTTCATCGATTTGAGAACTAACAGTTGTGTATCCCGCCAGGGCGCTTTAACCACGATGTGATGCAGTAAAATAATAGAATAATTTATTTAGATCAAAATATCCAGTTACAGTTGATTGACGCCGTGGTATTGATGCTATCAACTATTCCTAGTAGAGGTCGCTTGTGAGATGGAACCACAATATTATCGCATAAGTGGTCATGGTTGTGTGGAAGGAGCGGTCTGTGATTTTCAAATATAATTAGTAGGAATTAAACAACGGTGGCGTTTGGATTTGAACAAGTAGCTACGTAGTTTTTGCTATTAGGGAGAAGAAAATCGGCTTAAAATTATCAGTCTTCGGCGAGTAAATAACTTTGAATGTATATAAAGATATATAAATATGTATTATTGGGGACGCAACGTCAATATATTGAGTTGACTGAAGCAATCCGCGAAGCACTTCAAAAAAACCTTCATAGAAAAGATTTATTAATTCGAGATTCTAAGTTGTAGATTTTATTTATTTATTGATGCTTCACAAACCTACATATAGTTTTGGTTGTTTCAGGTAGCTGAAGTCGTTTCGAAAAGTTCTTTTATTATCATTCGATCAATTTGTTTATGTGCAAGGTTTAACTTAAAATTATAATTCTACTCATATGACAACAACGAAATAAACGTACAAATACCAAAGTGGAGATACAGCGCCACCTATCATAATAATTCACCATAACTATAAACATTTCAATAGTCATAGCCAATTAACATTCATTATGATGTAAGCAAATAGCAATAATCGTATTTTTTCGATTCTTACGCCGCTAAACGGGTCAACACTTAATATTTTATCACGAATGAACGAACGAACATTTTTATACTGTCAGATATTGTCATTCCCAACGCCACCTATCGTAAAATTTGAAAAATGCGAATAAATCCATTTTCTGGAACCATGTGCTCAATACATATTTTTTCTTGGTTGTTTTCGTGTGCTCCTTCCTGACCATCAGGAATGGATCAGTGTTAAGTGGATCGGTTTTTGGCCGAGCAACACCGTCGTGTACACAGATAGTTCACTCATGAACGGTCTCTGTGGTGCCGGAGTCTACTCCAATGATTATCGGATCAAATTATCTGAGTCCTTAGGTAGGCAAACCACTGTCTTTCAGGCTGAGATCTTAGCGATCACAGCTGCTTCAAATATCCTTCTAAGGCGAAGAGCCTTATACATTTGATCAGATAGCCAAGCTGGTATTAAAACCTGCCCTACTGCTACGGTTACCTCCAAAATTGTAGAGAAGGCTATATGTAATCTGAACAAGTTGGACAGATGTAACTCTGGAACCCTAACCTGGGTACCCGGGCAATGAAAGAGCTAATGCTATGGCTATGCTCAGCCTTCGTCGGCTCACAACCAACCATTGGGTGCTGCTCATCTATTCACAAAAGTGAAATTACTGAGCGCTAACGTGTACAGCACACCGAGTACTGGCATGATTTGTCATCATGCAGGCATACGAATCTGTTGACGGGTCCAAACTGAAAATATAAAAATATCTGCTTGCACTGAGAAGATGTGACCTGAAAGGCCTAATTGGTCTCGTCACTGTTTTCAGTCCTCTCAACGAGCTAATAAAAACGATCAGAGTTAGAAGCTCGGGCCTATGCGAGTGCTGTCTGGAAGATGATGAAACGATGGCTCACTTCATCTGTGCCTGCCCCACTTTTGCCACAACCGGACACTAGCTGACATCCGTCGCTTCGCCAAAAACTGTGGGATGTTAAGTACCTCCAATTCCGATGTGATCTACTTGCTCTGTTGCCATTTTGAGCAGCCTTCCTGGAGTAGAAAGGGCCGTTGAGATGAAACCATTTCAAATACAATACAATGCAATTACGAATCAAGTTTTAAGCGTCCGAACAAACCACGATCCGTTTTTGGGATTAAAATTTGGTATTATTGGTATTTTTAATGCCAAATTAAAAAAAAAAATATTCGTCAAAAAACAAAACAAACAAATTTTCTGGATAGAGACACCCTAATGAGGAAGCGGCATAAAATATACCTTACGACCTATTCTCCTACCTAACATATATACTCCATAAGAATGGATAAGGGCTGACGCTTAAAATAAATTAATTGACCCTTCTATTGTTTTGCACAGAGGTGAAAGATTAAAAAAATTCCTCCGTAGTATGATTCATGACTCTAGCCAGACAGAGTGCGACTGAGAGAGTGTGAGAGTTAAGCTTTCCCGTAACTTGCCGCACGGGTAACTAAAATAGAGTAATTTTGTATACATATATATTTTAGTCATAGATACAAATACTTTATTCTATTGTTGATCTACTGATTGCGAGCTTTTTTAACAGAATAAACGCAATAAAATCTTAATCAAGTTTTCACTATTCTAATAATATTATCCACGCACAAACACAGCGCACCGTCATTTTTCACTTTTATGTGTTTAACATTCTATACAACCAATTGATCTGTCTAGCTTGATGAAGGTCCTTGGAGGGTGGAAAGTTAGGAAACTTGATTCGAGTGAATTTCGTAGCGCACATTCTTAAAACTAATAAATATACTTTCTACTACAACGATTCAATTCCTCTGGAGATTCTTGGGGCACCCAAGACTGCAGCTATACTGCTTTGTATGCTTATCCAGCAAAACATGTAACACCCTTGTCTGCTACACAAAAATATTTACATACAACAACTTGTGAGAAAAAGGATATTGACTGTTATTTTTTTTTATAAGACACACAAGTTCGATTTTTTTTGACGTATATGATTCCATTAAAAACGATTAAAATAAAAATGTTTTTCTTTCCGCTACGCCATTGACGTCGTAGCTGTCGAGGTAGCTTTGCTCGAAAAAGATGACTACGATAATGACGACAGTTTTTATTTAGTATACGTTGGTAACTTGGGGTTTTTTATTTGTTCATTGTTCCATAAATAAAGGATTTAAATTATTTTTTTTTCTAAGGTCCTTTTTTACGGTCATGGCAAATGGAAGTGGCATAATTTGTATGGAATTCTATTCGTTATTCGCTTCTGGCGTCTACATTTTTTAGAGTTGACATTTTTCAAATTTTCACTCATTTTAAGTTTCATTAATCAATTTAGTAGCGGGGCAGAGTATATGCTGAAGGTTGACCGGCAGTGGGTCAGCCTTTTGCTTGTTTGGTTGGTACCTACTTGCGTGAAGGGCCGTCGTGCGCGAGTTTAAAAACAATGCATACTTATTTAATTAAGAAATTCAGAAGCGCAGCATTTCAAATATTATAGGTGTTGGGGTTGTTTGATTTTTACAATCATTTTCTCGTAATTGGGTATTATATATATATGTATATATCTAGCGGCAAAATTTGTATATTCTATTTTGATATGAAAAGCGACTTCTCCGTGTGTTTTCACGACTTGGATGTATGTCATTGAACGGGAACACTTTATGTATATTTTAAAGCAATGCATTAGCATATTTCTATGACATGTTGATGAAGTATTAAATTACGCGTTCATACATACATATATAACATATTTTGAAGATTATGTAGATTGCCATTGAATTAGATTGCATAAACAGGTGGCTTCGATTAGGTAGGATTAACTTATACCTTAAAAGTAGGGAATATCGAGTCAAATTTAGAGGTTCATTATTTGAATCATTCACTGGAGTTCTTCAGGGAAGACCCTTAGGCCCAATTTTGTTCGTCCTCGCTATTAATGATGTAAAAGCATGTATTAAAATCAGCAACATCTTGATTTATGATGATGACATGAACATTTTTAAATCTGTCAACACCCAGGATGACAGAAATCTTTTCCAGGCCGATATTAATAGTTTCGACATTTGGCGTGCTAAGAACGGGCTAATTCTGACCCATCTAAATGCCAACAGATGACATTCTCAAGAAGGCGTATTCCATCTAGTTCTCAATATACCTTATCTCAACACATGCTATGTCATGTTGACAGTCTAAACTCAATTTCAAAGGACATATAAATAACTCGAATTCTATGATGGGCTTTATAAAGAGTTGGTCCAAAAATTTGTCAACTCTCATGTTTGTACAATTTGCTTCGCCCATCCCCATCTACAGTATGCTTCACAAGCTGGAGTCTATGCTACAATATTTATTAAAATTTTTATTCGATTTGCCCAATTTGTGGACTAGTAATTTTGGACTTAATAATCCGAAGGGTATACAAAATTGGCAAAAAAACATAAGGAAAGACTACAGTCCGCTTGAGGCGAACAGTATGATACCCTATCCATATCCCTATATGCCCCAAAGAAAAAAGCATTAAGAAGATGATGGATAGCATTTTATTTAGTTCTATTAATTAAAAAAAAAAAGTTTTTTTTGAAAAAACGCCCCCAAAAAGTGGGAGTGGCCAAAAACTTTGTATGGGCGATATGTTGGAAAAAATATTGGGTAAATATTTTGTTAAACAGTTTTTTTCGCTTTCTGTGAACATTTTCGAAGAAAACAGCATTTTAGTCAAAAACGCCCACAAAAAGTAGGCGTGGCAAAAAACTTTATATGACAAACTTATAAAGGAGGGCAGTGCCTACACATCTTGTGAAGGTTGTAACACTCTATCTCTCTAACTTTAGCTTTAAAACGGTTTTTTCTAAATTGTGGGCGTGGCAGTGGGCGTATTCAAAAAAATTTTACACTTAACCATTTCGGAGCCCTAGGGAATATGTGGTCCAAATTTCAGCTTCCTAGCTTAATTTTAAAGGCCTAAAAATTGCGTACGGACGGACGGACTGACGGACGGACATTGCTAGATAGTCTTAGGATTTGGTCCTGATCATAAATATATATACTTTTATGGGTCTACGGCGAATATTAAGGGGTGTTACAAACTATGTGTCAAAATTAATATACCCTTAGGATAGGGTATAAAAAAATTGCTTTTTCAATGCTACAATTTTATTATGTCTTAGTGTATGTATGTAGTTATGTACAAATTGTCTGGCATGGTTCTGGCGGGTAAATGTGCTTGCCAGACGAGTGTATAGCTGCTGCTTCGATAGATGAGAGTACTATATCACTGTTTTTATACCCTATCCTAAGGGTATATTAATTTTGACACATAGTTTGTAACACCCCTTAATATTCGCCGTAGACCCATAAAAGTATATATATTTATGATCAGGACCAAATCCTAAGACTATCTAGCAATGTCCGTCCGTCCGTTCGTCCGTCCGTCCGTCCGTACGCAATTTTTAGGCCTTTAAAATTAATCTAGGAAGCTGAAATTTGGACCACATATTCCCTAGGGCTCCGAAATGGTTAAGTGTAAAATTTTTTTGAATACGCCCACTGCCACGCCCACAATTTAGAAAAAACGGTTTTAAAGCTAAAGTTAGAGAGATAGAGTGTTACAACCTTCACAAGATGAATAGGCAATGCCCTCCTTTATAAGTTTGTCATATAAAGTTTTTTGCCACGCCTACTTTTTGTGGGCGTTTTTGACTAAAATGCTGTTTTCTTCGAAAATGTTCACAGAAAGCGAAAAAAACTGTTGTACAAAATATTTACCCAATATTTTTTCCATCATATCGCCCATACAAAGTTTTTGGCCACGCCCACTTTTTGGGGGCGTTTTTTCAAAAAAACTTTTCTTTTTTTTTAATTAAAAGATCTAAATAAAATGCTATCCATCATCTTCTTAATGATTTTTTCTTTGGGGCATATAGGGATATGGATAGGGTATCATACTGTTCGCCTCAAGCGGACTGTAGCCTTTCCTTATGTTTTTTATTCTCTTTTAAAAATTAACCTATCAGTATAAAGTAAACACTGTTTAAAGCTTCTAGTTTTCAAATATTCTAGTAGAATGAGCTAATGGTTAGGAGAAAATGAATAAAACTTGTCTAAAACTTAATGTTAGAAATCATAACTGTACCATTGATTCTGCTAGCTTACTTTTTATTCATTTACATCTGCAGTGTGAAAGGGGAAATAAAGAGCTCCATCTCAGATAGGTCTAATGGTTGACGTATACTTTTGGTAAATATCTGACGATTACCTCTCTCCAACTATGCAGCATATAACCCCATACAAAGCGACCCCTAAATATAAGGTATAGATAATATGAGATGAGAGTATGATCCCAATTATACCTAACCTTATGTATGGGACTTAGAATGATATACATACATATTGGTATAAAACGAATTAAGTAATTTAACCTCAAAAGTATTCAAATAAATAAATTTATGAAAAGAAGTGACTATTAACAAAATAAAAATAAACGTCCCACACAGGACTTAAAGCCTGGCTTTCCAACCATTGTGGGCGCGATGATATATTCTTTGACACGAATACAAGTGACCTACAGTTTAATGTCGAAACCGAACGCTAAACTAATTTTGAGAAGCTTCTAATGACAGTTCTTACTCTTGGATGTTTGTCAAACTTTCTCAAGAGCTAGGGCAGCGATTATAAACTTTTAGGTTGTACGCGTTGGATTTGAACCAAGAACCTTCCGCTTCGTAGTCCAAAGCACTTAAACCACTGCAACCACAAATATTCATATATGTATATATTTGTATGGCAGAAATATTACAACAACAACATGCTTCATATAAAGATAACCATTTCAAATTGTTACTGCACATATTGTAAAATAAAATTTTAAATTTATTACTTTAATTAAACTTTGTTTAGATACCATATGCAAAGGATTGTAAAATAACTATGAAAATGCAAATTAATTATGCGTAAGTGTGTATCTGGGCGTATGTAAAATACCTTCGTAAAGCAATATAGGCTCATATTAAGGTAGAAACACATAAACAGGAAAATGGGGGAAAGACTAAAATATGCAACAGGAAAAACGATTTTGAATTCATTAATAATAAACTATTTGTGTGATGATGAAATTTAGTTTGCGTTTATGGAAATATTTCTTCAAATACAGGAGTTTGATTTTGTTGGGCAGAAACGTTATTTGCGTAACATGTATATAGAGTGAAATGCAAAAATATAGTTGCAAATGCAAGCGAATTAATTTGCTCCCCTTTCATAATGACGGTGGTGTCAGAGTTTGGCTGTCTTTTTTAATCGTTCGATTTTCACGATTGTGCTTGATGGATTCGTATTGGCTCACGGAAAAACACTTTGGAGGAAAATCCCGGAAGATTTTTAGGAAAATGGGAAATCCAGGGAAATAAATAAATATTAGGCGTAAACGGCCCATATAGGACCCAAAGCCTAGCTTCTCTAACCACTGTATGTGCGAATATATATTTTGGCCATGATTGGAAGCGACCTACAGTTTAATGCCGATTCCGAACGGCAATTAATTTTTTAGGAAGCTTCTCATAACAGTTCCTACCACTTGATGTTTGTCATACGTTCGCAAGAGGTGGGGCAGCGAATAAAAACGTTCAGATGGTACAGGTTGGTATTTGAACCAGCAACCTCTCGCTTAGTGGTCCAAACAAAAATTAACCACTAAGCCACTGCACCAACGATTTTGAGGAGATACATCAGCGAAAACATTAATTTGAAAATGGGAGCGAGAAATGCATTTCGGTGGAGTCGCATTAGGTCACACAGTTCGGACAAATGGGCCAATGCTGAATCCAGAAAAAAAGCATGTTATAAATTGTTGCAAACAGTCGATGCGCCCGGTGGAACAAGAAAAACATTTCATACATTCGTTAGAGATATAAGATTGCTCTTGCACTCATCTCTTCTGGGATATCGGCTATATTATTTGAAAGCGGTCGAACAGGTTATTATGGGTTGAAACTACCATTGTATCTGCAACATTATAAAGAACTCTGCGATGGAGAAAGTATTACAGCAATGTAAGCTCGCAAGTTATGAAACGACGTTTCGGTGGCCCAATGATGTTGTTGTCGGGTGATTTTCGTCAGACCTGCCATTCTATGATCAACTGCGGCAGATGTTTTGAACGCTTCGTCGTCGGTTTTATGGCGATACGTATAGAAATTACAATTAAAAACGAACCTGTTCCCCTTACATAATGACGATGGTGTCAGAGTTTGGCTGTTTTATTAATTAATTTTTATGGTTTGGCCCTAATGAACATTTTTTTAATCGTTCGATTTTCACGATTGTGCTTGATGGATTCGTATTGGCTCACGGAAGAACCCTTTGGAGGAAAATTCCGAATGATTGAGTTTTTGCTAAACTCAATTGTTTTCAAGAAAAAACATTCGTTAAGTTTAAAAAAAAAAAACAAAAAAATTCATTCTGGCCTGATTTTTTAACAAAAATAACCAAACATAGATTTGTGGTTGAGTTATCGAGGTCGCGATTTTAGAAATAAAAAAAAACAAATGTAGAGCAAAATCATTTTAAACAAAAAACACTTCATTAAAAAATTATGGTGAAACTCTCTGAAAAATGTAGAAAAAGTGGGTACTGTGTTTATTTTCGGATGTAGTGTCTTTGGATCAAACACGACACCCATGGGAATGTGTCTCACCGTATTTCAGGCGGACCAACTTTTAATTGTCATTTTCAAAAAAAATTTAAGTTTAAAAAAAAAAATGTATCGGTCCCGAAGATGATGAAACTTCTGAACAAATCGTCTGAACACTTAGGATGTTGTGGCTTTCACCAGGGAAGTCACTCGTCTCTTATCATCTCTGTTGATACAATATTATTGATAAATTGTAAAAAATATTGGCGAAATATTTTGTTAAACATTTATTTTGGTTTCTGTAAAAATTTTCGAAGAAAGTTGCATTTTAGTGAAAAATGCCCACAAAAGGTAGGCGTGGCAAAAAATTTTATATGACAAACTTATAAAGGAGGGCAGTGCCTACATATCTTTTGAAGGTTGTAATACTCTATCTCTCTAACTTTAGCTTTAAAAGGTTTTTTTCTAAATTGTGGGCTTGGCAGTCGACGTATTCAAAACATTTTTACACTAAACCATTTCGGAGCCCTAGGAGGTATGTGGTCCAAATTTCAGCTTCCTAGCTTAATTTTAAAGGCCTAAAAATTGCGCACGAACAGACGGATGGACGGAGGATTTGGTCCTGTTCATAAATATATATACTCTATGGGTCTACGAAAAATATTAAGGGGTGTTACAAACTATGTGTCAAAATTAATATACCCTTAGAATAGGGTATAAAAAGGAGTACAATTTTTTTGAGATCGCTTTATTAGCTTTCGAAATATTGGCGGTTTAATAAATTACCGTTAATCGATTTTTTTCCAAAATCTAAGTATGCAGTACAAAAAAAGACCAAAATCCTTGGAACAATTTTCTAGAAAAATAGTGATAAGTGATTTTCACAAAAAAAATTGTATGGCAGGTACCGTTATTTCAAACGATAAAGCAAAAAATAAATAGATGCCCCGAGAGGTAACCCCAAAAACCTTACATACGAACTTAGAAGTAAATCCGTTAAACCGTTTCGCCATACGTTGCCCGGTCAGACAGACAGACCGACGGACGGCATTGGCGGACCCACTTTTTTGGACTTCTCTATAGTCGTAATATCATCCCTCATACTCAGTTTGAGTTCGAAATTTCCGCACGAGCGCAATAACTTTCTCTTTAGTATACTTATGTATACGAGAAAGTTAAAAAACGAATGACCACTCGTTCGTCGATCACTTTTCTGAAATTTTAAAGGATGCCGTAAGTAAAAGCCTGTGCTTCAAATGGTAATCAGGGGATAGTAAACTTGTGTCCCCCGGGTATAGACATATGCTGATGTCTTTCAATATATAAGTGAAAAAAATAAATTAATTACATTTCCGAAACGGGATTTGATCCACGAAAAGTCAATCACGTTTATTAAGGAAACAGCTTTTTCAGAAGAAAAACAAACTTGATCATTGTAACAATTTATGACTCATAAAAAATTAATTGAGGAAACTGCCGTACCCAGTTGCCTGCTTGCGAAATATTTCACTCATCGAAGCATCATAACTCTGCGGTTCTCTTTGTAATACTTTTTTTTAGTATGGGGATTTTTGAGTCCATTCTGTCCCAATTTCTTGGTGTGGCACAGTGTTGTTGCTTTTTATATTCCTTAAGTGTAGATATAGATTTTTTTTTATTTAATGCATGAATCACCCTTGAGCGTGAACGAAGCTCAAACATAATTTTACGCTTCCGCAGTTGCTTCCTTTTTATATGTTTGCCAATGGCTCTCTGCATGATGCGCAAATAAAAAATAAAACACAACCGTTAAAATTTAAATCCAACCAAAACATGAAATGATACTACACCAACAAATGGCACACCTCCAATGCTTGGTCCTGATGTCCATCCCATTCCAATCATCATCTCTCATCCTAATACCAACGGAGCGGAAACAAAAGCCAAAACCTTTATTTCCGTCAAGCACGCTTCGTCTCCATTTCCTTTGTGCAACCGAAAAAAGTGTTTATAACCCGCCTCCCTCTACTCCGTAAATACGAATAATGTGTCATTTATCAAGCCAGGATATCTCTTCGCCAACCACCAGAAGAGATATACAAAGGATGTATAGGGCAGAAAAAAAAGGCATCAACTGAAAGCCTTTACTACTTCAATAAAACAAGGTCATCTCATTTCATCTTTGTCCCTTTTATTTTTTAGACGTACGCGGTGCGGTGGTGCAGGGATACAAATAGCTTTTTAGTTGAGTTGCCTTGAAATTTATGTTGACTTGTCGTCGTCGTAGTCAGCGTTGTCGTACTTTTTTGCTAACTTTCCACGCTTTTCGTCATTTGCTGAATGCTGAATTACCTACCGTTAACCCCCGGGGAGCCTATGCTGTGCAATGATAAAAGTCATAATTATTCGTAACATTGTTAGAGATTTCTCACATTCCAAACCAGGACAGGATCTGTGCCTCGCGAATAAAGACACATAGAGATAGCGAGGAGCTGGGAGCCAAGATGAATTGGTTCCCATTTTCGGGGTCTTACTATCTTTCTAGTGAATGTTAATCTGATGAGATTTATACTCTTTAAGCTTTGATTGTTGCCCGTGTTAGTTTTGTCTCCTCTGAGTGTTTGTCCGCCGAAGGGGTGAGTGATTAATTGCAGCAATTATCCAGATGAAGCATTAGGGCGGAATAAAACAAACATAATATTCAAAGTGGAAAAAAGGACAAAGTTGTGTTATACTGATATCGGGAATAAAACCCCACCTTGTCCAACGATGCCATAAATCAATAATTCTAAATCCTTGCATAAGTTTATTCTTCTTTGTTTCGTTTGTTGTGTTTTTTTTATCTGTGCATAGCTGTTAGAGATTTTTTTTTTGCTGTTTGATGATTCCTAATCCTTGACGAGGGATGAGCCTCACTTGTATTGTTTGGCACTTAATCGTGATCGCATGCAGGAGAAAGCTTAAGGGATGGATGTAGAGAGGCGCCAATGTGACTTGATAAGATCCCTGATTCAGAATAAGCACGGTGGCATATAAATCATTGCGCTATGGACCAACCAAAAGTGAAAACAGGGAACAGATGTTTGCTTTTTTCTTGTGATTCGCCCATCATTGTGCGAGGAGCGAAGGCAGCAGGCAATGGCAGATTAAAACTTTGGTGAAGGTCACAAGAAAACAGACTGCTTCTGTATTCATATTTTTCTGCTGCGAATGTCTCCTAAGGAATCCCAAGAAAGGAAGTAGTTTTGGGATTAATTTTGTTTGTTGCCTTTGGTTTTTTTTGCGTAGAACAAATTTCGAAAATTAAATTCCTATCTCATGGTTGCCTCGGATTGGCTTTTTATCATGATTGTACGCAACAGTGGTGAATTAAATCATGGAACTCTTCAATGTAAATTAGTCCTTTATCTTTTGCTTTTACGGTTAAATGATTCAAGGAAATCGTGTGTAAACCGGCGTGATTGCTTGAAGCTGCGCAATACTGTCCACTAACCGATAATGAATAGGTCAAGGTGTAGTACATAAATGGGGAATCACCGAAATACTTATAGATTGAAATGCATTTTCATAACTACGAGTGGTGATGTCTCATGACATAGATTTATATCTCATATATTTGTGAACCCTAATACTGATTTGAATAAAAAATTTTACTCAGTAAAATTTTACTCAGCATTATTTGTGCGATTGTCATTTTATTGTTGAATGAAGAAAAAAATATACTGCCTAATTAAAATAAATAATTCAATTTATTTGCTATTGGTTTAGAATGCTACGTCTACTAAACAGGGTTGGTCTATCTGTAATTAAAATTACAGGGGACAAATAACGTAATGGATGATAAGTAAAATGATATGACAATTAATATAATTCAGCGGGCATGTAATGCTTCATAGCTAACAGGGATAAATAGTATCAAACCGAAGGTAAATACATAATGGGTAAGCTATGGGGGTAAAACAGGTGTCGAAGAAACTTATGCATTTTATTATAACTATGGGAAATACCTGGATCTAATACTAATATAAAATTTAATAAAAATATCCCAATTTTATGCATTCATCTTTAACTGTGAATAATTTTGCGATGGTTTTTCCAATTGTCATAAAATCTGTGAGTCGAACTCGCTTCACCTGTTCTTCAATATGGTAATATCGTTGGAATATTCCAATAGATGGACGAATCCGTTGAAGATAGTGCAGTCCGCGTTGACAACTCTCATTGGCAGTGTCTGTTCTAAAATAACACTTAAGATGTTACTTATAGCGAGGATTTTTTGAATGACTTCAGATGAGCAGCTGCCAGCATCATACGTAACAGATAGGGCACATCAGGATCAAGAATTCGGACATTACCAACTTGTGCTTCTGACGATTAAGTGCCGATGCGCGGCGGACAATTGACATCGCCAAGATGGCTGAAAAATAATTTTAGGATTCGGTGCACAAAGGATCGGTTGTGGCATGGGCTGTGTGGCATAGCGCGCATTCTGCATGAACTAGAGATCGTCCAAATCCATGTCTTAAAATAGAGTAAAAAAAATCGATTAAAATAGCTCTTCAAAGCCCACCGTTGACCGAACGTTGTTTCCAGCCTTATTTTTGAACAAAAATGGTCCGAGACTACTTTTCCTCCTCACGAACTTTTTGCACAAACTTGCGTACAACAGGTACGGTGAGAGCTTCATTTCGGCGAAAACTTCTATTCAAAAAAGACACTGTTCAAGCGTATAGCGACTCATTTCGTTCCGCGGAGGTATGATACTAACTTTCTGTCAAGATTTTAAGCGGGAAAAAGCTATCAGTATCAAAATCACATATTAAAGTAATCGGAAATTCCAGAAGTAATTGGATGAACGATCACGAAAAACGTGCTTATTCTTAAATTTGTTTCGTCGCACCTGTTTTGCGTTCTTATAAAATGTCATACCATTGGTTGCGAATCAGCTGCAAATCGGATCTCAAACTTTGGAAGATTTGAATTTCATCGTCAACAGTTACTTCTTTGCCTTGAAGCATGATAGTTCTTTCACAGCCCATGTAGCATCGGAGTGTAGAGTAACCGTTCACTCTTTTAACTCCGCCTTGTTACGCCAGTAGCATGCCGGTCCCAAGCCCGGATAAAGGAGGTGTTGGAGGCAACGGGTTTTAACCTATCCTCTGTAAAATAATTCGTTAGTGTACTCTAACCTACAGGAGCAGTAGTTAAAACTCAAAATATTGATGAGTGAACAACCTTAAGGATGTTAATACTCCAGGTGGTACTGGCAAAAGCCAAAATCCATCCGTGGTCTTCTCGACTGCGGCTGGTGCTTGGATTCTGGAGGCCCCAACATTCATTGAACACACAAGCGAATCTTGTGGCTCTATGTCCGACTCTTTGGGCAAACTGAGCATGAGTAAGGATGCTACCCACTGCACCGCCGCTGACAGCTTGCCCCGTGATATCTCAACCGTTGAACGGGCTCCTGAAGTGGCTGGCTTTGAGGTGCACCTCACTAAGGGTCAGCGAAAGAGGAAAAGGAAGCAGCTGAGCGATCTGCGGCGCAAAGAAGCTCCACAGGCTGAAGGCGCAAACACTCCGGTCGACTCTTCGGTTGCGTCTATGAAACGGGATAGTTCGGTGGAAGTCTCACAAACGGAAGCTGACCTGACCCCTTCATCAGGCAATGCCTCCTCTTCTGCTGAACCGAAAAACAAGAAGAAGCGACCCAAGCTCGTTAAGAGATACAATCCTCCTCAAGCTCCTGTGTCTACCCACGCCCTGTCTCCGAATGAAGTCGGGGCTTCTACCAGCAAAGGTAGTAGTTTTGATGGACGGAAATTGGTTGTAGTGGACTCACCCTTGAGTATGAGTAGAGGAAGTGCATCTATTTTTGGTGCTGCCTGTGCACTGGTAATGGATGATTCTGGTGTTGTAACCAATACTGGGTGCAGCACTAGTGGACAGAACTTTGTCGACGCGGACGGCTCTGATGGTGTGATAGGTGTGTGCCTAAAAAAAAATGTGCTAAACGCAAAAGAGTGCGAGTTAAGAAGCATTCCTACAAGAATGCTGCTGAATCTTTAGCAGTTCGCATTGGGAAAGCGGGCAATGATAACAGTATGAATGTTGCAGAGTCCGAACACTGCAAAACTCATCTTTCGGAGCTGGCTGCTGCAACAAATGCTTGCATTCAGGTGGAGGGCTGTGTGTTAAAGGACGGAACCCTCATGTTGAAGACCTCATCACAGAAAACCTCTGAATGGATTAGCAGTATGGTGCCGAAAATCCCTTCACTTAGGACTTTATCTTTTAAGGTCTACAAACCACCCAAGCTTACGCAGGCTGTCTGCTGGATCCCTGGGAAACTAGAGAAATCGGCGGATGTGCTAAAGCGTTTGCAAACCCAGAATCCTGGTCTCGACACAAAAGCCTGGATTGTCCGTTTACACAAGAAGAGTAAAAACCGGCACAATGAAGGTGGTAGTTCTCTTGTTGTGAGTATAGACATGGCTGCTGCCGAGATCATCAAATCTAGGTACAACATGCGTCCCTATCTGCATCTTGGCAGAATCCATTTCCATTTCAATGTCAAACAGTGCTAATAGTGGACGTTACCCAGAGTATTCATCCATCTTGTTTACTCAAATTAACCTACAGCACTGCAATTCTGCTACCGCCATTTTAAGTAGCAGGCTTGTGGCTTGTAGAACAAAATCACACATAATATCCATCCAGGAACCATGGGTGTAGAAAAGTCGCATCTGTGGTCTTGGTTGCTTGAGTGATTTATACCACGTTTGATCATAGTAGTTCTTTACAGCTACTATGATCAAAAGCTTTTCTAGCCAAGATTTGGTAGCTGTTTCTATAACTTACCATGCAAATGATAACTGGAAAACTTTTGTCGCTGCATCGGCTTATTTCCCCTAAGACTCTCTAACCCCTCCTCCACCAAAGGCTGTTGTAGAGCTCGTAGAGTTTTGTGAATCCAAAAGGTTAGGTCTTGTCTTGTTATGTGATGCTAATGCTCAGAACACTGTTTGGGCCAGCAGCAAATGCAACATAAGGGGAGATCGACTCTTGGACTTCATTTTATCGTCTGATTTTAACATCAACAATGTAGGTCATCAACCTACCTTTATTACAGCCAGAAGACATCAAGTAATTGATGTTACCCTGTCAAACAGGCATTTGAAGTCTATCATAAATTGGAAGGTATCGCCTAATAGCACCTTATCGGATCACAGAAACATCGAATTTCAAACCTATTGCGAACTTTCGCTTTCGCCTTCCACTCAAACTTAGATCAAGGAGAGGTCTGCTCAGGATCTGAACAACGTCCTCATCCGCTGCTTTGAACTTGCGTACCCTGTTTCTAAACTCCCCCGCAGAAAATCGGTACCCTGGTGGAACTCCGAACTGCAGTGTCTTCGTAAAGAAACTAGGAAGCTGCTAAATCGGTCTTTAAGAACCAACTTAGTGGAAGATTGGAATCTTTATCGATCGAAGCAAAAAGTTTTTAAGAGACATACTCGCAAGTCGAAAAATGACTCATATAAAAAGTTTTGTGAAGAGGTCGAATCTCTAAGTGCAATTAGTAGGCTTGTTAAAGTCCTCCAAAGGAACAGACCAAGTAAACTGGATGCAATCCTTAAACCTGATGGCACGTACACTGAGACAAAGGCGGAGACTTTCAGTATTCTACTTGAGACTCACTTTCCGGGAAATCAGGTTACTACGTGTTCTTCAGCCCTTCATCAGCCACTGTGGCTACATTTGAACCGACTAATACCACGCGGCACAGCTGGTATTTTGCATCGGGAGTGGTGACTGATGATGCTATCAAATATGCCATTGCATCTTTTGAGAGTTTCAAGTCACCTGGTCCGGATGGAATTTATCCAGTTTTGCTGAAACAAGGTTTAAGTCAGGTTTTGCAAAAGAATTTTCACCGCGAGCCTGGCCTTGGCCTATATACCTTCCCCATGGCAAATGGTTAAAGTGGTTTTCATACTAAAAATTGGTAAGTCTGACTACACTCTAGCCAAAAGCTTTAGACCCATAAGTCTGTCTTCCTTCTTACTGAAAAGTTTGGAAAGACTAGTTGAGCTGCATGTGCGCAAAGTTGCTCTTCGATCACACCCTCTCTCTGAGATGCAACATGCCTATCAGCGCTTCAAAACCTTGTTGGTAGGATTGATAGTGCCCTTGACCGGAAGGAGTACGCGTTGGGCATTTTCGTCGATATTGAGGGTGATTTTGATAATGCGACCTTTGACAGTATGTGTAATTCAGCCAGACAGCATGGTGTAGATGAAACTTTGGTGTTGTGGATTAAAGCAATGCTAATGTACAGGACGTTGGTAGCGGATGCAGATTGTGGCAAGTGCGTCATAACAGGGGTAAATAGGGACTGCCCTCAAGGTGGTGTTCTGTCTCCCCTCCTATGGTGTATGGTGGTAGACTCTCTGCTTACGGCTCTCAACTTTCCTGGAAACTACACTCAAGCTTATGCGGATGATGTCGCCGATCTTTCTGTCGGCTCAAATCTAGGGGCTGTCTGCTCTCAAGCGCAGATATCCCTGGATTTGATCGATGTCTGGTGCACTAGGAATGGGCTTTCCTAAATCCTCTTAAAACCACAGTTGTTCTCTTTACGAGAAGGAGAATCATCACTGGCCTGTCCCATCTCGTGCTTAAAGGTGTCACCATCCCTATATCCGATGAAGTCAAATATCTGGGTGTAATCCTTGATAAAAAACTTCTATGGTCCAAACATGTCGAATCGAAAACCGATAAATCGCTGTCGACCTTCTGGCAGTGCAAAGGCGCTTTTGGTAAGACATGGGGCTTGTCTCCAAAACGGGTCCTTTGAATCTATACGGCCATGTGTAGACCACTACTGTCATACGTATCAGTTGTTTGGTGGAATAGGCTCTCGCGGAAACGTGTTACTGCTTCTTTTGCCAAACTCCAAAGAACGGCTTGTCTCGGCTGCACAGGGGCCTTCCCTAGCACCCCGGGCTCTGCTCTAGATGCTTTGATGAATCTTCATCCCCTTGACTTATATATCATGGGATGATATCCATGCGCACTGGAATTTTGAAGAACTTGCTCGAGAATTATCCTTTGAACCCTGTCTTATGGATATGCCGTCTGATGTAATGACACCAGAAATCCTTCTGCGAAAAAACTACCACGTCAACTTTCCACAGGTAACGGAATGGCTTCGGTCAGACTCTGAACCATGGATTGAATGCCATCGATGGCTCCAAAACCGGGCAGGGGTCTGGTGCTGTTGTCTTTGTGGAATGCGATGATATACGACTTTACTACCCCTTGGGTAAACATGCATCTGTTTTCCAAGCGGAGATTTTTGCCATCCTAATGGCAATGCGCTATATTGTGAACAACAGGTGGAGGGCTAGAGGCATTTGCATCTGCAGTGATAGCCAAGCTGCATTAAAAGCGCTTCTAAACCCTCTTACCTCGTCCAAGTTAGTGCTAGAACTCAAGCTTTCTCTGAATTTGGTCGGAAGACTGAACACAGTGAATCTTGTCTGGGTACCAGGTCACACTGGCATCCAGGGAAATGAGATCTCGGATGAGCTTGCTAGGCAAGGTTCAGAAGAAGTTTTCTCAGGACCCGAAACTGTGTTGGGTCTGCCTGCGTCTTTAGTCATGTCGTCTATCGAATCTTGGGTTTCTCGTGAACACAAGATTCGGTGGCGTGATTGCGGTGGATGTAGACGGACCTACTGCGCCCGGACATTTGCAAAAGGTCAGCATCTTTTCTTCTATCTCTGAGGAGAATCGACTGTAGGCTGCTTGTAGGCGTTCTTTCGGGCAACCAAGCTTTTGCTAAACACTTAAATGTGTTGGGCTTAAGCGACACCACTACCTATCCTGCTTGCGGTGAGGAGGATGACACAGCAGAACACTTTCTCTGCAGTTGTCCGGCTTATGCTCGCATCAGGTGGCGGATCTTCGGGGCTGACGTGGTGAGTGCTGAACATCTAAGCTCTTTATCACTGAAGCTCCTTCTCGTTTTTCTTCGAAAGACGGGAAAACTAAGTACATTAATGTAAGGTGTCTGAATGGTAGTACAATGGACCTGTAGTTGTGTCTGAGCACTTATTCGGATAGCAGTAACCTCCGACAAAAAAAAAAAAAAACCGTTCCCTCCAGGTCCACACTTTCACGTCCGTTGGCTTTCCGAGTTTGGTTGCCGTTTGAGAGTAATTATTATCCGATTCTTGTCTCTCTCAAAACTAATGTAAACGAGAAAGTTAAAAAAACTTCTGTAAGACGTGGTCCAGAAATGACTCCTCAACCTGGAGCATCAGGCCGTGATAGGTGGCTGATAATTCTAGTGCCAATGAACCACATGGGCATAAGCGATTAAGTGAAATAGTTTCTATTTTCTATAGTTATGTCTTAACGCATTTCTTTTGACTGATTGACACTGCCAAGCCCAAGCCGCTTTCCATATTCCTTCAAATTGAGGATGGTATTCGCCACACATTGTATAACTATTATCCTTCATAGCCAATTTCCTGTCCTCTGTACTGCATTTCTGACCAACCAATCACTGTAACTTCAAGTTGGAATATAGGTAGATAATAACGTCAAAGGGAACTGGAATATATTTGTTTCTTAGTCTCAAGGCCGGGGCTATTTATAAGGACTTCAAACTTGACATAAATACAAATTACATATAGAATATGGAGCCATCTAGATTGGCGTAGATGATCGATATTCTGGTGACATCAGGGTTTTAAATTACATGTTTGTGAATAAAATTAAAATTACTCGAAAACTATAAAACCTATAAAGCTGAAATTTGAAATGTAGACCATGTAATATATATAGGTGCAGGAATGCAATTTATTTGTGATATAAATCTACGTTATATGTACATAAAAAAAGATCCATCTAGACTCAAGTAGGGACTGATAATCGCATTATTATTGTAATACAGAATTTGGGCTAAATGTAGCGCGAGTAAAGTCGCATGACATAATTGATTCTCGTACCTTATAAAATGCAGTAGTGAAATTGTAAGTTAGTTGGAAATTTTTTGACATAATTAATGTTATGTTACAATATTCGAAAGGAGAATTAAGACAAATCAATATATACAGATTAGATAGAGGGAATAACTTTTAATCAAATAAATAAAAAGTCAATTGTTACCCACTAATTTATATAAAATAAATCGTCAAAAAAAGATTGCCCACGCTTTTTGACGATAAAAATCATTAACATCTTTTTCAAAATACAAAATACTAATTTCATAATTATTCTTACCGTCTAGATTGAAATGTTTTCGAAAGTTATGTAACCCTATTATTTATTCCTAGTCATTTGTTCATCCTACATCAGAATATTAATGATTCGATTTTGCTATATTTCAAAATTGGATAGCAAAATACGAAAAAAAGGAAGATTTGCTTACATAAACAAGGACATCCTTTCACAACTACACTCGCATTCACTCACCTACTTCTTCGTTTCAATCGTTCAGTAAATACCGCCACAGTCATTCGAATAGCATACATAAAATCACGTACGAAACGGAACGGAAGGAAGTCTTCACCGTAGATGTACAAATGTCGTCGAGGGAAGGACCGTTGGCAAATGGTTTTCGATAACTTTCATATTAAAAATTCACTGAAAAACATGACAGGAAAAGTTTTAGTAAAAATAACATCGCAATTGAAAGGACAACATTTTTTTGGCTCGTCCATTCTCCAGTAAAAGAAAGTTCCTCTAATCCCACCTCTCACATAGGCTCCCCATATCACTGTAATTTCATTTAAGTTTCATCTGAGCTCATAAATTCATGTTAAACGTATAACATATAGACTGACTGAGGAGTCCTATAACATTTTGAAATTGTGCTCCTCGATCTCAAATAAAGGAATTTCAAATATGAATTGCTATCATATGAATAAACCCCAACTTATTTTCGTCTCTTGTTGGTATGATCAAGCTCGTTCATCGAATACTTTGACATGGGTAAAATCAGGCTAACAGCGGTCGTCCCAGCCCACTACCATACAATTTAATGTTTTATTTATTGATCCATCGACTAAATTTGGATGTCTACCAAAAGTGTACAACAAAAAGGAATCCTTTGCGCCTATCTAGAGAGTGAACGAAATACGATTATAAGTCCCCATCCAGACCACCTCCGACATACTTCCACGATGTCACAGAAGTTATGCATGCTACCAGGCTCTGTCTCTGTCTCTGCCTCCACCTCTCATAAATAATTCTGTTTCTTTATTTTCCTCCGCATCGAGGGTCAAAAAACGTTTTGCAAACGCAAACTTACACCCTTTCGTGAGCTCGTTAGCTGCCTTCGAGGGACTGTCATCGTCAGAGAGCAGTCTTTACCACCGCGTGTCACGATACCACGACCGCAAACAATGTGCGCTAGCGCTAGGTATCGTTAGCAACCACAGCTACGACGAATATCACGGAAAAATAACAAAAAAATCAAATCGACGAACAAAAACAATTGAATTATGCTTCGAAAATTTAAATGTTTTCCGTTCTAGATTTCGGTTTGCCATGCTAGCTGCTAGTGTTTCTCTGTTCCATAAAATACGAGTGCAGTACAGTGGGATTAAAAGCAAACAGCCTGATGTTTTCTTTACGATTTTCGTTTCGCTGTTTGATGATTATTCATGAAGAAATCGTGAAACAAAATTTACATTTTCACTTGAGTGCAAAACCAAAAGCAGCTGCGATACGTTTTCAACCCGATTATACGCTGTTATTACTTTCTGTTAGTTTTTTTTTTGTTTGAGTGGGTAATAAGAAACGTCTCCGTTTTTGTCCTTATTTCATTATTGTAAAAATCTTCGTGAAATCAACATTTTGTCTGTGGTCACTATATCCATTGCGTTAGGAATTTATTCATTAAAGTAAACAGAGAGTTTGTGGAAAGAAATTTAAGTTCAGGTAAAAGAACATGCATATGTGATAAGTGGATATATAAACTTAACAAAAAATGTCATTAGTGAGGTGAAGTGTTTTATATCAGTTTTCACTAGCAATATTTAAGAAAAGCAGTAACTTATATCTTAACGAATCTATAGATTTATTTTTTTGTCATGTCAGAAAATGTTTCTAAGTTTTAAAAAAGAGGCAAAACTGAGTATACGGATACTGTCAACAAGAAGTGATACCTAAAATTGACGATTCGGACAGAACTTCGCAACTGACAGGCATTACTTTGTGGCCACAGATGAATAATTAACCAGATAGTCAACTAAGCATGCCCCTGTCCCCTTGAACCCCAAAAAAACACTCTTAAACTTCCTATCTGTAAATACGTGTGAACCACAGAAGTGCTGTTGACTGTCAAAAATTTGGTGTTTGAAGACCAGTTTGACATTAATGATGACATGACATTTTTTTCACAATGGATTCTTGGCGCAGTAGTCAATTGTCTCAATTTGATTTGCAAGCAAATACTTATACAGACGCTGTTCTACTCCTTTTTGAAACAAAAACATAAGGAAAGGCTACAGTCCGCTTGGGGCGAACAGTATGATACCCTATCCTTATCCCTATGTACCCCAAAGAAAAAAAGCCTTAGGAAGATGATGGATAGCATTTTATTTCATTCTATGAAATTTATAGAAAACAATTTTTTTTTTGTGAAAACGCCCCCAAAAAGTGGGCGTGGCCAAAAACTTTGTATGGGCGATATATTGATAAAAATATTGGCTTAATATATTGTTAAACATGTTTTTTCGATTTCTATGAACATTTTCGAAGAAAACAGCATTTTAGTAAAAAACGCCCACAAAAAGTAGGCGTGGAAAAAAACTTTATATGACAAATTAATAAAGGTGGGCAGTACCTACATATCTTGTGAAGGTTGTACAACTTTATTTCACTAACTTAAGCCTTAAAAATGTTTTTTTCCAAATTGCGGGCGTGGCAGTGGGCGTATTTTGAAAACACTTTACCATTTCGGAACCATAAGGAGTATATGTTCCAAATTTCAGCTTCCTAGCATAACTTTAAAGGCCTCAAAAGTTGATACGGACGGACGGACGGACGGACATTGCTAAATAGTCTTAGATTTTGGTCCTGATCATAAATATATATATTTTTAGGGGTCTGCGACGAATATTAAGGGGTGTTACAAACTTTGTGTCAAAATTAATATACCCTTAGGATAGTGTATAAAAAGGTAGCACGAGAGAGCCAAAAATCGTCTTAGTTGACTAACTGTATAACTCATCTGTGTTTTTGGCCGTAAGGGCCTTTGCCTACGTCTGCTCTGTTTTTACATCTAAAAATGACATCTCTTAAGAAACTAAACGAAAAATAACTCTTGCGTATCGCTGTTCATTTAGGCTGAGAGAAAATATGAAAAAAAGGGTTTTAAGGATAAAGACTTTCTTGGTCCTTTTTAAAGAAAAATCTTTGAAATAGGTATGCTCAAACTCCATTTCAAGTAACAGCACAACAAAAGAGCTATTCGGTTCCCGGGGGATACCAAAGTGTGGAATATTGTCAGTACATATGCTCCCCAAATCGAGTGCGAGCAGAGGGAAAAAGATGCATTCTGGCTTGATTTCCACAACCTCATCAAGAATATCCCAAGGGATGAGCTTTTGTTTGTTGGCGGAGATTTGAATGGACATGTCAGGAAGACTAACGAAGACTATGAAGACTGCCATGGAGGAATAGGATAAGGCACCAGGAATTCTTCTGGTGAAGACATCCTAAGCATGTACAAGTCATACGGTCTCATCGTATTAAATACAATGTTCATCAAACAGAGCCGGCACTTGGTCACTTATAGCAGTGGCGGAAATGAAACCCAGATTGACTACCATTGGGTGGAAAGTTTCATGAAGCCTAGAGTTAAAGATTGCAAAGTGATTTTGGGAGAGGCAATCACCCGGTAAATTCGTCTCCTCTTAACAGAAATATTCATGGAGAAGAAGAACAAAAATAAACAAACAAAGGTTTCTGCGAAAATCAATTGGAACAACCCGGAGTCAAAGAAAAAGGCGAGTCATTTATTATCAATATGGAAAATTTCCTCCATTTTGGGAGAGGCAATTCACCCGTTAAACTCTGCCATCTTCTGTGACCGAAAAATGTCCCCTAAGCTGAAAGGAAGGCTCTACACCGCAGTTGTGCGTCCGGCGCTCACGTACGGTTCACAATGCTGGACAATGTACAAAAATTATGAGGGCAAGTTGACAGCAGCTGAGATGAAGATGCTACGCATGACAGTAGGAGTAACTAAGCTTGATCGAATTAGAAGTTCCAGAATCTGAGGAAGCCTTCACGTCAAAGAATCCATTTCGAAAAAATTGGAGCACAACCGACTCAGTTGGTATTGTCATGTTCAAAGGAGGGATCCTAAGAACCCCGTCAAAAAGGAAATGGCAATCAACGTTCCCTTACAATCGCGTAAGAGAGGCAGGCTTAAAAACTCCTGGATCACACAAATGCAGAAACACCAGCATGTGATTGGCCTCAATGATGAAGTGTTTCAAAATCGGGATGCCTGCAAATACCGGAATACTCCACAGACGGACCAGTAGGAATGCAGTGAAGTGGGAGGGTTATGATCCATGTAATCCTGATCATAATCTCGTCGTTAAACAAGTAGAAGAAGATAGTAAATATAATAGAAAATAATTCCTGTATTTTGGGATGAAATGCTATAGTCCGGTTAACAAGCCTTAAAGACGAATAAGTGACTCAACGCACAGAATCATTACACAAAGAAACCATATTAAGTGTGTGGAACATTATGCCGTTATCAGTAATAGAAACTGAATTGGAAATTTGGCATCACATGTTTTGCTTAGCAATGGTGTAATCATTCTGAATCTTGCAAAATTCATAACAAATTTTACAACAGAAATCTCTAATCTTCACAATATTTTGCATTCCACATATGGCAATGTTTTCAACAAATATCAACCCGAAAAAATACGCAATTTGATTTCTGCCATGAGAAGCTTCTCAAAAATTAACTGCCGTTCGGAATCGGCATTAAACTGTAGGTCTCTTTTATTCGTGTCAAAAGCATATCTTCGCACACAAAGTGGTTGGAGAAGCTAGGCATTGAGTCCTGTATGGGCCGTTTACGCCTAATATTTTCTTTTTTAAAACAATCGAAGTTGTATGTATGCATACTTTAGTTTTTGAAAAAAAAAAAAAACAAGTAATATGATGAATATTACTTTTCTTTTATATTTATTTTATTTACAATAATAAAATCAGAAATTATTGCACTATTAAGAGCACCATCAGCTCCAGAATATTTTAGCAGGAGTTTTCCTCTTTATTTTCAAAATATTTTGAATTAAACATATAATTGCCCTCAACTTAGAAATTTCTCAACTGGGAAATTTCGTAAAATTATAAGCGCTCGTAAATGTACACTAATAGGGGTTGGTAAAAAGGTTTTGGAAGTTCATAGTTTAATATTCTTCGGTGAACACCGGCCTTAATTTGCCAAATTATGTTTATTACAATTTTAATACAAATAGAACCCATACCAAGTATGTGGTCGTAAATTGCACTCAATTGTGTTAGTATTCGTTGTCATATTAATGTACTCTCTTTTGTGCTCTCAAATATTTTATATTATGTTATCATTATGTGCTAATAATCGTATGATGCAACTGCAACAACTGTTTATTAATATGTACATCTAGCTCTAAATTGGTTACTCAAAAATAAAGAAGAGGAGTTCTTTGTCAACCGTTGAACGTATAATTTTGTGTTATTTTGTAGGCTTTTTACGTCTTACAAGTATTTAACATGTTACATAAAAATAAAATAAATAAAATGCACATGTAGGTAATTTTATTCTGGTACCTGCAAATATAACTTTAGTGTTGTAAAGAAAAACTTACAAAACCGAATAAAACCCTACAAGCAGATCTAATCTAAAAATAAAACCTGCCAAGTATGGTAAAATGCTACCTACCAAAACGGCAACCGCGCCTGCGATACCTATTAGCAATAGGTATTTTTTAAGCAAGAACTATTAAAAATGTTTTCTGTAGACTGGTTGCTTGTTATTAATATAAAAGTATGTAAACCGAAAATGTTGTGTATCCGCCACGTTTCCAATATTCGTCACTGAGGTACAATCTTCATTTTATAACAAAGACTCTGGTTTGAGCAAGAAGTAGGACTTCCATATAGCTAGCGCTGTATTTATTATGAGTGCTTGGATTTATGTCACAATTTGTATGGTTCTAAATGTCTTCGGTACTATTTTAGTTTCATATGCCTTACAGCTTCCTCTTAGTTTTGGGTCTGCCGGAAAGAGGACAGAAAATTGAGAGTAGCTTTTATTACATGGTCGATAACTCCAGATCAAACATTTTCTACTTCAGAAGCCTATAACTTTGAGTTGGGTGAAAATATACCCGACTCAAAATCATTTGGCTATCGTCATAACTTTAGGAGTATCGACCTACTGAAGTTTACTACTTTACTGGAACACCCTTATGTGCAGGTGCTCATAAGCCGGACTACTAGAGACTTTCTGCGGACACTTACAAATTGAACCAACTGTGAAAGACTGGCTACTAAACTAGATGTTTTGATTGAGCATATATTTGTTGTCTGAGTAAATTTAAATATATTTTTTTTGAATAACCACACTAAACCAATCTCTCTTCTATCACAAAATCTTTTCAAAGTCTCTCAATATTCTTTTTGTTTACTTTTATAACCGTACGGCAAACTTGCATATCTTTTTGCTATCTACTGATTTAATTTCATATCGCATAATTTTCTTTTTCAACAGACACTCGAAACCAAGAAGAAAAGTAAAAATGAAAAATAATATGAAATTAACTCCCGCCATCATTAAAACCATAGAGTATTCATCATCATATAAATGTCCTTTACTTGAAGGATTTGCCTTTATCCACGTTCTTTCGCTGTCAACGATGTTTATATATCTTTTTTGTACGGTTTTTTCCTGTTCACTTAAGGCTGGTCCTTTTAATTTGGGCGTTAGCTCAAGAAAATGTTTGAAGCGTTGATGCATATATTTCTTTTTGGCATATTAATTAGTGGAATTCCTCTTGGAGATGCTATACGAAAAAGGTAGAGCAAAATAATTATATGAAAGAAATGTTTAACAAGTGCTTGTAGTTTTATCTTTGTAAGGGTTACAGTATTTGAGCTTGGTTAAGGTTAAGGTTAAGTGCGCTTTTTTATTAATATTTACAGATGCTGACTGAAAATGATGCTCATTGTACAGACATGATATTATGCTTATATGATGTCAATATGCGAGATTTCGGAAAGTAATTTCTATCGTAAGCGGTGGAAGGCGTATATGTCAGCAATTCAAATTTATCAGCCGAGGAAATAAAATATTGATAAAAGTTTGAAATTTAAATTTTCATTGCTATACGAAATTTAAAAATACAAAAATTTGTTTTGGACATTAAGTTACTGAAGTAGGCTGCATGCACAGTAAAGCGAGAAAGCAATGCAATGCAAGAAACGTTTATGTGTATAAGTAGTTATATCGCATGCAAACGCTTTTCGCATTGCATCGATTTCTCGCTTCACTATACGCAAATAGCCTTATGCTCCCTCTAGAACTCACCATAGATTTATTAAGTTTATGCAGATATCTATAACATTCTCTAGGAGGTTGCAAACAAGCTCAAATGTGAGATGGGCTGGAATGGGCTACCTGAAATATGGCCCAACAAAAAATGGCCCCAAAAATTTATATGGAAAAAGCGCCTCAAATTTCTCTAAATTGGGGCCATATTTAATATTTCTTGTAAAATGGCCTCAAAATTGGAGCAAAGAAGTTGCGTGATTGGTACCAGCCGACTGCGGAAAGAGTGTTGAATACGGGCCACCCAGGTACTGTTGCCATAGGCGCCTGCCTGCTCCGCTCGGGGTATGCGCTTTCATTAGGCAGGCGCCTTTGGCAACGGTACCTGGGTGAAACGCGGGATTAAGGGATTTCTACCATGGATCCATGGACCTTATGGAACTTATATACTAAATAGACATTGGGCCTTATTTCATTTTGTTTGGGGCCATTTTCCGTTTTGAAAAATGGGTCGATTTTTTTTGGCAAATTTGCATTTTTGGTTTGGACCTATTTTTCGTGGGGGTATATTTCACGTAGCCGCTGCAATATTAGGTTCTTGCATCATTGCAACTAAATCCAAACCTGAAAGCACATTCTGGTTTGTGCGCTTATAAGCTGAAATCCTCTTGCTGGGGTAGCTGTCGAGGAAAATGGACCATGTTGTTCGTCTCTCTTAATTTGTGGTTTATTAAGCACTTCTTTTCGCCGGTGTTAATTGGACGTTTAAATAATTTCTCCTATTTTAACTAATCACTACCTTGCCGTTGCCAGCCACAAAGTTAAATTTGTTTCGAGTTGATCTATCAGTGATAATGTACCATTTGAGGATTATTTCGACACAAAGACAATAAAAATATGTTACCCTACTTCGATAATCGACGAAACGATTACGGTGTTGTTCTTTTTTTCATTAGGTTATGATTAAGAATGAGGGATTATTACATTTCCGATTCTACTGCATCCCTACTGATCCACCTGTGGGATTCGCCGGTTCGACCTAAAAATGTTCTACTTCGAAAAAATCTATCAAATGCCTTTTCAATTTAAAAAAAAGTTGCTTCTTCGGAATGTTAATTCGAACCAGGTGTATGGGAAACCCTGTATTTTTTAGCTGTTATTTCTTACCCCAACTTGGTTGTTTCCATTACAATTTAAAGGAACTGATCTATATAATTCATCTATATAAGTACCAAAGGAAAAATCAATTCAACAGTAAGCTCAAAGATTTTAACATAACGATGGCAAAAATTAAAACATGTTGAATTATTCAAAGCTATGGAAATGGAGTTAAAATTTTTTTAGTTAAAATGAAAGTATATGAATTTATTTGTGTTAATTGGCTCGAGTCAACCGCAAAATCTAAGTTTGGTATTGTAGGGGGACCCTCTACTACCACCCTTACTCATCAGTAGAGTGGTGTTGATATTTTCGTTCTGGCCTCTTCACCCTAAACGATTCGTATACCATCAACTAGCGTAAGCGCCGCGAAATATTTACTGATTTACTGTGCATGGCTTTCCCCTAGTGACGACGCACACTCTGCAATCCCTCCGGGTGTTTATTATTCATATTCGTTTATCAAGGACTTACAACTGTGGTTATCCTAATGTCTTTACTCATCACAATAAGCAAAAATAATTTTTGCCGTTACATTCGGAATTTATTTAATATTCCAACTGCCAACGACTTGTGGGCACCACGTATGCCTTAAATAAAAGCACGTACGAAACAAGAAGGTCCCCAATTCTTCTTCTATCAAATAAAAGCTTCTGTTCGTATTTTTGGCAGATACATTTGTTCCCCGTCAAACCTTTCACCCCCAATTTATAGTATCTCAATTCCAATTTCGAATTCCGAAAATGATGATGAATGAATGAATACACACCTTACTATCCTGAAGCCATCGTCATCGTTTCATCGTTATGGTTCTAGTCATGATAGCCCCCCCCCCCCCATCCCCACCTTATCCTGTTTTCACCACATTGCAATAATGCTTCGAAAATTAAATTCTCGAAATGTCTTTTATGCGGTATTTGGCATCATGAATTTTGGCAATCGAAGGCACACAATTGCTATGGAACTATTATCTGCCTACAACTAGAACAGCCCCCTATTTGTAGAAAAGAGAAAGCGAAACCACTGGCATCAATTACCCTTCCCATTAGAAGTCCGTTGCATTCTGTTTGTTGATTGTATGTATGCAGGAGGTAGAATGAGCATGGAAAACCGCGAGCCAGCAAATCCAATTACATTAACGTTTCCAAGTGCCTTCGTCCTGCGTGCCATTGTTATATTGACTGTCAGGTTGTGTATAGTGTTTATTCTACTGCTCCACCAGTTGCTAATACATGCTGATGTTACTTATCAGGAAAATTTATCAAGTATTCAATTTGTTTTTGAAGTATTGAGTGTAAATCAGGCAATCCTTCAAGCGATTCTCGTAGCTGTTTTAACGCGTACAAAGCACATCAAAAGGATTGCTCGAGACGACGAAAGACCCACAAGTTAGTATGGAAACTATAGAAACTTTTATTGCTATGGTTATCTGGTGATCTAATACGACACAATAGAATGATTGTTAAGCATGTTGTTTTGTTAATTTGAGGTTGACTTCCATGGTTGACTGAGTCGTCATGATAGTCACTATAGATGTTGGTGACAAAACGAACATGTCTGTATAAATTGCACATGCTAATTAGGGTAGCTGAGGAATATGTGCAGATTTTACGTTGCGGTTTTGAATATATTTTTGGGTTATACTTTTCTTTGCAAGATATTCGTAGATACTTTAGTTATTTAAAACTCTGCAGTTTAATTAATGTAGTTAGAGAGTTTGCTGTGCTGCCTTAACCCTTCGTTAATTGCATAGAAACATACAAAAATGTCTTTGAGATTTATTAAAAGATTTTTCAAAGATGCTTCTTTTGTAAGTGAAAACAAATTTTGCTTCAAAAGAAAGAAAGTTTTTATGAAAACCACAGTCAGTTTTGCAATTTAAATGTTACCTTTACCCACATCTTTTGTTTTAATCAGACAAAGTAAGATCAAACGATTTCATAATTAATTGAATTCCGTACCTCAAAAAATAATAATATGATTATCTGTTGGCCAAAATCTCTATTAGACAAATGGATGCCTTTATATATTTCATCATATTATATTGGGCATGTTGTTCTCCAATATCTATTGACGAAAATGTATAAATATGTCCATTCAATATAACACCTTGTGATTGGTTACTTTGAATTCGGAAATATGAGAAACTCTCATTGTTTACATTCCCCTATCTTATAAATTCTTCTGCTCTCAATACTTGTAAAATTTTAATTGTAGGCATCAGAAAGAATAACTCGGGCTCGAAATTTATTATTGAGTCCAAGTCTAGTTAAGTCTTTGTACTTATACCGAAATAGTTTTATGTAGTGAAAGATTGACATTTCAATTACTTTGGTTTTGAAGTTCGGGACTCAGCAAAGGCCCGAAAGGAATCCTAGAAGCAGCCTGCAGTCAATTCTCCTAAGAGATAGAAAAGAAGACGCAGTCCTTTTGCAAATGTCCGGGCGCAGTAGCTTGATCTGTCTGCATCCATTACAGTCGCGCCACCGAATCTTATGTTCACAAAGACTCAAAGGATAATTATCGAGCAAGTTCTTTAAAATTCTAGGGAAGGCCCCTGTGCAGCTGATATAGGCCGTTCTTTGGAGAAAAAAACCGCTGCGTTTGAGAAGATTGGTCTAATCTTGGCCGTATAAAGGGTCCGCCAGATAACTAAAGATAACAAAAAAATCGCCCAATTATGCCGCAATATTTCCCAGCGTTGTTCAAGCGTATACACAACCATATTCGTTCAGTGGAAGGATAAAACTAATTATCTGTCAAATGAGACATGAGCTAAGTGTTACCATTCGCGAAATAAGCACTAGTTGAAAAAAAAACGTTAGATGGCGGATCCTATAGATCCAAGTACCCTTTTCGGAGGACAAGACCCATGTCTTGCCAAAAGCGCCTCTACACCACCAGAAACTCGAAAGTGCTTTATCTGTTTTCGATTCAACATGCCTAGACCATAGAGGTTACTCCTAGCACGAGTTGGGAGTTGCGTCACGAGACCGGTGACCTTGTCCAGTCCCCTTCTCGTAAAAAAAACTGAGTTTTGAAGAGGATTCACTGAAAGCTAGTTTCTAGTGCACCAAATATCGATCGTTATCTAGGCCTGAGAGCAGACGGCCCCTAAGCTTTAAACGACGGAAAGAACAGCAACATCATCCGCATAAGCTTAAGTGGAGTTTCCAAGAAGATTGTGAGCCATTTGCAGAGAGTCTACGACCAGATACCATAAAAGGGAAAGCCACCAACATGCGGCAGCCCATTTTATCTACGCCATGTTATCTTGCAAAGTTACATATACTTTCAAAGGTCGCATCATCAAAAGCACCCTTAATTTCGACAAAAATTCCGGTCAAGAGCACTTTCAATTCTACCATAACAGGGCTTGGAAACGCAGTCTCGCAGGATTTTCCGCACTTATAGGCATCTCATAGAGAGGATGTGATCAAAAGGAAACTGTGCACACAAGCAGCTCAACCAGTCATTCCAAACTTTTCAGCAAGAAGGAAGACAGACATAGGAAGCTTTTGGATAGAATATAGTCGGACCTATCAATTTTTGGTAAGAAAACAACTTTAACCATACGCCAGGGGAAGGTATATAGGCCGAGGCCAAGCTTGTGGTGAGAATTCTTTTCAGCATTGGCAAAAGCTGACTTAAACCTTGTTTCAGCATAGCTTTAAATTCCTTCCGGACCAGGTGACTTGAAACCCTCAAAAGATGCTGTAGCATATATTAAAGCGTTATCAGTCACCACTCCAGATGCAATATACCAGCTATCCCGCGTGGAGTTAGTTTGTTCACGGGTGGCCATTGTTGCCGGTATAGCTGAAGAACAAGGAGTAGCCTGATTTAACGGTAACCGAGACTCAAGAAGGAGACTGAAAGATAAGTTAGCTTGTTTTGTTCTTTTGGAAAAACTTTAACAAGCCAACTAGTTGCACTTAAAGATTCGACCCCTCCATAAAAACTTGTATAATGCCAGCAGCATTTGATTCGCTTTAACGACGTAGTTAGCGGAAATCTATCAAGAAATGTCTGGAGAAGCTTTTGAGAAAAATCATGTTTTATAAAGTAGTACCATCATTTTGAGGGTAAGACAAAGGAAAAGCCTTAGAGATATAAGCTTAAAGAAAATCCAAATACCAAATTCGAAGAAAATCCTTTCAGTCGTTTAGGCAGAACTTTTTTAAAGAGAAACATACGAGGGGATTTGCGGTACACGTTTTTTTTTAACTTATCTAAAGATGAAATATTATATCTCATTCAAAGTTTCGCGATTGCCATAACTTTCTTTGTAGCATATTATTTATGTACATATCTACAAAAAGGGAAAAAATAAAAACGTTTTCTCACACGAGTCCTCTATCCACCCGTTTTGGCAAAAAATGAATTATAATTGGATTTGGATATGCTTAAGCTTGTGCGTTTCCCTCACTTTTCCAATATCGTTAACTACCAAGAACAACCGACACATGTGGTTGATTTGACATAAATTATACAGTTCGATTATTGAGTGGTACCTACAAATATGTGTTGACAGGTCCACAGAAGGTGCTGGTAACGAAGTTGTCGTTTAAAGTCTCAAGCGAAAAATCAATAAATATGTTGATGTATGTAGGTACCACGAGGAAGAGTGTACAAACAAATTGAAGAAAAGGTATTGTATGTAGTTACACAATTTTTACAAAATATGTTAATGGATTCAAAAAGAGTGTTGAAACCAATACTAAATATATGTACCTATATTAAAGCGATATCACACGGTTGCCCTTAAATGCTATTATAATTATTTGCCATAATTTTTAACAGATTATTGTCTGTTTGTATACACACAGAAGATAGATGTTGACAATATCACTCTCTTAAATACCTAGAGTTCCTCCTCTCCTCCTCCAAATTTATTCCTTTCTTATTCAATTAACAACATTCCCACGTGTCCAGCCCTATCCCCTACTAAATTCCAACTTATTTCTGTGATTTCCTCCAAATTCTTAGGTACCTACCTAATTTTATTTACTCAAGCAGCCGGCTATCCGGTTTTGGATGACTGGCTTACACAATTTTTTTAGTCCGAAATTAAGAACCATAGGCAATTAAAAAAAATTGCGTTTTGCTAACATTAAACTCAAACAAAACAAACTCCAACTCTGCGCATCCAACAATCAAGACGCTTTGCAATGATTATTATTATTACTACACCTACACTTTTCCAAACGGTCTTCTATTCGACCCTTCGTCGCCTCCTTCCCGCGAAAATACACACGCCTTTCTTTTTAACCAAAACGAGGAACTAAAAGGAGAATCTGAGAAATGCTTATAGCCAATTAGACATAATTGCTTAACAAACAAAAAAAATCGTACTTCCTATCATCAAACCAGCGAGCCGTACTGCTTGCCTGTCGAATAAATTGGATTAAAATTGAACCTAAAATCCGCAAACTTAGGCAAATAAATGCTTTGACTACGCTGCCATATGGCCTGAATCGACATTACAATAGGTACATACATACATACGTACATGTATATGTACATTCAAAAAACTGAGCTTTTCAACGAGACAGATACACTTAACCGTAGATTAAGTGTATCTGTCTCGTTTTGCCTCATTAACCCATAAATTAACATTATTTAACTTATTCGTGCTGTTTGTACACTATATACTATCCAGATCCAGTCTCAGCGCACCCATTCCCATCTACTCAGCAAATTGAATTATCATGTAACTTTCTTTATTTAAAACGTAAGATATAGAAATAAAAGAAAACTTCACTTCGCCCTTTTTGTAATCCTGTCAGTCGTCAGTCAACACTTCGTCCATTCAACCGAGCAAACAAGACTGTAATTAAATTAGTTGCCAACAACAACAGCGGTGGTAGGAGACGAACAGGAATACAGCCCCAATGCTTATAACAGTCAACACCAACACCACTGGGCTTTATTCGAGAGACACGATAGGTCGACGTCGTCGCATCGTGGGTGTTGTTTCTGCGTTTTTTCTGACTAGTTGTTGCTATTTTTGTAGTTTATTTAGATTACACAGTTCACTTGCTGCAAAATATCTCAGTTGTTAATGGACGAAGTACAAGATAATTTGTACATTTAATATTAGCAGTACATAATTCAGTATCACAATTATTGGAGCAGAACATGCAGGACTTCCTCGAATTAGGACAGCTCATAGCTAATTATTTTCACATGATGCGAATTTGTATTGCAAATGAAGGTACGTATTCCAAAATTCCAATATGATTGTATGATATTAGTCTGTGTTATCCTCTTGTTAGTAGAATAATTGCCAAAACTCCACAATTGCATATTAACATTGAGCGTTTCTATGCTTTGCGCTACCAATGAACCGGAAATTTATTACGTCATCAAGTGAAATAGTGCTTTGTTCTAGACATTCCTAAACTAAAGGGAAATGTATACGTTAGTATACAAGATATTACGAATTCAGACTGTGGAAGAGATATGATTTTAGGGCCCAAGCTCAAGTAAAAATGAATGGGAATTTTAGGGGGTTAAGGGTAATTTTGTTTTTCATTGTACGCCCACGCAAAACGCCAACACTCTGGACTTGTTTCTGACCTCCCACCCTGATAAATACACTTTAAATGCATTATCGCCCCTATCGGGGCATTTCTCGTACTCCAACCATACAGTTAAAGAACAAGCTCTTAAAAGAACCGTATGTCAATACGAGAAAGCCAATTGAGGAAAGCCAATTCCCTTATTCAAAATTTGATTAAACGACGTGGACGCCGCTGCCGATATGATTTATCCCTAACAGGAGAGGTAAGTTTTCGGTCATTTAAGGCCAACCCAACTGAGGAAAACCGAAAAAAGTTCAAACGAGCCAGAAATGACTGCAATGCCCAAATTAATCGTATCAAATTCTCCAACGACCAAAAGTTGAGGAAAACAATCGTTTGTTAAGAAAATTAAGAATTCGGCCTCAACATCTACCCCGACACTCATTTGCAATGACATTCCAGCTGTCAGCTCTTTGGATAAAGCCAAGCTCAACGCTCCCAAATTGTGCTTTAACTCCCCCAGTACTTGAGCGCGTAGAACACTCCAAGGGACAAATCCACTTCCGCACCCTTACTGTGGAAAGAGTACTTCAAGATCTCAACATTCACAAATCCGCTGGTCCAGATGGTATTTCCCCTATCGTTCTGAAGAGGTGTTCTTTCACGCTGGCAAAACAACTGCGTAAGCTTTTCTATCTGTCCTATTCTTCGGGGCTCTTTCCGAGAAGGTGGATAACAGCATTTGTCTAGCCCGCCCCAAAAAGAGGCGAATCTTCCTCTCCCTCCTCCTACCGTGCAAACGCTGATAAACCGTCAGCTTATGAAATATCTCGAATACCGAAAACTTCTTAATGACCGGCAGTACGGTTTTCGCAGCAATAGGTCCACTGGTGATTTGCTGACTTATCTAACCGAGAAGTGGAACCAATCTATTCACCACGGTGGTGAAAGCAAGGTGTTGCGCTTGATATTTCAAAGGCATTTCCCAGAGTTTGGCTCAATCACTTTTTTCGAAAATGCGTGCATTTGGGATCGATGATACCCTTCTTCAATGGATTAGAAATTTCCTTTCGGAACGTTCAATTCAAGTTGTTTTGGACGGTTTCAAGTCTGCAACTTACCAAATAAATGCTGGTGTCCCCCAAGGCTCCGTTCTGTCTCCGACTCTCTTTCTCATTTTTATAAATGATCTCCTCTCTGTTACTTCTTCTATTTATTACTTAGCCGATGACAGTACCCTCAGATTTACATTTTCGTTTCCTGGGCAACGCCCCTCATCTTCGGGTGTTGAACTGGAACGGCAACGTATGTTAAACTCTTTAAATTCGGATCACGACAACATACTTAAATGGGGTAAAACTAACAGAGTGGAATTTAATGCTTGCAAAACGCAATGCTGTCTGCTGTCATTGAAGCGAAACCCTAATTCGCTGCCATTTTCCATGGATGGATGAATGATCACATATTCGTTGTCGCCAAGAACGCTGGGAAAAGTCTAGGCTTCCGGCAAGAAATATATATTCGACAGAAACTTGATTATAAGGCTCATATATGGTCTGGTGCACCAATTACATATTTGCGGCTACTTGATAGGATTCAAAAACGTACGGTAAAACTTATTGGCGATCGAGACATTGCGAAATCACTTGACTCTCTTAGTCATCGTCGTAATGTCTCCTGCCTGTCATTGTTTTATCATGAAGGTTCACTCAACATCGAAGAATCGGAAAACTGCAAATTAAACGTTTAAGATGGCTGGGACATGTAGATCGAATAAACGCTCAAGCCATTGTGGGTTCGAAGATATATTTTTTGACATGAATGGAAGGGACTAACAGTGAAGATACCGAACGAACATTTTATTTTTGAGAAGCTTCTCATGACATTTCTTCCTTTTGAATCTTTGTAAGACGTTCGCATGAGATGGGGCAGCGACTAACAACTTTAATACGCGCTTAGTACTTCATCGCACTAGACCACTAAGCCACTGCACCCACAGAACTGTACGGTATTTTTTAAACCTGTTTTCCTTAATAAGGGTGAAGCTAATTCAAACAATTTTTTATTTTGGTATCTGAAAAACTTTTTTAAATTTAAATAAAATCGATTTTCTCCAAAAAATGTTCAATGATTTCGGAAAGCTTTTTGCTTTAGACATACTTGGGTACCATTTATACTTTCTAGGTAAATATGTAGTTTTTCCTGCCAAACTAACTGACTGACTGACTCGACAGCGTGCATCTCGAACCGCTAATTGTTGAGCAATAACTCTGGAAGTATAAATTTAGCTAAAGAAATTAAAATAAAAGCATTTTTGATATGATCTCCACACATGCTTTGAAGGGAGTTTATGTGTAGTTTTGGCAAACATGATTGCTCACTATTCCGTTGATTTACTTGAAATTTAAAATGAAAGCTTTTCATTCAATATTTTTTTGGTATATTTAATAATCTCACTGTCACGTATTTTAACAGTTGTTTTATGTTATTGGGCAAAAAATCAATTTAAATTAAATGCACCTGAATGGATTTATGTGCATAACAATTTTTTAGATAAAAAGATATCAGTATCAAATATATTAAAAAATTAGGAAGAATTGTTTTTGCGAAGCAAAATTTTACATTATAATTTTGCATATATTTTTTTTTTAAGAGAAACGAACATATATATAGAACGCAAGATACTCCTAATTAATTGCTTAATCCATTTCTTAATTATGTTTATTTTTTAATTTTGTATATATTTAATTAGGCGTTAGGTCTAGTCGCTGAAAAAAATAGCTCAATGAATCGAAAATCATCATAACGCCCAATATATAATCTTAAACCATTTCCTGTTGTACAATTTATGTTATTTTTGTTAATTTGAAATTGGTTTCGGGTGTAGAGATCGGTTTCGGGCGTAATGACATTATTTTCGTTTCAAATGGCTTTGATTTTTATCGCCGAAGGTCAAAACGTCTAAAGCAATAAATGTCATACGCCCAGAATCCCACATAACGCAATTAGCAAAAAATGCATTGAGGCAAAAACCTGTTTTTGAAAACAAATTACGCAAAGCTGAAAGATAAATAACTTCAGGACGCGAGCATTGTATAATATAAATCTTTTTTGACGTCGAATTCCACTGAGGTGTTTTTTTCGTATTCGACTGAGATACAAACAGTCATCTCTAAAGTCTCTCAACTGCCGCCTTTGCCTGAAAAATCACACTTTATTGACGCAACATTTAATGGAATGTCAGAAGATCAGATTTACAACTATCGTGCTGCTCAACTCTACATTAAAAGACCTAATTACAATGACCACGGAATATAACATAAAAAACGTATTTAAAATCTGAAAACTAGACACTTCTTTACCAGCTCACTAAGGCACTTCTCCTGTTTCCGGTCGGCGGCGGACGAATTCTACGGATGGATCAATGGCGGCGTCCACAGTTCCGGTTAGGTGGAACAAGTGATCTCCCTATATGAGCTGCTTCGACGTATTTGAAGCCCAGGTCTATAGGGATATCCAACACTAAGCCAGGGTATTGAAAAAGAGCTGGTGGCGGATGAGCCCTTGATGGGCCAACGGCGGCACTCACATCCCCGAAGTGGGTTAGTGGCATCGGAAATACCGGCCTACTGTCCTAGGGTCAAGAACAGGGCCTGGCCCTCTAGGTTGGGAGTTGTGCCGTCGGGGTAACATCCCGACCACGTCAAAAACTTTTAGTTATGGGAGAGACTTTGGCCTCGGATATAAATGAACCTCAAAGGCAAAATAAAAACCTTTCTGCAACACAATAATCAATAATCTGCAACACAATAATCGGCACGTACAAGTGTGGCTTCCGGCCCGGCAGATCAACTTCATCGACTTTAAATGACATCTTAGTGGAGATCCATCGAAGAATTACCCTAGGAAACCGGTTTGGCAAAACAAATGGGTTCAAAACTCCTAACACGAAGGACAAAGTGCATGCTCTACAGAACCCTTATCCTGCCAGTTCTGCTATACGGCGCTGAGTGCTGGACGATAAGCACGAAAGGAGAGTTAATACTGGGATCCTTTGAAAAAAAAATCCTTCGACGGATATTTGGTCCTGTGTGCGAGGAGGGCGAATGGAGGAGAAGATACAACTGCGAACTCTATGAGCTGTACCAAGATGTGGATGTAGTCCGAAAAGCTAAGATTCGTCGACTACATTGGCTCGGCCACATCGAGCGAATGGACAACAATGTTCCAGGCAAGAGGATCTTCGAATCCCAGCCCCCAGGTTCGAGACGACAAGGAAGAACCTCCGTTTTAAAGACCAAGCCATCGCGGGTGCCAGAGGGCTTAGTCTGGACAACTGGAAGCAGCGTGCTCGGGATCGCAGAGGGTGGAAGGCTGCCGCATCTCAGGCAGGGACTCCTCACGGGTCGGGAGCCCGTTAAGTAAGTAAGTAAGTAAACCTCATACAAAAAACTACAAACTTAAAAAAGGTAAATAAATAATTTAAAAATCTAATTATTTGTTTTGATACAGTTAACAATCTGATGTAAAGATACATTGATACATTTTTCAAAAGAAAAATATACATTTTTCATAAAGTTAGCGGTAACACCTGCTGTTGATTGTCAAATATATGGTGTTTGAAGCCCAGTTTAAGATTAATGATACCTACATGACAGTTTTTTCCAAAATGGATTCCCTGGCGCAGTAATGCAATTGTGTGCGTTTGCTGGCTCAATTGATTTAATTTGCATGCAAAAACATATACAGACACTTTTCTACGCCTTTTTAAAGCAAAATTTATTTGGATAGTGAGAGACTAAAAAATTCTTTCAGTTGACTACCTGTACAATTACTCATATTATGTCGTATCTATAAAAACCAAACAGGAATATTCAATGATCGATTAAAAGATACCGTAAGTAGTTTTGTCAATTTATAATTTCTTTAAAACAAATTCATTTCTAAGACACAACCGATTTTAATACAAAATGCACCAAAAAACGTAAGGAAAGGCTACAGTCCGCTTGGGGCGAACAGTACGATATCCATATCCCTATATGCCCCAAAGAAAAACGCATTAAGAAGGTAATAGATATCATTTCATTTTATGAAATTTATAAAAAAAAATATTTTTTGAAAAAACGATCCCAAAAAGTGGGCGTGGCCAACAACTTTGTATGGGTGATATATTGGAACAAATATTTGCTAAATATCTAGTTAAACATTTTTTTTGAGTTTCTATGAAAATGTTCGCATTTTAGTGAAAAAAGCCCACAAAAAGTAGGCGTGGCAAAAAATCGTATATGACTTATAAAGGAGGGCAGTGCATATCTTGTGAAGGTTCCAATACTCTATCTCTCTATTTAAATTGTGGGCGTGGCAGTGGGCGGATTTAAAAACTTTTAACACTTTACCATTTCGGGACCCTAAGGAGTATATGCTCTAAATTTCAGCTTCCTAGCATAAATTTAAAGGCCCCAAAAGTTGATACGGACGGACGGACATTGCTAAATAGCCTTAGGATTTGGTCCTGATCATAAATATATATACTTTTATGGGTCTACGACAAATATTAAGTGGTCTTACAAACTATATGTCAAAATTAATATACCCTTAAGATAGGGTATAAATATTCAAGATGTGATGGCATTCTAGGGTAATTTTCAGAAAACGCGTTGTAATTTAAGATAGAGGTATTATATATTTTTAAAGTTAAAGGTACAATTAGTCGAAAATGTTAAGGTGACGTGATATGACGTGATAGCTTAAATATAACTGGTGATTTTTTAAGAGCTAAGTTTTTCAGGTTGGCTGCACTGGTTAGTAATGGCGTCCAAACGTCATCTGTCAAAGTGAAACATTTTCAGTATACTCTGCCATTTAATCATGGAAAGACTTATAAACGAGAAAATTCGCGCTATGTGAAAAATGTGAAAATCCGCTGTTTTATCGAATAATTAAATTGTGTTCAGCGATTAGGCTCATTTCTGGGCTAAGCGAATCTGCCGCATCTGAAGAAGAAACGTTGCCGACAACAGCGAACGATATCGAGCCATGATACGCAACTTTTTTTTGCCCCAGTTAGCTGAGTTGAACTTGGTTGACATGTGGTGTCATCAAGATGGTGCCACATGCCACACAGCTCGTAAAACAATGGAAATGTTGAAGGATGAATTTGGTGATCAGCTTATCTCTCGAAATGGCCTCATGCGATTTAATGCCTTTTGATTATTTCTTGTACGGTTGCGTAAAGTCGTTAGTCTATGCGGACAAGCCGAACACGATTGAAGCCCTACAGGATAACATAACACGAATAATTCGTGGAATACAGGTCGAAATGCTCGAAAAAGTGACGCATAATTGGACCTTCCGTATGCACCATTTAAAACGTAGCCCCTGACAACATTTACATGAAGTTGTCCTTACAACGTAAATGGCAAAGGCTCTAACGAAGTTTTATTCAATTTAAAAAAAATACGCTTATAAAATCACCCTTTTTACTGAAAAGTGATAGAGGAGTCCAGGACCCAAAACACGGTTCTACAGTTAAGGCTACTGATTTTATGAGAAACGAGTTATTCTTTTTTTGCTTTCTCGTATACATTAGTATACTAAAGTCTTTTATTGTGCTTTGGATTTTTAACACTTATGTTAAAAGTGTACAATGTTCGAAATTTTGAGAAAATCTATCAAATGTTACCATTCTTGTTAAACCAATTCAAAAACGCATCTCATGAGCACCGGGAAAGTTTCGTATGATGCAGTCGTTCACATATTTGGTTGCTGTTTGTTAAACTATATTATTATCTTGCATTTGCTTTCTGTTCAGATTGAAAAATATTTAATTGGAATTTGAATGGGAAATTTGAGAGCTACACTGTCTATAGCTAGACGGACTAGAAATTTCACATCTACAAAGAAAACAATAACCAATTTAAAATAGTGCTTCATTTGACATAAAACAAATCAAATTTTAAGTAAAAATATCGGATTCCCTATCCCTATTATCGGATTCCATGAAAAACTTTTCCTGAGAACTACCAGGACAAAACTATGCATTTTAATAGCTATGCATGTTTGTTCTCACTCAACGTTATTTCTTTTTATTCGAAACAACTATCAATATGAGATAAAAAGAAATCAAAACAAAATATATAGCCATAAAAAACTTTTCATTTGAGCTACTGTCCGTTTATATCCATTCCAATAATTGGGATGTAAGTAGCAACCTCACATATCTATTTGTCGAACCATAACAAACATCGCCCGTAGAGAGCACATTTATAACATCTTCTCGACAACCCTTCCTAGTCAATGAACATAATTTAAAAACTTTTCCACTTAAATTACCTAAATTCTGAAGACAATTTCGAATATGGCAACTAAAAGACGCAGTGGACCGCTCAACGAGACCTTCTTTGGTGAAAAAATGTTCTGCTGAAGTTCTGTCAAGGCGAACTACATTTATTCTTTTCAGGGATACCATCCTACCCACGACTGTTGAAATTACCTTTCATTCAGGATATACCACTCTATCCACGTATTAGCTTCATTTTCCAAAGTTTAGTTCGTAGCGTTCCAAGTGGTCATCACTGCGACTTCTTGCAAAGAAAGTAGCCTTCACCGTATTATATTATTCAGCCAAAATTCTTTGAAAATATGAAAACCGCGCACTTTTGCATACTTCCGTAAGCAGTGGGTGATTTGGGTTAGCATACTATCCCTATGTAACCTAACTTCAAAGCTGCTGGCAATGGCAGAATTAATACCAAATATTGCCAAACCAGCTTGTAGACGGAGAGGAGATAAGAGAAAAAAGGAGCCACTTGCACCGCAAATTGTAGCGTCACCCTGAAGTTGAACGCTGCAGGTATGAGACTTAAATGGAAAATAAGAGCACTTTCAAGCACTGAGGTAGAACTGGATGATTTCCATAGCCCCTTACTATAAGCATTGGGTAGAGTTGATAAATGAGGGAAAGAAAAGTAGAAAAGGTAGACGTTTGTTGCTGTAGTGTAACAAAAATTCATTAGGGCAGCTGGCAAAGTTTTGTATCCCTATGGGAGAACAATGGTAGGGGATGGTGGTGTTGGTGGTGGTGGTGGCTTGGTGAGGAATCTCTCCTGTTGCAATTGCATCCGTCCATTGAACATGAACGTCAGGTAAATGGAGCGTGGTCGAAAATTCGCCAGAGAAATGTTTTTTTGTTTCTGTTTCGTACAATAGGTGCACGGAAATGGACGAGGCTGTATAGTCAGTGGGAGCCTTGGGGGTTATTTTTATCAAATTTTATGGTCGTGGCTTTTGTGATCTTGATGATGTCGAGTTTTGAGGTTGACTTTTACAGTTTTTGTGTGTGTTTATATTTTTGTATCCCTTTTTTGGGTTATCCCTGAGTGAATGCAAATTCAATATTTTCTTTTTGTAATGGACGAAAAGCAGTAAAGCAGGGAAATTTTAAGAACAAGAAGAATAGCCATTCTTTCGTGATTCAAAAGTTAAGTTTAGAAGTACAAGGGCAGGTTTAGGGTTTTAAATTCCGAAAGGCGATAAATGACTTTAACATTTAAGATTATTTATAGGACGGTATAGGAAATTTAAGATTTTAGATTTAAGATTGTGCGAATGCGGTGTTTTAGTAGAACTCGTTTACTTTCGTGACTTAGTAGTATGCAACAATATATGTTTGATTTTTCGTCAAAATGACATGGGCCAATGCCCATTTTTTGCCAATGATTTTAACTACCTTAACTTTCTCGTTTACATTAGTATATGTACTGCCAAAAAGTTCTAATTGCCAAGAGTCAAACATATCTGGAAACGTGCTGCAATGCTCTATTTTTCTACGATTTTAGAAATTCTAAGTTGTCAATAACAAATTAAGACCGAAAATTGCATATTTGCTAAGAAAGTCCTAAATCCCATAAAATTATATGAAGATAGTCTTTCGTACTTCACATTTTCGAATTCTTTACGTTAATGATGTTACTATTTGTGTTTTTCTAAAAAGTCTTAGAACTATTTAAATAAACTTCTTCGAATAGAGTTCGGCCAAGCAGCTACCGTGAATGGTGTTCGCTATGGCGAGATGATAACCCACTTATTGTAGCCAGAAATTGAGGATATGGACCTGGACGTACTTCCTCTTTTAGGCGAAAAATTTAAAGGCCGTGTTTTCTCACACCGTGGCCATGTTAATTGGACGCTACGATTATGTGATTTGACACCGTTGGATTTTTTTCTTTGGGGATATCTAAAAGAAAAAGTGTACGTCAATAAGCCAAGAATAATTAAAGAGTTAAAGGATGAGATAATTCGGCACATTAACGACATTGAACCTCAATTATGTCTCTGAGTCATTGAAAATATGGACCATCGAATAGAGGTATGCCACCAAAGCCGAGGCGAGCATTTGGCCGATATTTTTTCCCAAATAATTGTCATAGATACTTCTATAATAATAAAAAATATATTACAATAATTCTCTGAAAATTTGTTGTTTTATTTTCAATATTAAATCGTGCGTTTTCGTTCGACCAGCTTTTTGCTCAAAAGCGCAAATTGGATCTGTCAAACTAATTGTTAAAGCCAATTGTATTTCCAACATATGAAGTGAATTGTTCAATAAAATGTCTTAGTGCAAACCCATTAAAATTGAAACAGAAACATATAGGAACGCTACATTCCGCTTGGGACGAACAGTATGATACCCTATCCATATCCGTCCCCATGAAAAAGGGATAGAAAACACAAAGGATGACATTTTATTTTGTTTTCTTACAAAATCATAAAAAAATCGCCCCCAAAAAGTGGGCACAGCCAAAAATGTGGAATATTGAGTCTAAATATTTTGTAATACTTTTTTATTTTCTTTTCTAAGCAAATTTTCAAAGAAAACGACATAAAGTTAATAAAAAAATTATAAAAAACTTCAAGGTGGTATGCTGCAGGATGTGAACCAGTTTTCCAACGCACTTAACCACTAATCCACTTTATATTCCTTTATATTCCAAATTTGTAAAGGAAGTCTATGTATTTTTTTTGAAGGGCTTAATGCTCTCTTCTATAAATTTTAGCTTTAAGATAGGTTTTTGTATATGTACCAAACTTTAGCTTCCTAGCTTAGATTTGAAGGCGTAAATATTGGTAACGGACAGACGAATATTGCCAAATAGTGTTATATTTTGATGCTGTTCATTAATATATAGGTTCCGCCGAATAACTTTTTTTTTTTTTGAAACAGGGCGCAAAACATCGAGTGTAGCTTCGGCTGTGTGGCACGTAGCGCCGTCCTGTTGAAAGCAAATATTGCCAATATCCTCCTCTTCAATTTTGTGAACAGAAATTCGTTCAACATGGCCCGATAACGATCGCCATTGACTGTAACGGCCACTCCTTGCTAATTTAAAAAAAAATGAAAAATCGCCCAATTACGCCGCAATATTTCACAGCGTTGTTCAAGCGTATACACAACCATATTCGTTCAGCGGAAAGATATAACTAATTATCTGTCAAATCAGACATGAGCTAAGTGTTACCATTAGCGAAATAAGCACTAGTTGAAAAAAAAAACGTTAGATGGCGGACCCTTTATATACTTTTAGGGTCTTTCTACGATGATAATTAAGGGGAGTTACAAACTATGAGTCAAAATTAATATACTCGTAGGATAGGGTATCAAATTCTTCCTTCTTCTCCGAAGCCCAAGATAATTTCTTTGATAATTTGTTGTGTGCTCTGTTGTGAATTATGAAAGACGGATATAAACTCGGCAGTATGAATAAAGTGAAAGCATTGAAGCCCTCTCAGGTAAACTAATTCACTGGAAACAAATTATGAGTTTCGTTGGGACGCAAAATACTTCCAACAGCTGCATTTTACCTTCTCAATAGAAATCAAATTTTAACCTTCTAACCTACGAAAATAGCTATCTGCATGAAAAGGTCCTTCTTGATTCTTTTGCCTTTAGCTCTGGTGTATTTATAGCAACGGCTGTAACTAAGATCGAAATACAAGTTGCAAAATGTTGATAGATTTTGATTGAATGAAATGTAACTCATAAATGTTGGATTTTTGATTTTTAATTTTACAATACTGACTTTAGGAAGAGCGACACAAAAAACTAGAAAATAACATCAAAAAATATCTCACTTCTGAGTATTTCAAAATTGAAATGTATATTTTTATATAAACGTTCTTCGAGAAATTCTGTGATGTGGAACCTCTGTAACGCTACCGTCTAATAGAGCTTGCCGTTTAAAGCTACTAACGGGAAAAAATCACATATAGGCAAGCCTGGATACACATTATAATACATTATAATAATGTTTCAGTCTTTCGACCGATTTTAAAGATCTCCTGAGTTAGGGTACTAAGCATAAATTAGGTAAGCCCTTAAGTGCAGTCTTATACATAAAACTTGTTCCATATCTATTTGATATTCACAATATAAAGCACAACTATTTTATTATTTACAATAATAATAACATAAACCTTTGCTTCGAAGCGGATCTTGATCTACTGTTCCTTCATTATGCACAATCTGAACAAGCGTTAAAATGATCTTTAATGCATTAAGATTGATTTATGATGGAGTTATAGCCAATTGCCCTGCTAGAACAAGCTGACTTTAGGAGCTGGTTTAACATTTAACATGGATTCGAAAAGGCCATTATACATATATAAAATCTTAAGGCACATTGAGAATAATAATATATTTCCTGCAGAACATGAACACACCAAGTTTTACGAATAAAGCAAAACATTAAACAACATTTGAATGAAAGCCAAAGTACAGCTACGTTATTTTCGGTTGTCGAAAAAGCTTCTGATTCAGTCTGGCATAATGGGCTGATTTACAAACTTACACAACTTACTTCCACGTGCATCTTATAAGAATTGTTAACTTCTTTCTAGCAGAACATTTCAAGTTTGTTAAAATTTGAGTTACTCCCATTCCCCAAGGATCTGTTTTAGGACCCAACGTGCATAGCGTTTATACATCTATCTTTCCAGATGATACATGTGTTTATTCCTCGAATAATTTTGGCTTGACGATCGAAACATATCTGCAATCCGCCTTAAACACATTTTAAGACTATTTAAAAAAATCGAAAATAAAAATAAATGCTCGAAAATTTCACAATAAAAAGAAAAACCTTCTAAATATTTGCCAAGCCGGCAAGACTTGGTGGGTTTCCAATTGAATGGAGCAATACAGTAAAATATTGTGGAGTTATCATAGGTAAAAGTGATTGAAAAATTAAATAAAACAATTAAAATTCTCTGCCTTTTTAAAAACCGAAAATCGTACCTATGTAACGAGAATTAAGCTGTAATATAAATACAAAGTTATTTTTCAAGCTAAATTGTTTTATACAGGACCAGCTTTGTTTTGGCAAAAAGCCATATTTTTAAATTACGAAGAATGCAAAATAGAGTTTTTAAAATGATTTTCAATCTGCTATGCAACATTGCAAATATATAAGTCGTTTCTGATCTGAAAACTATTTTATTGCAAATCTACAATATGTAAATATAACTTCACAGTTACTAGTTCGTTTAATAAGATAAAAGTTTATTAAGATAAAATCAAAAAGGATATCTATGTCGACGATTTGATCACTCGCCCAAAGATATCGACAAAATTTATGAGTTTTAACTCCGCCTTGTTATGCCAGTAGCATGCCGGTCCCAAGCCCGGATAAAGGAGGTGTTGGAGGCAACGGTTTTTAACCTATCCTCTGTAAAATAAATCGTTAGTGTACTCTAACCTACAGGAGCAGTAATTAAAACTCAAAACATTAAGGAATGAACAACCTTAAGGATGTTAATACTCCAGGTGGTACTGGCAATAGCCAATGGTCGTGGTATTCTCGACTGCGGCTGGGGCTCGGATTCTGGAGGCCCCAACATTCATTGAACACACAAGCGACTCTTGTGGCTCTATGTCCGACTCTTTGGGCAAACTGAGCATGAGTAAGGATGCTACCCACTGCACCGCCGCTGACCGTGATATCTCAACGGTTGAACGGGCTCCTGAAGTGGCTGGCTTTGAGGTGCACCTCACTAAGGGTCAGCGAAAGAGGAAAAGGAAGCAGCTGAGCGATCTGCGGCGCAAAGAAGCTCCACAGGCTGAAGGCGCAAGCACTCCGGTCGGCTCTTCGGTTGCGTCTATGAAACGGGATAGGTCGGTGGAAGTCTCACAAACGGATGCTGACCTGACCCCTTCATCAGGCAATGCCTCCTCTTCTGCTGAACCGAAAAACAAGAAGAAGCGACCCAATACTGGGTGCAGCACTAGTGGACAGAACTTTGTCGACGCGGACGGCTCTGATGGTAGGTGTGCGCCTAAAAAACCATGTGCTAAACGCAAAAGAGTGCGAGTTAAGAAGCATTCCTACAAGAATGCTGCTGTCTCCTCTTTAGCAGTTCGCATTGGGAAAGCGGGCAATGATAACAGTATGAGTGTTGCAGAGTCCGAACACTGCAAAACTCATCTTTTGGAGCTGGCTGCGGCAACAAATGCTTGCATTCAGGTGGAGGGCTGTATGTTAAACGACGGAACCCTCATGGTGAAGACCTCATCACAGAAAACCTCTGAATGGATTAGCAGTATGGTGCCGAAAATCCCTACACTTAGGACTTCATCTTTTGAGGTCTACAAACCACCCAAGCTTACGCGGGCTGTCTGCTGGATCCCGGGGAAACTAGAGAAATCGGCGGTTGTGCTTAAGCGTTTGCAAACCCAGAATCCTGGTCTCGACACAAAAGCTTGAATTGTCCGTTCACACAAGAAGAGTAAAAACCGCCACAATGAAGGTGGTAGTTCTCTTGTTGTGAGTATAGACATGGCTGCTGCCGAGATCATCAAATCTAGGTACAACATGCGTCCCTATCTGCATCTTGGCAGGATCCATTTCCAATTCAATGTCAAACAGTGCTAATAGTGGACGTTACCCAGAGTATTAATCCATCTTGTTTACTCAAATTAACCTACAGCACTGCAAGGCTGCTACCGCCATTTTAAGTAGCAGGCTTGTGGCTTGTAGAACAAAATCACACATAATATCCATCCAGGAACCATGGGTGTGGAAAAGTCGCATCTGTGGTCTTGGTTGCTTGAGTGATTTATACCACGTTCTTTATGATGAGCAATCCGAAAGACCTAGGACTTGTCTTATTGCATCGAAATCTTTTACAGCTACTATGATCAAAAGCTTTTGTAGCCAAGATTTGGTAGCTGTTTCTATAACTTACCATACAAATGATAACTGGGAAACCTTTGTTGCTGCATCGGCTTATTTCCCCAATGACTCTCTAACCCCTCCTCCAACAAAGGCTGTTGTAGAGCTCGTAGAGTTTTGTGAATCCAAAAGGTTAGTTCTTGTCTTGTGCTGTGATGCTAATGCTCAGAACACTGTTTGGGGCAGCAGCAAATGCAACATAAGGGGAGATCGACTTTTGGACTTCATTTTATCGTCTGATATTACCATCAACAATGTAGGTCATCAACCTACCTTTATTACAGCCAGAAGACATCAAGTAATTGATGTTACCCTGTCAAACAGGCATTTGAAGTCTATCATAAATTGGAAGGTATCGCCTTATAGCACCTTATCGGATCACAGAAACGTCGAATTTCAAACCTACTGCGAACTTTCGCTTTCGCCTTCCACTCAAACTTAGATCAAGACAGGGAGTGGAGAGGTCTGCTCAGGATCTGAACAACGTTCTCACCAGCTGCTTTGAACTTGCGTGCCCTGTTTCTAAACCCCCTGCAGAAAATCGGTACCCTGGTGGAACTCCGAACTGCAGTGTCTTCGTAAAGAAACTAGAAAGCTGCTAAATTAGTGGAAGACTGGAATCTTTATCGATCGAAGCAAAACGTTTTTAAGAGACTTATTCACAAGTCGAAAAATGACTCATATAAAAAGTTTTGTGAAAAGGTCGAATCTCTAAGTGCAACTAGTAGGCTTGTTAAAGTCCTCCAAAGGAACAGACCAAGTAAACTGGATGCAATCCTTAAACCTGATGGCACCTTAACCTGATACACTGAGACAAAGGCGGAGACTTTCAGTCTTCTACTTGAGACTCACTTTCCGGGAAATCGGGTTACTACGTGTTCTTCAGCCCTTCAAACGACTGTGGCTACATTTGAACCGACTAATACCACGCGGCACAGCTGGTATTTTGCATCGGGAGTGGTGACTGATGATGCTATCAAATATGCCATTGCATCTTTTGAGAGTTTTAAGTCACCTGGTCCGGATGGAATTTATCCAGATTTGCTGAAACAAGGTTTAAGTCAGGTTTTGCCAATGTTGAAAAGAATTTTCACCGCGAGCTTGGCCTTGGCCTATATACCTTCCCCATGGCGAATGGTTAAAGTGGTTTTCATACCAAAAATTGGTAAGTCTGACTACACTCTAGCCAAAAGCTTTAGACCTATAAGTCTGTCTTCCTTCTTACTGAAAAGTTTGGAAAGACTGGTTGAGCTGCATGTGCGCAAAGTTGCTCTTCGATCACACCCTCTCTCTGAGATGCAACATGCCTATCAGCGCGGAAAATCCTGCGAGACTGCGCTTCAAAACCTTGTTGGTAGGATTGATAGTGCCCTTGACCGGAAGGAGTACGCGTTGGGCATTTTCGTCGATATTGATGGTGCTTTTGATAATGCGACCTTTGACAGTATGTGTAACTCAGCCAGACAGCATGGTGTAGATGAAACTTTGGTGATTAAAGCAATGCTAATGTACAGGACGTTGGTAGCGGATGCAGATTGTGGCAAGTGCGTCATAACAGGGGTAAATAGGGGCTGCCCTCAAGGTGGTGTTCTGTCTCCCATCCTATGGTGTATGGTGGTAGACTCTCTGCTTACGGCTCTCAACTTTCCTGGAAACTACACTCAAGCTTATGCGGATGATGTCGCCGTTCTTTCTGTCGGTTCAAATCTAGGGGCTGTCTGCTCTCAAGCGCAGATATCCCTGGATTTGATCGATGTCTGGTGCACTAGTAATGGGCTTTCCTAAATCCTCTTAAAACCACAGTTGTTATCTTTACGAGAAGGAGAATCATCACTGGCCTGTCCCATCTCGTGCTTAAAGGTGTCACCATCCCTATATCCGAAGAAGTCAAATATCTGGGTGTAATCCTTGATAAAAAACTTCTGTGGTCCAAACATGTCGAATCGAAAACCGATAAAGCGCTGTCGACCTTCTGGCAGTGCAAAGGCGCTTTTGGTAAGACATGGGGCTTGTCTCCAAAACGGGTCCTTTGGATCTATACGGCCATGATTAGACCGCTACTCTCATATGCATCAGTTGTTTGGTGCAACAGGCTTTCGCGGAAACGTGTTACTGCTTCTTTTGCCAAACTCCAAAGAACGGCTTGTCTCGGCTGCACAGGGGCCTTCCCTAGCACCCCGGGCTCTGCTCTAGATGCTTTGATGAATCTTCCTCCCCTTGACTTATATATCATGGGATGTACGCTAAAATCATCTTTCGCTTGAAGAGAGGTGGTTTTTGGTACCATGCGCAATGGAATTTTGAAGAACTTGCTCGAGAATTATCCTTTGACCCCTGTCTTATGGGAATGCCGACTGATGCAATGACACCAGTCAACTTTCCACAGGTAACGGAATGGCTTCGGTCAGACTCTGAACCATGGATTGAATGCCATCGTATTTTCACGGATGGCTCCAAAACCGGGCAGGGGTCTGGTGCTGGTGTCTTTGTGGAATGCGATGATATACGACTTTACTACCCCTTGGGTAAACATGCATCTGTTTTCCAAGCGGAGATTTTTGCCATTCTAATGGCAATGCGCTAAATTGTGAATAACAGGTGGAGGGCTAGAGGCATTTGCATCTGCAGTGATAGCCAAGCTGCATTAAAAGCGCTTCTAAACCCTCTTACCTTGTCCAAGTTAGTGCTAGAACTCAAGCTTTCTCTGAATTTAGTCGGAAGACTGAACACAGTGAATCTTGTCTGGGTACCAGGTCACACTGGCATCCAGGGAAATGAGATCTCGGATGAGCTTGCTAGGCAAGGTTCAGAAGAAGTTTTCTCAGGACCCGAACCTGTGTTGGGTCTGCCTGCGTCTTTAGTCATGTCGTCTATCGAATCTTGGGTTTCTCGTGAACACAAGATTCGGTGGCGTGATTGCGGTGGATGTAGACGGACCTACTGCGCCCGGACATTTGCAAAAGGTCAGCATCTTTTCTTCTATCTCTGAGGAGAATCGACTGTAGGCTGCTTGTGGGCGTTCTTTCGGGCCACCAAGCTTTTGCTAAACACTTAAATGTGTTGGGCTTAAGCGACACCACTACCTGTCCTGCTTGCGGTGAGGAGGATGACACAGCAGAACACTTTCTCTGCAGTTGTCCGGCCTATGCTCGCATCAGGTGGCGGATCTTCGGGGCTGACGTGGTGAGTGCCGAACATCTAAGCTCTTTATCACTGAAGCTCCTTCTCGTTTTTCTTCGAAAGATGGGAAAACTAAGTACATTAATGTAAGGTGTCTGAATGGTAGTACAATGGACCTGTAGTTGTGTCTGAGCGCTCCATCGGATAGCAGCAACCTACGACAAAAAAAAAAAAAAAAAAAAAAAAAAGCGGTACTAGGTCGGGCGAAGTTTGAAATTCGCAAGTGGTTCTCAAACGAACCATCATTCTTATCATCTAATCCAGATGCCAATAAAAGCCCTTGCGAATAAACGATGCTGACATTATTAAGGCTATTGGTCCACTTGGATTAATAAATCCAATTATAGTAAGGGCAAAGATATTTTTGCAAGATTTTTAGATATCCAAGGTCTAGTGGGATGAGCCATTGTTACAGGATTTACATATGCAGTGCGTTACGTTTAAGTCTGAGTTGGATCAGCTGCAGAACATACGAGTTGAAAGGAGTATATACGACTAGATGACGTCAATTGGAAGGTGCAAATTCATGGATTTGCAGATGCGTCATCGTAGGGTTGCTGCATTTATGTGCGCTCTGTCACAGGGGAATAAGTTGAGGTGAAATTATACTGTGCCAATTCCCGTGTCACTCCGAAGAAAGTCCAAACAATCCCTCGCATAGAACTTTGTGCAGCTGAATTATTAGTGCAGCTTTTGGAAAAGGTTTTGAATAACTTTCATAAGAAATAAACAAATAATTGTTTAGTGCGCTGAAGAGGGTATAGAATTAAAACACATCCCTCCTAGGTCACAGCATTTTAGAGGACTGTGGAAAGCCGCAGTCAAATCTTTTAAATGCCATTTCCGTCATGTGATGTTTCAAACTGTATTAACTGTTGACGAATTTGGTACAATGGTAATTGAAATTGAATCTATTCTTAATTGTGGACTGATTTCGCCAATGTCATCCGACCCTAATGATTTATTTCTCATTGGAGAGTCACCCGAGCAGTACCCGAACCATGGCTAGATGAACCGAAGGCTATTTTTTCGATCGATAGAAGCCAGGGCATTTTGTGTTGATAGCAGGAGACAACATTCCATCACATCATTGGAAAATTGGGCGCGTAGTGACGTCAATAAATGACCGTGATGGAAAAGTACGAGTCAGTACATCTTTCAGCTGTCAAGCCCTTTTGGGTTTGTAAAGACATCGCAATCTATGGCACTAACAGCTCTTTTGGCATATCTCGCACTGTTCTCTAAGTTGATATTCCGAATATTGTAAAATAGAATTCTGTAAGAGCTGAAAATCTTTGAGTGCAAATTATGTTGTAGATAATACAAGCAGATTTTGTATCCAGAAAAACGATCATTGTACACACCTTCAATTGCAGGAAAACCGTTTTATACAATGCATCTGAATAGTATACGATATACAGAAGACGCCTATCAAATATTGAACTTAAACAGATATCGCTCAATCGCTATAGGGTTGTAATAGTCTTTAGTCCTTGACTTTTCTGTGGCAATATTTTTCAATTTCTTCAACTTTAATTTTCTATATTTTGTCTATTCAAGATTTAACTTATTTAAGCTAACGTCATTCTTAAAGTAGCAGTAACAATATAAACTGTGAATTTTTTTTTCATGATTTTAGTCTTAAAAAACTTTTTCAAACTTTACATGCTCCACAAAAATTCCGCAAGCAAAACATATTGGCGGCACTTCAAATTCCATCGTCGCCTTGGTTGTTTTCCCAAATACACCACCGAACCGACAAATGCATTTGCAGAGGAAGAGCTTTGTGAGTGGTCAACCACCTGGGATTAAAGTTACACTTAAGCGTTAAACTTTCACAAAATACTTTTTCATTGCTGACTCTCGCAGTCAAATTAAGTTCACTTCCTGCCAACATGAAAATACCCAAGCCTCAAATGGAATATTGGAAAAAAAGTTTTCCATTGTTTTTGAGAAAGGAAACACACAGAAAAGAAAACATAAAAAACTTACATGGCCTGCACTTATATGCAATCTCGACAATTTTCCTTCTTTTCGGGCAAGGATCCATACTGATGCCGGACGTCGACGTCGAAGTGCTACTGTGGTAGCTGCTACTGCCACTTGTGTCTCCAACACCGCTGGCTCCTAGCCCATAGAATTGGGGAGAGCCATTGAATTTGCAGTGTTTCTTCTTTTGGCAGGCTTCCACGACTGTCTGTAGGAGAGAGTACTGAAATGACAAAAACAAAAAAATACGTTAAATATTGTAAGTATTTGGGTTAATTCTTTTATCCCACGACTATATGAGTTGGGCAGTTGCACTGAAGAGAGCTGAAATTTAAGTTCAGTAATTTTCGGAAGAATAAAAAATAAAACATATAACCAAAGAGAAACGAATGGAAAATGTCTTTTTCGATGTTATAAATTGTTATATCCACTGAAGGGAGACAGTTTTAATGTCCATGTTTTCGACATCAACAAATTGTCAATAGCCATGGGTTGAGTTTTTTATATTTCCTCTTGTAAGAAAATTGCATTTTGATATACCATGGCGAGTGAACCAACCATTTTTATTTCTGTTTTACGATCAATGGTATTGGATAAGAGTAATCCATATTAAAGTATGCTCATATTCGAAGTGCACACGAGTGAATAATGAATGCATTATTCCATTGCTTCACTGTCAATGTAGTTAATCTATATTTTTGTTTTTAAAAATTATTTACCAAGATGAAGTAAAATGTTTATGTTAACATAAGAATATTTTTGGATTTTTTCCACCGATGGTCGAATAAATTCGACAACTCAATTATTATTCATTTTGATTGATTGTAAACGTGATAAGCTTGGTGAGTTTACAACGTAGTAAATTATCTGTCAACATTTTTAAGGGAAATCTTTTATGTAAAGTTGGTAAACTTACGCAAGAATTTGGTATGATAATGTCATTGTGAGTAAAGCAAGTAGGATCTGTGTTTAATTACGTACCATGTGGTGGGTGCTGGATCAATTTTCAAAGATTCAGACAAGCCACAATTTGGTTCATATCAACTGCATTTATCATTTCGATTAATTGAACCGTTAGCTGTGTAAGAAAAAGCAACAGCGAGTACATCACTTGGGTGATCAGCCTTTCGGAATTACGGGTTTAGCGCTCTCTTTGGAGGCGGAAGGTACCGCTCATGCAACCCTTTACCTTCACTCAGCGTAGGTGACAATTTCAGTACCAAAAAAGGGTGCGAATTATTGTGATGGAATCTGAAGCGTATCGGATGATATTAAATTTTATCGATTAATATTTTATCGAATATTTCTAAAAGTATTTTGAACGTGCACTAAAATATGGTATTCTAATCGTGTTGAAATTTCGAACTGAAACAGTGAATGTGGTAGATATATGTTATACGACTATGTACCTTAAACCCTTTTAAAATAATAAGATGAACCTAAAGAGAGTAATTAAATTTAAAGCTTTGTTAGATGTAGTTATCGAAAGAAAAAACTCAACTTCGATGCACGTCTATACATTTTTTTAAGGAATCTTTTAAAAAGATCTTATGTGGCCTCCTCCTACCTAAAGGAATATATCACAGAGCGATAAGCTCTATAAATCCTACTACACAATGTCTGTATCCTTTTGCATAATTAAAGGATTAATACCGCCTGGCCAGGACTTTTTGAATGGAAATAGAGGTGAGATAATTATTATCGTTGTGTTTCTTGTTTTTACAATTAAAATTTTTCGCAGCATCAACTGAACTTTTTCAAAGGAAGCAATATATGCGCGCGGAAGGTAAATAGATGAGGGGAACTTTATTACATGTTTCAATATGTTGCAGTAAAACACTTCGACTGTGTTGGTTCGGTTAAATCCAACGCTTTTGCTACAGGCGAGAGGATTTTCGAGTTCCATCCAACAGGTTCCACATATGATACCGGACTACAGTTTCAGGGACTATGTCATCGCGGCGCCAGTAGTCCATCATTCTATGAAATAGATTCCGACAAATGCGATTGGATGCCCATAAAGCTACGACTTTCATATGGATATACTTAACGATTTGGAAAAAATTATAATGAAAATAATATAAAAGTCATTGAACGTAAGTTTCGAACGAAAACTAGCACAAACATGTCGCCGGCACCGCAAATGTTGCTCGATACATCGAGTTTCAAAATACAATGTTCCATGAAAGTTTTCGTACACCAGAAAATGCTTCGAAAAATTGTAAAACCAGTTTGAATGCGTTCTTCTTTACTGCTCCTAGAAACTCCCATTTATTAAGTGCAAAAGTCATTAAATGAATCAAAACTTAAAAGTTAAAATAGGTTGACTGTGAGAAGATCTGCCTATATCCTCGTATATGCGGCGTGTTTCTTTCTTCACAGTATCCTTGAAAGTATTTCTGAGCACAAAAAAAAGATACTCTATACGGGTTTTTATTTTATTTTGAAGTTGGTTAAATTGATATAATGCTCGTACAGCAAAACTATTTTCTTTAAAATACATAAAAAACCTAGCAAATAGGTATATAAATATGGATATCATTACAACATTATTTAAGATATCCCACATGATTTTTGAACAATAAAATATATAAATAAAATAGCAAAATGTATGTTGTTTGATAGTACAGTGAATGTAGTAGATATATGTATGATAGAGAATACTAGTCAAAATGATTTGTATGATACGCTGACGCTTTGAATAAAAGTGATGTCAATTGTTTAGTTTTCCTAAAAAAGGGATTAGCGATTATAGCGAATAGCAGCCTCGTAGATGAAAAGGGACTCGTATTTTTAATACAAAATTTCGTATATTCATAAATTTCTAAGAAAACAAAAGCAAAATGTATAACAAAATGTTGTTCTGCTTTTATATTGAAATGAAAGTTAACATTTTCGACGAATTTTTTAACGAAGTATTAAAATAAATTCTTAAGAAAAAAAAAAATGAATTATTCTATATTTAATTTCATTAAGAACATAATCAAACAATAAAATTCGGGATTAAACACAGCCATTTGGAGTACCAACTTACAAAATTAAAATAAAATAACAATATAATCAGATTTCTGCGCCGCCTGGTGTGATAAACTATTCTATTCTATTCTACCGAGTTTTCATACTCTTCTAATTTTACAAAAATGAATTATTTATGTAATGTGGGTAAAAAGTGTGTAGCTACTGTGAAGAAAAAAAACGTCTATTTATGTTGTGATACCATTTATATTTAAATAAGAAAACTATGGTGTACGAAAACCCTGTACGATTAAAATAATCACACTTAAACTGCTACTGCACCAATCCATGCAGCAGCAACGACGCTACTTAATTTTATTAAGTTTGTGTCACTGCTGCTGCTGTGCTACTCCCATGATCAGGAGTTCATTAAATGGACAACAGATGTGACGATGGATATTTTTTTTGCACTGTACAAGAACCGAAAACAAAACGGACCCAGTTTCACTCTAGGGTGTGAGCATAAAATGTGAAACAGGATGTGAAAAGTTGTTCCTTACATTTGGCCACAAAATTGTTTTTTTTTTTTAAATTATCATCATAAGCAACATCAACAATCGTTTCTATACATATCCTTAACCGGGATACGCTCGTTCGAAATTGATGTTTAAACTTTGTGCAGGGTTTGCCTGCGGAGATATAGGAAAAAGTCACAACTTATTTTTTGTTATCGCTTGAAATACTCCCTTCACTGTGACACAAACTCCTCACGCCCATTCATAAGAGTAATGGGCTGTAATTTCACCTGGCGGACAATCCTTGCATGGTGCAATTGCCAGTACTTTTTCACACCATCTAAAAAGGATTTGAACATAGAAAAGATTTTAAATTCATTCAAACGAAACTCTCTCCTTGGTAACATAAATTGTAAAACAACATTTGTGATATCCTTCTCTTCATGTCGTCGTTGTGCTCCTTTGAGACTACAATTTAGAAAAAAAACGTAACTCACTTTTAGATTGGGAAAAAAGCTTCGGATGCGGTTGTGTGAATCACAAATGACAAAAGCCAATGACCGACACCTCACCCCGGCGAGATATGACTTGGTTGGTGGTGACAATGCGATAGTATCGTATCACCCGTAGGTAGAATTTCGGTAACACATCGTTGAGAACGATGGGTATGGGTGTCTGAGGAAACTTTTTAAGCTCCCATTGTACGTTTGGTACAACTAGTTAGTACTGTAATTTTATGCGCCACATATTACCACTGTTAAGGCCTAGTGGCTCAATTTATATTAGTATGCACGTGTTCATAGTAAAGCATTTTCAAAGGAAGGCACGGGTTGGCGGGATGGCTAAGCACTTTTGCTGAAATACGTATGTAGGTATATATGTACGTTTTAATTTTAACGTTTGCTATTGAATTAGAGGAGCAAGACGAACAACTTTATTGAGAGAGGGGTTATTAAAGGAGAAGAGAATTTCGGGATTCAGTTTGTAACCAGACATTTTTCGCGCGGGAAGCAATGTACTTTTCTGTGTTGTCGGCGGTTAATAATGCTTTTTGACATTTCTAAAGTACGCATATTTGAAGCTACAAAGTTTTAAAGTATGCGATTACTAGTTAAGCTAAGAGCTTAGCAATAACTCAGAAAGGGTATAAAATTGTCTAGCCTAGTTAGTTGTTTAATGGTTATGAATGCGGAACTGCTTTGCATGTCTGTGAATTATGTTCCCATACTCATCCATGTATTTAAAGCTTTGCATGGCTGTGAATTATGTTACCATACTCATCCATGTCTTTAAAGTGGCATCTTAAGAATTTAGCTATATGGGTATTGATTTTTTATATAATAAAAATATAATTAGGTAAAATTTGATTAGGTATCCCAACTACAATTACTTAGGAAAATATTCAGGCATCCCTAGTTGGTCTATTCACGATGGTTAGTTAAGATCCGAGGGCAATTTCGGCCTTGGCTATAGATGATATAGTAAGCGCCACGTGAATATTAATTTAGTTTCATGCGAAATCATCCGCTGTTGGTCCCTTTAAAGGAAGGCATTGCGGTAAAAAGAATGCGCACCAAAAAAAAAGGTGCGAATTATTCAAGTACACATTAAATATTCAAATTAGCTACCCTTCAGAAATGGACGTCTCTCTTTTTCCATGCTAACCTTTATTTGTTTTTTAGCAAAGCAAGAAAAGGAAGATACTTCCAAGAGGCTTTTGCAAAGGTGTTTTACGAAATTGTTTTCTTTCCCCCCACGCATCATCGCATCACCCACCACTTCAGGAAAGAACCAAATATAACGGTTCTGCTGTAGGGATAAATTTGGCTTCATCATCGATTTTAAAAATTCAAAGGGCCACTTATTCGTTTGAATAATTTAAACAAGTTGACGCCTCATTGTGAAGGATGACGGTCGTTAAGGTAAAAGGTGAGTTTACGAATTGCTTCAAGATGTTCTCTTTATTTTTTAACACTTACTATTGAAGTGGAGCCACCTTTGTGTATAATGGATGATATTGTTTATTGTTGTATTTGAGTGGTCAAAAGAGAAATTCCCAAAGAAAATGATCTTGTTAAAAACGTTTTATCATTGTCAGTGTTTAAGTGGTATACAAATTGTGCGTATTATGCACTTTAAGGTTGTCTCAAGAGGGATATAAATATCGAATCGGACACCTAATACACCATGAATCTTTGACTGTTTGTGGCCAAATTACACTAAACTAGTTAAGATGAAAGAACATGCGTGTTTTGCATGCACTTTCTTCCATACCAAAGAAAATTCTTTGGTAGGGCTCCTAGACAGTAAGTCTCTGTCAAAAACTCTCAGTTGATGTACTTTCTACGCTGGTAATCCCGGAAAATTTCCAGGAGAATAGAAAATCCCTGTAGATCTGCTTTTTAGTATATTGCGAAATGGCATGCGATGTTTCGGTGGCGAAAAATTTTGCTTCAAGGCGATTTACGTCAAACGCTGCCTATCATTCCAAAATCAATTAAACACTTGCCTGAAGGCGTCGACCCTGTGGCGATGCATGAAGAGATTGCAATTGAAAAGGAACATTAGAGTTGATTTACGAAATAAAAAGTCCGCTGCAGAGTTCTCCAGGTAATTGCTGGCGATGGGCAATGGCGTAATTCCAGTTAATTGAATTTCCACCCAATTTTTTCCCCTTTTTTCGCTCAGAATTATGTTGACAATGATTAGCTGAGTGAGTGCACGAGCGTTTTTGTATGCAAAAAACAAGGATGTCGATGATTTAAATTTATTAAAAATTATCCACCAACTATCGCGTCTCGTTTTTCCGATGACAATTAATAGGTTGCAAGGACAATTACTGTATGTTTGTGGCATCAATCTTATATTCCCATGTTTCTCATATGGGAATATGAGATATCAATTGTATGTAGCGTGCTCGGGTAGCGGGAAGCCTCCGGCTTTGTACGTATACCTACGTGGCCGAGAATAGAACGAACAAATTTGTGTGCCATAAAGCAATTCAGTGAAAAGGCGGAAAGTTCGCTGACAAGTCAATCATTGCGGTTTGATTGAAACACATCGACTATGTTTTACTTCAGTTATTTCCATTCTTTTTAACCTTCCATCCGCGTACTGAGCACTGAGTGACCAAAGGAATTTTCAAATCGAATTTTAACATGTGTATTGGTCGATGACATGCAAGAAAGATATGTGATAAAACTGAAGTGAAAGATATCACAACAAAAACATAAATTTTAAAGAACAGTCAAGTTATCGTATACAAAAATCGCTTTTGACTTACAAGCAGCCACAAAAAATACTGAGTCCTAAAAAAAACGCCAAGTTTGTATTATGAAAAATTTCACAAATAGTATTTATATTTTTATAATTGGAAATTTTATTTCTCTAGCTTTGTTGTAAGCGAAGTTAGAGGGGGGTCAAAAAGGCCTGAGTTCATTCGTGTAAATACGGGTGTAGTGCCAAAGATTCTAAATAAAAACCTTGGCTGGAAAATACCGTGCCTCTTTATAAAAGCAAAATTGTTTCACTTTATATAAAAAATTAAATAAAAAAGGCCCATACAGGAAACAAAGCCTAGCTTCTCCAATCACAGTGTGTGCGAAGATATATTTTTTTTTGACGCGAATGGAATGGAGCTACAGTTTAACGCCGTTTCCGAACGGCAATTAATTTTTAAGAAGCTTCTCATGACTACTCTTACTCTTGGATGTTTGTCAGAAGTTCGCAAGAGGTAAAAGAGATGAAAACTTTCAGGTGGTACACGTCAGGATTTTTCTTATATGAGGTTATAAAGAAAGCAAATTTTTGTAAATAACGCATAACTTGAAATTTTACAGTACACGGGTTGGGGGTTAAAAAAACTTTGAATAATGATTTTGAACCGACCGAATTACAAGAAGCAGCATCGAATTTGAATTGAACGAACTTCCCCGGAAAGCTAGTTTATATTAAAAACAATAACTTTATTTTTGTGAATTGAGCCATTTTTATGTTTTTAGTTTTGGGTAAAATTTCAATCTAAAAAATTGCCTGAACCTTGAAGAGTTTTTGCCTGAGATAAGGCAGCCTTCCATCCTCTGCGATCACGGGCATGCTGCTTTCAATTTTCCATACAAAGCGCTCTGGCATTCTTGCCTCGAACCTGGGGGCTGGATTTCAAAGATCCTCTTGGCTGGAGCTCTATTGTCCATTGGCTCGATGCCGCCAAACAAATGTCCATGGCTTGGCTGTGTGGACTACATCAACATCTTGGTACAGCTCATAAGATTCGCCTCTTCGCACATAGGACTAAATATCCATCGAAGAATTTTTCTTCGGTCCCAGCATTCGGTGAAGAGCCGCTTTTCAGTCTTAAAGTCAGGAGCTGGCTTTCTTATAAAACCCCCGAAAGTTGTTTCGATCGCGAGACTCTTCGATCTCCTTGAGCTGGGAGACTACGTACTCTCTTGTCTTTTGCAAGATCTTCTTTGGTACTCTTCCTAGATGTGTGAATTGTTTGTCCCCTTTTTCTGGTATTCGCAATACGCAATTTTATATTATGATTAAATTTTGGGTGGCTGGTAACTTAGTCTGGTTTCGGCTACCTCTTTGATGTTTTGATGCTACCTGATGTGATGTCGCGATACTTGGACTACTGGTTGTTAGTGTCTGTGGCAGGTGCTCTTTTTAGTCACTGTCTACTTCAGATATTAAAACGTCGAATTTTTTCTTCTGGTCAGTCCGCAGCTTCTTTTCGTTGAATAGTCGAGTTCGAGTGTTTGAATTAATTGCTTTGTGATGGAAATTTTTCTTATCTATTTTTGGATTGTGTCTTATCTGTTTTTGTTCCATTAAGTCGAGAATATGATATTGACTAAGTGGCCGCCACCAGAATTAATGATCGTTCGGGCCCTATTTTTTGCATTTCATCACTCTTGCCAGAACTTCCGGCGATCGGTCTTTGAGTTTTTGTTGGATATTCTCTTTGAGGGAATCAAGAGTCTGAGGCTTATTGTCATAGATGTCTGACTTAAAAGAAATCCCACAAAACGAAGTCTGGCACGAAACCAGGCGCTCTTGCCGGCCAGTGCAAATCGCTAAAACGAGAGATTGGTCCACGCCGCCGCTCATGATGATGATTTTAATGAAAATTTGTCTCACTCGTGTTCTTTTTGAGTATAGCGATTCATGTCTTGTAGACGTGAATTTTTTATCTTTTTACTTTACAAATGTCAAAGTGGAATTCACATTTACCCCCGTTTGCAAAAATTAAAGCATCTTTCGACAGGGTGACGAATTTTTCACCCTCTGGTTTAATATCAAAATTAACCTATGAACACGAAAGTTCACATGCTCCGGGTACAAGGAGTTTAACTTAAATTCTTAAATAGACTTTTAAAATAAAAATCCAAGTTAACTCAACCTATGTAAATTCATATAAAAATGACAGCAATTGACATAAGAAATATTAACTTATGACAACAAAACAGATTCATTTTGCAATACATTTTTAACTTTCTCGTATACATTAGTATACTAAATAGAAAGTTATTGCGATCGTGCAGAAATTTCGAATTCAAACTGAGTATGTGGGATGATATTACGACTATAGAGGAGTCCAAAAAAGTGGGTCCGCCAATGCCGTCCGTCGGTCTGTCTCTCTGTCTAAGCGCCGTATGGCGAAACGGTTCGACAGATTTGCTTCAAAGTTCGTATACAAGGTTTTTGGGGTTACATCTCGAGGCATCTTTCTAGTTTTGTTTTAGCGTTTAAAATAACGGTACCTGCTATACAATTTTTTTGGTGAAAATCTCTTATCAATAATTTTCTCGAAGATGGTTCCAAGGATTTCGGTCTTCGTTTGTACTAAGGATACTTGGGATGGGGCCAAAAATACTACATATTCAGTTTTTAAAAAAAATAATCGATTAACGGTAATTTATAAAACCGCCAATATATCAAAAACTAACAAAGGGAACTTCAAAAAATTTTACTAATTTTTTTATACTGTTAAGTCGAACAAATTTGCGTGCTTCAATTTTTAAATAATTTTTTTTTTATAAACCGATTTTCTTAGATTTAAATTAAATTCGTTTTCTCTAAAATGGCTCTAACGATTTTAACAATTTTTTCGATTTCGAACAATTATGTTAAAAATTTCCAATTTGCGAAATTATATCCAAATCGTAGTGCCGTTTTTGAGAAAATCTAATTTTTCAAAACATAGAAAGTGATTGAAATAAATTTGTCAGCAATCATTTTCAAATCATTTTGTGATTCAAAACGAATCTCATGTACCGAGATATATACCGAAAAACCCTACACAAAAAATTGCTTTGCAATACTTGTTCAGTATCATTTAGCAAGTCATCATGGAAAGACTCATACTGCGACAGCGTCTCCAAATTGTTCAGCTATATTAAGAAAATCAGGATCACGGCATAAATGTCTACAAAATTCAACTTGTACAAGAATTGCAGCCAATTGAAGAATGGGCTCTGAAAAACACAATGGAAATTCGGTGTTTTATCTTGAGATTTTATTCAGTAATAAAGCCCATTTCTGGCTCAATCGATACGTAAATAAACAAAATTGCCCTATTTGGGCTGATGAGAAACCCGAAGAGTATCAAGAGCTATCATTACAACCATTAAAAACAACGGTATGTGTGAATTATTGGTCCATATTTCTTCAAAAATGAGGCATATCAGAATGTTACCGTCAATGGAAACCCTTATCGCGCCATGTTAACGGACTGTTTGCTTTGAGAAATTCAAGCCCATGGTTTCGGTGAGCTCTGGTTTCAACAAGGCGGCGCTACGAGCCATACAGCGCTTGAAACAATGACTTGTTGAGAAATCATTTTGGTGAGCACTTAATTTGACGTTTTCCTACGGTAAATTGGCCGCCTAGATCATGCGATATCACACCTTTGGACTATTTGCTCTGGGAATATGTAAAATATTAGGTCTTCAGGAATAAGCCAGCTACGATTGACGCTTTGAAAGTCAACATTACTCTTGTTATTCGTGAGATACCAGTCGCTATGCTCGAACAAGACGTCCAATATTGGACCTTCTGAATGGGCCAAATCGGGAATAGTCGTAGCCAACATTTACATGATATAATTTTCAAAAAGTAAATGTAATAAATTGTTCTTTTAACCGATAATAAGAATTTTGAGTTCACTTTCAAATTAATGGGTTTTATTTAACATTATAAATCAAACCAGTATAAGCAAATATAATCCTCAGTTCTGTCAATTTAAGCTTAAAAAAAATTAAAAGAATTGTTTACAGTGTAAAAAACATATTTTGTATTAAACAAGCAATATTATTTTAAAAGCTTGGGTATCTGCTAATGTAATTTATATATGTGCGAACCTACTGTAAATTGTCATAAGAAATTTAAGCAAAAACAAAAAACATTTCAACAACTTTCTGACAATCTGTTAACTCTTAGGTCTAAATACGATAATGTCTTTCCATGCCCCGCTCTGTCTATGTATTTTAATAACACATGCCATTATGTGAACGTACAATAAAAAATATATTTCGACTGTTGCAAGTGTAATCCTTATCTCTACATTTGAATGTATACAGAACGTATACATCGAACGAGTCGCAATGTACACTTCTGTTAAAGTAGATTAAATTCATTGGACATCCTCATTGTTGTTTCTCGGCCACAGTTCCAATGATATTTTAAGACTCTTCTTTGTTATTTAAGACAGTTTTACCCCATTGTCTGTCATGACTATTATTTACCTACTCCCCAACGAATAATTTCAAATGCTATCAAAACGAATTCGTTCCAAGTAACAGCTGCTGCACTTGCAAATAATGTTCTTTTGTTTTATTTTTCGGGAAAGGGAATGTTTCCAAGAAGCTCACTTAAAGCTGGATTTTATTTTGAATTATAAATCGTAATCATCCTCGCATCATTTCGGACGAAGCTAAAATCTAAAGCAAGATTCAAATCAACTGCAAATAAATTCGAGTAGAATAATACTCTTATTTGCTAAATCTAACAAACTCACTGTAGGGATTTGTTGAAGGAAAATTAAAAGCAAAGCGTATCATTCGTTACATTCTTCACTAAGCAAAGTATTCCGGAAATCCACTTCCGCAACGTTGATCACAACCAAGACTCAATAGATTTATACACTTACAAATAAACTTACATGTGTGTATGTGAAAAGATACTACTGAAACAGAAATAAACAATCGTACATGTGCCGAAGAGTTTTGTTTTATCAAGAAGTTCAATTCGGTGTATGTATTTCTATTCTTTAATTAAAGCTGCAAGAACTCTACCGTTGACTCACCGCGATTTTACTTTCCACATCCCCCATCTTTTATTTACATGTGGCTAAACTTTAATGGAAATCCTCGAAAATGCGGAAACAAGAAAAGGAAAAAAAAATCAGGACAATATACCTACATTTCTCTCAATTTTTTTAAGTAATAGATTCTCTCAGCAACGTACTATAATAGGCTGCTGGGTTTGCTGTTCTTTGAACGCACTTCACATCTAACAACATAGCGAAAAGAGGATTCTATTCTGCATCTACAAAGGTTTATTCGCGTTATGCACGGGACGAATATTTTTTTGCCAAAATTTCTCGTTCAAGTTTTGATGTTGGGAAGTTTTCAGATTCAGACTGAAAAGAATGACGAACTGCTACGAAACGCAGAAATAAATAAGACTGGATCCCGTTCAGTTGTTTACCAAGCAACAGACCTGTTTCCTGCATGTACACACAATAATCGGAAGTTTTTCGAGAAGTTTGCTTTGCACTAAATCGACTATACCAGTGGTAGAGATTATAAAATTAATTTTTGCAAGACTGCCAGGTACTCCTTCCAGGATTATTGTGTATGTGAAATGCAATATTTCAAATTGTGGTGCTCGAAATTTCGAGTGCTCGTACTTTGCTAATAAATCAACAACAAACAAGTTACAGTGAGTAATTTTCAAGTAAAATCTTTCGAATTCAAAGTATTCTTTGCGCGTACTGATGCTATTCTGTAACAGAGCCAGTCATCCTTGTATGATTCCTAAGTGTTATGATAGTTTCGAAAGTGGTGCCAGTAAGTAGGTATGTATACCTATTTTAGTCCGATTAGGTTGGTTTGAGCTGAAGATGTTGGTCGGTGTTATGCTCCCGAGGCACTCTGTGGTATTCCTTTTGGCTTAGCATTTCGAATGAAATCTTATTCTCCTGGGGGGTGATTGCCCTATTTGGGCTGATGAGAAACCCGAAGAGTATCAAGAGCTATCATTACAACCATTAAAAACAACGGTATGTGTGAATTATTGGTCCATATTTCTTCAAAAATGAGGCATATCAGAATGTTACCGTCAATGGAAACCCTTATCGCGCCATGTTAACGGACTGTTTGCTTTGAGAAATTCAAGCCCATGGTTTCGGTGAGCTCTGGTTTCAACAAGGCGGCGCTACGAGCCATACAGCGCTTGAAACAATGACTTGTTGAGAAATCATTTTGGTGAGCACTTAATTTGACTTTTTCCTACGGTAAATTGACCGCCTAGATCATGCGATATCACACCTTTGGACTATTTTCTCTGGGAATATGTAAAATATTAGGTCTTCAGGAATAAGCCAGCTACGATTGACGCTTTGAAAGTCAACATTACTCTTGTTATTCGTGAGATACCAGTCGCTATGCTCGAACAAGACGTCCAATATTGGACCTTCTGAATGGGCCAAATCGGGAATAGTCGTAGCCAACATTTACATGATATAATTTTCAAAAAGTAAATGTAATAAATTGTTCTTTTAACCGATAATAAGAATTTTGAGTTCACTTTCAAATTAATGGGTTTTATTTAACATTATAAATCAAACCAGTATAAGCAAATATAATCCTCAGTTCTGTCAATTTAAGCTTAAAAAAAATTAAAAGAATTGTTTACAGTGTAAAAAACATATTTTGTAATAAACAAGCAATATTATTTTAAAAGCTTGGGTATCTGCTAATGTAATTTATATATGTGCGAACCTACTGTAAATTGTCATAAGAAATTTAAGCAAAAACAAAAAACATTTCAACAACTTTCTGACAATCTGTTAACTCTTAGGTCTAAATACGATAATGTCTTTCCATGCCCCGCTCTAATTTTCAAGTAAAATCTTTCGAATTCAAAGTATTCTTTGCGCGTACTGATGCTATTCTGTAACAGAGCCAGTCATCCTTGTATGATTCCTAAGTGTTATGATAGTTTCGAAAGTGGTGCCAGTAAGTAGGTATGTATACCTATTTTAGTCCGATTAGGTTGGTTTGAGCTGAAGATGTTGGTCGGTGTTATGCTCCCGAGGCACTCTGTGGTATTCCTTTTGGCTTAGCATTTCGAATGAAATCTTATTCTCCTGGGGGGTGACTTAACCAAAAAGTTTTTCAACAAAACGAGGGGGAAAAGTTTTTCGTCAGCTTTAGGATGACAGAAATACAGAAAAGTCAACAAGTCTGTTGCAAGGCTTCCACTATAGTAGGTTCCACATTTGCCGTAGTACTGATTGGGTGTGTTTTTTTCCAACAATATAAGTTGGAAAAGAATACCTTTGAAAGGTTAATTTCATTTCGAAATGGTGTTTGAAGAGCAAAGACACTTTTTGAATTTTAAATATTTTGTGTTCGTGCATGTAGATTGGTTTTTTTGTATTTTGTTTGGAGAAAGTCCTTCGCAATTTTTCTTTGGCGCCAACAACTTGTCAATTACTTAAAGTTTAGTCGGTATTTTTGGTTTATTTCTTCGGGTAGGTAACCTATGAAAAAAAGATATAAACAAATGCAGGGGATATATGCAGATAGGTATAAAAAAATGGTGGGCTGAGAACCATTTTTCATGAAATAAACGCTAGCTGCTTACCATGTTCTATCGATATGAATTATATTTTTTGAATGCTTTCATAGAGGTTCATTTCAGGATCTAAGTTTATAAATGTAGTTTCGTAAATTGAAAGTAGCCCTAGTAACCTAACCTTGGACCATACGCAATAACTAGACTATTGCCGATGACAGTTGTGCTGTCATTTAATTGGCAATGTTTGACAACTCTTGTTTTTGTTATTTACAGACATCATTGTCTATTCTTCGCCATTGATGTCAAATATATCCAAAAATCGTTTTTCAGTTTATTGACAAAGCTCTTTGTAAGTTCACTAAACGCTAACAATTCGGAATTACTATCTCAATGTCAATTATGAATTTTGACGTGACGTGTAAAAATATAGGATTTGCCAAATAACTTTTTTTTTTTGAAGGGCGCAAAACATCGAGTGTAGCTTCGGCTGTGTGGCACGTAGCGCCGTTCTTTTGAAACCAAATGTTGCCAATATCCTCCTCTTCAATTTTTGTGAACAAAAATTCGTTGAAAATGGCCCGATAACGATCGTCATTGACTGTAACGGCCACTCCTTGTTGTTGTTGTTCGTTGTTCAAGCGTATACACAACCATATTCGTTCAGCGAAAGGATAAAACTAATTATCTGTCAAATCAGACATGAGCTAAGTGTTACCATTCGCGAAATAAGCACTAGTTGAAAAAAAACGTTGGATGGCGGACTCTTTGTTTAAATGGTTATTGTGCGTTTTAAATTCCAGATCGATTTTATTTGGTTGGGGGTCTGGACACTTTCTATTGGTACACCAAAGACCACTACACTCCCGTAGAGTAACTATATATATATATATATATATATATATATATATATATATATATATAACAATATCACGATCGCCGGATTCGATGCCTCCCGATAACTTATTTATTGAAGGAAAAGGTGTACATTTCAAAAGGTTAACATTAGAAACGAAATTTGGTGGAATTACACCAGAAGTCTGCAGAATTGCTATGCAAAATATGCTTAAAAGACCTCGCATTTGCGCCATGGCCATAGGCGCCCACTTTACCGTCATCATATTTCATTTTGAACGTTAAGAACATATAATCAATCGATAAAATATAAATTATGAAATTTTATTTCATTTAAAAGTTATTGAAAAAAACATTGACTTGAAACATAAATCGCACCCCGTATTAATGAATTTAGTTCAGCAATCTTTAAAAGGAGAAGTAACACTCTTGCTTCCTTTGTTTTTTTATAAAAATGAAAATTATTTATTTAATCTTTGCGTTTGGAGAAAATATCAATATATTGTGTGCCAATATGTGTCTTTGATTGACAAAGAGGCTGCGAATTAATTTTCACTGTCAATTGATGACAAAATGACATTCAGTTTGCCAATTCAGTTATTCCCACTTGTCATGTAAATTCGTTGTAAATTATTGATAAACGATGTCGCTTAATTCAAAGTTTTAGGTAGTTTACAGGTAGCGAAGCGAAAACATACAAATTAAAAATAGCCAAGGCTAAAGAAGGCGTTAAATTGTACCTTGGGCCGGTTCATGGAACACTGAAAGTGTTGGACTTTCGGTGGAAATTGAAAGACAGACAGATTGTAGCTATTATCACAAGATTGCGACCAATATTCAAAATCCAAAAATTATTACTCTGCCTAGCCATTGACAAATACATTTTTTTGGAATTTATTAGCCTGGAAAGTGCATAATCAGTAAATGTCTAAATAATAAAAATATTATTTATATATCACGGAAAAAAAGTTCAAAATTTTTTTTTAAACGAATTTGAATTATAAAAGGCAGGTAATTCAATTACTTAAAAAATTTAAGAATTCAAATTATTAAGCTTTTCGGTGTTAAAATTATCCAAATGTTGAAGAAAATGCTTTTTCCTCACACAAACTGAAACAAACTGACAGTTAGTTTTGTTTTTGGGACGATATTGGCACTGGCCCTTTTCGATAAGGTTTTTCATCAAGGTTTTAAGGCCTTTCTTTTCCACTGACAGTTATAGTTAGAGGCGATAAAGGTCTTATCGCTTTTGCAATGTGTCTGAACAAACTTTGCAATATTTGAAGTCTCTTAAAAACGTTAAATCAGTATCATTCATTGCATTATTTTGGCCTTCAAAGACGAAATACGGTCTTAATGCATAGTGTAATCTGAGGCGTTGGTAATTTTTTATTGACTCATTTGCCTTAACCATGCTGCCACATTCAATTTTCGATTGGCCCAACATTCTGTTTCTGCACAAAATATGAAGCACGATTTGAAAGTCAAAAGTGTCAGTTATAAAAGACTAGCCTTGTTTGAGAAAGCTTCTCTTTCTAGTTCTTTGTACATATAAAGTTTCTGCTTTTTTCACAAATCGTACCGCGAAATTTTTTCGGCTTGAAAAATGGCATGTTAACGAAAATTATAAGTAGTTAGAGCTTTTTCCCAATCATCTCTTTTTGGTTAATGTCAGCTATCCTGCAATACCCGTTCACTCAAAAAAAATGGCAAAACAGTTCAAGTCAATACTTCCCGAGTCTAGTGCAGGACTGTTCACTGACAATAAATTAAAAATGTTTGAATTCAGGCAAACAAATTTTACAAATGGCCGCAAAATGCTCTTTCAAATTTCCAGTCTGTGAATAAGTGTGAACCACAGAGGATGCTGTTGACTATCAAAAATATGGTGTTTGAACCTAGTTTGACATTAATGATATCCACATGACATTTGTTTCCAAAATGAAACGGCAGGACGAATCTTCAACACCTCGCAGTGAAAGTGTAGAAAAACGACGAAATACATATATTTCAATTTACACGAATTTTCAATGACACGAATTGTTTAATGTCTAATTTATGTGTCACATCAGTCGTTGAATTGGTAAAGGTCCCACCACAACCACCAACCGACAATGAAGTTTCTGCAGCTGATAATAACATAGAAATGTGTAAAAGATGCATGGCATTATTTCTCGACATTCTATACACGAACTGACTCCATCACTCCCTCATATGAACAGTAAGAAATACATTTAAAATGTAATATTTTTATTGATTTGTTATTCAAAGTACGCAAGTTGCATTCTTTGTGGAAGTTATTGATTGAAGTTGTTGATTCCAGTACTCAAACAGTAAGAGATTTCGCATTCTCAATATAATATGTTCTCTTTTTAATTATTATTCGTTTGTAAGATTACAGTCTGAAATCATCCGCCTAAGGAAGAATAGTTAAAAGCAGGCCGAAATAATTAATTCGATGAACAAGATTTTCACAACATGTCAAATCAGGAAGCTGGAAATCGTGTGAGATGGTCGGTAGAGTACATATCAAATGCAATTGCGATCGATATACGCATCCGGTCCACGAGCATACCGATTGCTTTTAAGGAGAACGTATCCACTACCAACTGTTTCTAAACTTAAGAAATGGTGAGCGAAAATTGAAGTGTATCCCGGATATATACATGTATTTAAATGTATATTGCACATCACGAAAAAGCTTAATATGAAGGATAAGGAGAAAGTATATATTCCATGAAATGAAAGCTACACAATATGTTCAGGCTACGATAATACGAGGCCTATTTGGTTACTGGAAGTAACCAATTTATTTCGAAGTCGAGCAGAGAATGGCGGGGAACATACTTTTCGGCGATTTAGGAGGAACAAATCAGGACCTATCTCCGATGAATTCAAATATCTCCTCCCATACGCATTGGTTGTTTGGTGGGACACGCTTTTGCGAAAACATGTTACTGCTTCTTTTGCCAAACTCTAAAGAACGGCATGTCTCGGCTGCATCAGGCTCTGCTCTGATGCTTTGATAAATCTTCCTCCTCTTGAAATATATATCATCTCGCTTAAAGGGAGGTGACTTTTGGAATTTATTATTTATTATTTGGAAGATATGGCTCGAGAATTATCCTTTCACCCCTGTCTTATGGATATGCCGTACGGTGCAATGACACCAGAAATCCTTTTGCGATAAAACTAACAAGTCAATTGTATGCGTCCTTTCGGGCCACCAGGATTTTGCTTAGTACTTAACTTAAGCGACACCACCACCTGTCATGCTTGCGGTGAGGAGGATGACACAGCAGAACACTTTCTCTGTAGTTGTCCGGCTTTTGCTCGCATCTGGCGGATTTTTGGGGCTGACGTGGTGAGTGCCGAACTTCTAAGCTCTTCAAAACTGAAGCTCCTTCTCAACTTTTGTCGAAATATGGGAAAACTAAGTACATTAAGGTGTCACAATGGACCAGTTGTGTGTCTGCGCTCCATCTGATAGTAACAACCTCCGACAAAAAAAATTAAAAATATTACCTTCTATTCATATATATTGGTTTAAATTGCACTACAAATTTCAAAAAATTTGAAGTACGGTACATTAGTAAAAAGGGGGGAAGTCTTAAAGGTACTGTGAATTTGTATTTATGGGTCGCTCGAAGCATCAATTGTTTTATTTCTCCCTGCCTTAATGCTTTCGGGATCTTTTCTTTAACAAAATACATACATATGTTACTGTAGGGAAGCCTTCCAAAATCGGCCTTTACTTCAACAAATATAGGAACAAAAATCAGCTAAGAATGTGCTAGTTCCGCTTTCATATAATAAAGGATACATTGTCAATTTATTCAAGTAGGAATACCACCAATTTGCATATCCAACGCCTAAGTAGACCAATTAAAGAGTTTAAAAGCATTAAGCCACTAAGCAGGCGGAATAATTAAATTTTCCACACAGTAAAACACGCAAAACCCGTAAACGATTCAACCATTTCTGTGTCTATTAATTCAATCCGTTGAAGAGATAAATTACGAAATCAAATTAGCGATGTCATTTTCGTAAAAGCAGATAAAATTCTCAGAAGCAATAGCCGTGTTTTTTTGGTAAGCATATATAAGGTTTCACAAAAGACCGCTCTTTGCTGCTAAGGAAATTCATCAAATCGATTTGGCATCATCAACATCTATGAACTCTTATGACAACTGTTATTTGTATTGTTGTTATTTTGGATTTTCAGGCATAGTAGTTTGCATAAAACCTAAGAGCAGTCTTCCAAAATAATACCCACGTCCAAAATCTAAATATGCCATCATGTACGGCAATAAAATTGCAAATTTATATCGGATAAGTGGTTCAGAAATTTAGAGGTATTTATAGCCAATATAAAATGGGAAATGCAAAAATTGCACATTGAAACCAATGTCATTTCTGAACCAATTATCCGATAGGGATAATAATTTACAATATTATGTCGCAATTTCAATGCTCTAGATATGAGTCTAATAAAGTTTTCCAATTGGGTATTATTTTAGAATTTCTTTCCCATGTTCAATGTTTCAGTATACGCTACTCTGATCGAAAATCGGAAACCAGAGATATGTTAAGACCCCGAGTTATTTTTGAAACACTTGTTCGACTTATTCGGATTAGATATTCACAATTTAGTAATAATATTCTCCCCATACCCGGTAAAAATAAGAGAAAATACTTTTGTTGCCATTCAAACATATATTAATTTTTGTCAATTATTTTTCATTTCGTTAGAATTCATCGCAAAAGTGCGCCGCTATCATTTAAAATGATATTTGAAAGCACTAATCTATATCGGTTTAGGGACTTAGCAGTGACAAGTATACCCGCTAAGGTTAGGGTATATAGGTTAAGTTTTTGCTGTATTTAACATGCATTAAACATGGATAATATAAGCACTTGTTCAACAAAAAAAAACCTAGAGCGGGTATAAAAACAATAGAAACATTCTTCGCTTCAAACGTGTTAACACTATCCTGGTATTAATAATGTAAAAAATAATCCCCATATCCATATACCTATATGTCCCCAAGAAAATGGTGTTGTATGATATTTTTTTTAATATTTGTATCAGTTATGGCTAAGCTATTAAAGTATGAATAAGAAATATGAAATTTATAAAATGGCAAACTTTTTACTGTAAAATTTCATCAAACACAATTTCCAGTAAAACGCGTTTAAGGTTTGGGTAACCTCGAATAAACCTCGTTATTCAATTGAGTCCGCACCTTCCCAAGGCTGTATCTCCGAAACTTTTATTCGGAACAACTTGAATATTAAGAATAATATTCTTGAAATGTTGTAGAAATTAATAAGACAATAAAAAATATCGATTTTTTGAAGCTGTAAAACCCATGTAACCCCTTAAAACCCAAGTGTGGATCAGCTGCACTGGGAATAAAATTCATATCATTCAATCATTCATCAATTTATCATATAAAACTTTGATGTACATTAAAAACTTATATTTCCATGTTTAAATCTATAATTAACGTTTTCATATTAATTTGATAAGCAAAAATATTATTAAAAGCGGCGTATTTCACATTGTTTTGATATTTTATAATATTAATGGGTCCTAGTGAACATGATTGATCATGCTTCATTTTCACCGTGACACATTTGCAAATTAATATTATGCAGCAAAATGTTGCAGTGAAAGCCAATTTTAAAATTAAAAATTTTTATTGAATATAATAAAAATTGTATTGAGGTGGGTGCTTGAATTGCTTTTTTTTTTATTTTCTGGCAAAAAGGATATAAGCTTAAGTAATACTAGCGAATAAAGGAAAATATAGAAATCGTGCAATGTCGACCCAGCATGTTTTCGTTGTAGATTCCCTGGGTCCATTGACACCTTGCGGAGTATCGGTTAATACAGATCGCCACTTAATCTAATGCTTATTTGTTTTTGTTTATTTTCGAAAAGCCGTTCAACTGTGTTAACAGCGAGTTAAACACCTATGAAGTTTATTGTTTAGGTAGTTGCCTTAAGAAGAAGAACCATACCCGATAAAACAATAGCAGTTATTCGATTACGATGTTCTTGCATAAAATTACGGATCTCCAACAAATGACATCAGGTGTCGAGAGGGAGGCAGGCGCTGTCGCTGGCAAAAACAAATATTATTATTATTATGGCAACGAGTTGCATCTGTGGTCTTGGTTGCTTGAGTGATTTATACCACGTTCTTTATGATGAGCAATCCGAAAGACCTAGGACTTGTCTTATTGTATCGAAATCTTTTACAGCTACTATGATCAAAAGCTTTTGTAGCCAAGATTTGGTAGCTGTTTCTATAACTTACCATGCAAATGATAACTGGGAAACCTTTGTCGCTGCATCGGCTTATTTCCCCTATGACTCTCTAACCCCTCCTCCAACAAAGGCTGTTGTAGAGCTCGTAGAGTTTTGTGAATCCAGAAGGTTAGGTCTTGTCTTGTGCTGTGATGCTTATGCTCAGAACACTGTTTGGGGCAGCAGCAAATGCAACATAAGGGGAGATCGACTTTTGGACTTCATTTTATCGTCTGATATTACCATCAACAATGTAGGTCATCAACCTACCTTTGTTACAGCCAGAAGACATCAAGTAATTGATGTTACCCTGTCAAACAGGCATTTGAAGTCTATCATAAATTGGAAGGTATCGCCTGATAGCACCTTATCGGATCACAGATACATCGAATTTCAAATCTACTGCGAACTTTCGCTTTCGCCTTCCACTCAAACTTAGATCAAGACAGGGAGTGGAGAGGTCTGCTCAGGATCTGAACAACGTCCTCACCCGCTGCTTTGAACTTGCGTGCCCTGTTTCTAAACTCCCCCGCAGAAAATCGGTACCCTGGTGGCACTCCGAACTGCAGTGTCTTCGTAAAGAAACTAGGAAGCTGCTAAATCGGTCTTTAAAAACCAACTTAGTGGAAGACTGGAATCTTTATCGATCGAAGCAAAAAGTTTTTAAGAGACTTATTCGCAAGTCGAAAAATGACTCATATAAAAAGTTTTGTGAAGAGGTCGAATCTCTAAGTGCAACTAGTAGGCTTGTTAAAGTCCTCCAAAGGAACAGACCAAGTAAACTGGATGCAATCCTTAAACCTGATGGCACCTTAACCTGATACACTGAGACAAAGGCGGAGACTTTCAGTCTTCTACTTGAGACTCACTTTCCGGGAAATCGGGTTACTACGTGTTCTTCAGCCCTTCAAACGACTGTGGCTACATTTGAACCGACTAATACCACGCGGCACAGCTGGTATTTTGCATCGGGAGTGGTGACTGATGATGCTATCAAATATGCCATTGCATCTTTTGAGAGATTTAAGTCACCTGGTCCGGATGGAATTTATCCAGTTTTGCTGAAACAAGGTTTAAGTCAGGTTTTGCCAATGTTGAAAAGAATTTTCACCGCGAGCTTGGCCTTGGCCTATATACCTTCCCCATGGCGAATGGTTAAAGTGGTTTTCATACCAAAAATTGGTAAGTCTGACTACACTCTAGCCAAAAGCTTTAGACCCATAAGTCTGTCTTCCTTCTTACTGAAAAGTTTGGAAAGACTGGTTGAGCTGCATGTGCGCAAAGTTGCTCTTCGATCACACCCTCTCTCTGAGATGCAACATGCCTATCAGCGCGGAAAATCCTGCGAGACTGCGCTTCAAAACCTTGTTGGTAGGATTGATAGTGCCCTTGACCGGAAGGAGTACGCGTTGGGCATTTTCGTCGATATTGAGGGTGCTTTTGATAATGCGACCTTTGACAGTATGTGTAATTTAGCCAGACAGCATGGTGTAGATGAAACTTTGGTGTTGTGGATTAAAGCAATGCTAATATACAGGACGTTGGTAGCGGATGCAGATTGTGGCAAGTGCGTCATAACAGGGGTAAATAGGGACTGCCCTCAAGGTGCTGTTCTGTCTCCCCTCCTATGGTGTATGGTGGTAGACTCTCTGCTTACGGCTCTCAACTTTCCTGGAAACTACACTCAAGCTTATGCGGATGATGTCGCCGCTCTTTCGGTCGGCTCAAATCTAGGGGCTGTCTGCTCTCAAGCGCAGATATCCCTGGATTTGATCGATGTCTGGTGCACTAGTAATGGGCTTTCCTAAATCCTCTTAAAACCACAGTTGTTATCTTTACGAGAAGGAGAATCATCACTGGCCTGTCCCATCTCGTGCTTAAAGGTGTCACCATCCCTATATCCGAAGAAGTCAAATATCTGGGTGTAATCCTTGATAAAAAACTTCTGTGGTCCAAACATGTCGAATCGAAAACCGATAAAGCGCTGTCGACCTTCTGGCAGTGCAAAGGCGCTTTTGGTAAGACATGGGGCTTGTCTCCAAAACGGGTCCTTTGGATCTATACGGCCATGATTAGACCGCTACTCTCATATGCATCAGTTGTTTGGTGCAACAGGCTTTCGCGAGAACGTGTTACTGCTTCTTTTGCCAAACTCCAAAGAACGGCTTGTCTCGGCTCTAGATGCTGTGATGAATCTTCCTCCCCTTGACTTATATATCATGGGATGTACGCTAAAAACCATCTTTCGCTTAAAGAGAGGTGGTTTTTGGTACCATGCGCAATGGAATTTTGAAGAACTTGCTCTAGAATTATCCTTTGACCCCTGTCTTATGGATATGCCGTCTGATGCAATGACACCAGAAATCCTTCTGCGAAAAAACTACCGCGTCAACTTTCCACAGGTAACGGAATGGCTTCGGTCAGACTCTGAACCATGGATTGAATGCCATCGTATTTTCACAGATGGCTCCAAAACCGGGCAGGGGTCTGGTGCTGGTGTCTTTGTGGAATGCGATGATATACGACTTTACTACCCCTTGGGTAAACATGCATCTGTTTTCCAAGCAGAGATTTTCGGCATCCTAATGGCAATGCGCTATATTGTGAACAACAGGTAGAGGGCTAGAGGCATTTGCATCTGCTGTGATAGCCAAGCTGCATTAAAAGCGCTTCTAAACCCTCTTACCTCGTTCAAGTTAGTGCTAGAACTCAAGCTTTCTCTGAATTTGGTCGGAAGACTGAACACTGTGAATCCTGGGTACCAGGTCACACTGGCATCCAGGGAAATGAGATCTCGGATGAGCTTGCTAGGCAAGGTTCAGAAGAAGTTTTCTCAGGACCCGAACCTGTGTTGGGTCTGCCTGCGTCTTTAGTCATGTCGTCTATCGATTCTTGGTTTTCTCGTGAACACAAGATTCGGTGGCGCGATTGCGGTGGATGTAGACATACCAAACTACTGCGCCCGGACATTTGCAAAAGGTCAGCATCTTTTCTTCTATCTCTGAGGAGAATCGACTGTAGGCTGCTTGTAGGCGTTCTTTCGGGCCACCAAGCTTTTGCTAAACACTTAAATGTGTTGGGCTTAAGCGACACCACTACCTGTTCTGCTTGCGGTGAGGAGGATGACACAGCAGAACACTTTCTCTGCAGTTGTGCGGCCTATGCTCGCATCAGGTGGCGGATCTTCGGGGCTGACGTGGTGAGTGCCGAACATCTAAGCTCTTTATCACTGAAGCTTCTTCTCGTTTTTCTTCGAAGGACGGGAAAACTAAGTACATTAATGTAAGTAATGGTAGTACAATGGACCTGTAGTTGTGTCTGAGCGCTCCATCGGATAGCAGCAACCTCCGACAAAAAAAAAAAAAAAACATAAGGAAAGGCTACAGTCCGCTTGGAGCGAACAGTATGATACCCTATCCCTATCCCTATATGCCCCAAAAAAACCTTAAGAAGATGATGGATAGCATTTTATTTCATTCTATAAAATTTAGAAAAAAAAAAAAAAATTTTGAAAAAACGCCCCCAAAAAGTGGGCGTGGCCAAAAACTTTGTATGGGCGATATATTGGAAAAAATATTGGCTAAATATCTTGTTAAACACTTTTTTTCGGTTTCTATGAAAATTATCGAAGAAAACAGCATTTTAGTGAAAAACGCCCACAAAAAGTAGGCGTGGCAAAAAACTTTATATGACAAACTTATAAAGGAGGGCAGTGCCTACATATCTTGTGAAAGTTATAACCCTCTATCTGTCCATCTGTAGCTTTAAATTGGTTTTTTCTAAATTGTGGGCGTGGCAGTGGGCGTATTCCAAAAAATTTTACACTTAACCATTTCGGAGCCCTAGGGAGTATGTGGTCCAAATTTCAGCTTTCTAGCTTGAATTTAAAGGCCTAAAAATTGCGTACGGACGGACGGACGGACGGACGGACGGACGGACATTGCTAAATAGTCTTAGGATTTGGTCCTGATCATAAATATATATATTTTTATGGGTCTACGACGAATATTAAGGGGTGTTACAAACTATGTGTCAAAATTAATATACCCTTAGGATAGGGTATAAAAATGGCAACGAGTATAGAAAACATAAGGAAAGGCTACAGTCCGCTGGGGGCGAACAGTACGATACCCTATCCATATCCATACCTATATGCCCCAAAGAAAAAAGCATTACGAAGATGATGGATAGCATTTTATTTCATTTTATTAATTTATAAAAAAAAATATTTTTTAAAAAAACGCCCCCAAAAAGTGGGCGTGGCCAAAAACTTTGTATGGACGATATGTTGAAAAAAATATTGGCTAAATATCTTGTTAAACAATTTTTTTCGCTTTCTATGAAAATTTTCGAAGAAAACAGCATTTTAGTCAAAAACGCCCACAAAAAGTAGGCGTGGCAAAAAACTTCATATGACAAACTTATAAAGGAGGGCGGTGCCTACATATCTTGTGAAGGTTGTAACACTCTATCTCTCTAACTTTAGCTTTTAAACGGTTTTTTCTAAATTGTGGGCGTGGCAGTGGGCGTATTCAAAAAAATTTTACACTTAACCATTTCGGAGCCCTAGGGAATATGTGGTCCAAATTTCAGCTTCCTAGCTAAATTTTAAAGGCCTAAAAATTGCGTACGGACGGACGGACGGACGGACGGACGGACGGACGGACGGACGGACGGACGGACGGACGGACATTGCTAGATAGTCTTAGGATTTGGTCCTGATCATAAATATATATACTTTTATGGGTCTACGACGAATATTAAGGGGTGTTACAAACTATGTGTCAAAATTAATATACCCTTAGGATAGGGTATAAAAAGAATATAGTTTTAGTATCATCGTCTATGCGTTTCAATAAGGACCAAGTTTGGAAACATAGGGATGACTGGGTACGGTTGAAACAATTTCACTTATATAATCCATAATATTGCCTTTTCATAAGCATCCCCATACCAGAGGCGGTTGAAACAGTTAAACACGTGCAAATAATACAAAATATTACTTTGTTACATATTTAGTTTATTTTTTTATTTCAAATAATAACATTGTTTTATCGATTCTCACATCGCATCGCTTTACTGTGCTACCTTATGTAGCCGCTTTCTCGCTTTACTGCGCAAGCTTGGAAGCGAGCATGGAATTAAACCATGCTTCTCCGCGGCATTGCACCTGCCTTCATCTCGCCATAAGCATCGTTATATGTTGACAAGTCCATTTCCTCCCGAAGTTTTCCTCACACGTTCTCGGGGCATCTGGAAAACACATTGTTTCCACCATCCCCAACACAACTAAAAAAATTAGAAAGTAATGGAAATAACACTGACGCATTCAAACTAGTCACCATGTTGTATTCCACACCCATAATTGCATACAAAAAAAAACACATTCCACTAAGGATTTGTTTCCGCTGCATCCACCCCTAATATTCACAAACATTGCGGAAACCAATACCGAAGATGTATGGAAAACCGCATGAATTTCAGTGCGTTATGGTTTCGCGCGGTATATTACAAATAAATTCAAAGCTTTGGGAGAATGCGAATGTATGCGCTACATTGCAAATAAAACATTGTCACAATTAGGTTTGCTCGCTCCTAATAGGCCAACGCATGATGCATATAAACAAGAAATACAACGTAAACAACAATACTATATAAATGAACTGAGCATTATAAAGGGTGATTTTTTAGCTGGTTTGGTTTTGGCAACACTGGTTTTGACAGCTGACGTGTGTTTAGTACCTTGTGTCACTGTCAAACAGCTTCAGTTTGGTTTGCAATTTAACCATGGATCGTCTTACAAATGAACAACGCTTGCAAATTATTGAATTTTACTATCAAAATTCGTGCTCGGTTCGAAATGTTCATCGCGCGCTGCTTCCATTTTATGATCGGCATTCTCGACCTTCTGAGCAGTCTATTCGGAAGATTGTGACCAAATTTCGCACCAAATTTACTTTGTTGGACATTAAACCACCAACACGTTTACGTACTGTGCGTATTGAAGAAAATATTGCGGCCGTATCAGCTAGTGTGACAGAAGACCGCGAAATGTCGATTCGGCGCCGTTCCCCGCAGTTAGGCCTTTGTTACAGCACTACGTGGAAAATTTTGCGGAAGGATTTGGGCGAAAAGCCTTTTAAGATACAGCTGGTGCAAGAACTAAAGCCAGGCGACCTACCACAACGCCGAATTTTTGGTGAATGGGCTCTTGGAAAGCTGGCCGAGGATCCGCTTTTTTATCGAAAAATTGTGTTCAGCGATGAGGCTCATTTTTGGTTGAATGGGTACGTAAATAAGCAAAATTGCCGCATTTGGAGTGAAGATCAGCCAGAAGCATTGCAACAGCTATCAATGCATCCCGAAAAAGCCACTGTTTGGTGCGGTTTATGGGCCGGCGGCATTATTGGGCCATATTTCTTCAAAGATGATGCGAATCGCAGCGTTACTGTCAATGGTGAACGCTACCGAGCGATGATAACAAACTTTTTTTTGCCCGAAATGGAAGTTCTTGACTTGCATGATATGTGGTTTCAACAAGACGGTGCCACATGCCACACAGCACGCGAAACAATGGCGCGGTGAACAGTTAATTTCACGTTTCGGGCCGGTCAATTGGCCGCCTAGATCGTGCGATTTGACACCATTAGATTATTTTTTGTGGGGGTATGCCAAGGCTAATGTGTATAGGGATAAGCCCGCTTCGATTGACGCACTGGAAGCCAACATCCATGCATTCATTCGTGAGATACCGGCCGATATGTGTGAAAGAGTATGCTAAAATTGGACTCAGTGGATGGGCTACCTGAGACGCAGCCGCGGTCAACATTTGCATGAAATTATCTTTAAACATTAAATTGCAAGGTTCAAACTATCGATTCAAATAAATATTTCATTCATTTTTTCAAATTTTTTGTGTTTTTTTTTTAAAAAAAGTTCTAAACCTCTTAAAAAATCACCCTTTACATTTGAATCTGCCGAAATTAAATCGACAACAAAGAAATGCATATGATACCATAATGCAAGCTTTAGAAAACTCAAGCGTAGGGATGTTTTTTTTTGGACGCGCCAAGCGGTACCAGAAAACCGTTTTTGATTTCGCTGCTATAAGCGACTATTAGATCACCGAACAATAAACCATTAGTACTTGCATCATCTGTTGTCTAAATAGCTGCTACATTATTGGATCGTGGTCGTACAGCGCACTTTGCATTTAAATTACCATTGTATATGCAAATTAATGAAAATTAAATGTGTAATATGAAAAGAGTTTTGATGAATGCACAATGGCACATAAAAGATCGGTGAAAGCTTTGGATAGGACTTTGAACGAATTACGTAATAATCAAGTAATATTTGGTGGTGCTTTGGTGGCAAATCCCGACCTGTACCACCTGAAAGTTTGTTTTTTCTGCCCCACCTCTTGCGAACGTCTGACAAACAATCAAGTAATAGTTGTAATGAGAAGTTTCTCAAAAATTAATTGCAGTTCGGAATCGGCATTAAATTGTAGGTCCCTTCCATTCGTTGTCAAAAAATATATCTTCGCACACACAGTGGTTGGAGAAGCTAAGCTTTGGGTTGTGAATGGGCCGTTTTTTGATTATTATTGGCTGGTGATTTCCGTCAAACACTGCCAGTGATTCCCCGAACTCAACCAGATCATTTAAAGGCATGTTTGAAGTCATCTTATTCATGGAGAAATGAATAAGCACTTACTTTTATGTATAACAAATTTGAGAGTACAATAACAAAATGACCCATCGGCTGACGAATTTTTTAGGCAACTACTGTCGATGGGAAATGAACAAATTCCTATTCATACTTACTTACTTAGATAGCGCTACAGTCCGGGTTGGAGCTGAGCCTCAACCAGTAGCCCTCTCCATTTAGCTCCGTCTTTGGCTAACAGCCTCCAGTTGCCCACTCCATGTTGGTTGAAGTCCCCTTCCACTTCTGCGCGCCACCTAAGGCGAGGTCTTCCTCTGCGGTGTTGTCCCTTTGTGTTGGAGTCTCAGACTCTTCGGGCCGCAGCACTGTTGTCCATTCGCTCTACATGTCCTAGCCATCTCAGATGGCTGATCCGCACTTTTTTGACCAGGTCAGTGCCGCTGTACAGCTCGTAGAGTTCGCTGCTATATCTCCTTCTCCAGAACCCATCAACGCAAATTGGACCGAAAATCACAGAAAGAATTGCGTTCAAAAAGCCCTAGGATATCTTCATCCGCCTTCGCGAATGTCCATGCTTCTGCCCCATATAGCAAGAATGGGATCATTAGAGTCTTATATAGAGTCATCTTGGTGTTTCTTGACAAGGCCTTACTTTTCAATTGCCTTCGTAGGCCAAAGAAACAGCGATTTGCAAGTGTTATTCTCCGTTTACAGAGATGTTATTACAGAATTACAGATTTACAGAAATTATAGCGGAACCAGTCTTTTACTACCTAGTTATACTTTTTTATTTACTACTAAGTTATACCTGTCGATTGTGACGTTCTGTCCAGTTCGTCGATGTTGTATGTCCCTTCTGGTCGACAGCATAAATTTGCTTTTGCTCTCGTTAACCGCTTTACCCATTTTAGCCGCTTGTTTCTATACTAGCAAACGCACAAGTGACAGCTCGCTGTGTTCTACAAATTATGTCTATGTCAGCTGCGTACGCAAGTTATTGAACAGACTTGTGCAAGATTGTGCCTCTGGTGTTGGCTTGTGAGTTTCGCAAAATTATGTCAAGTATGATGTTAAAGAAGTTACATGACAATGCATTACCTTTTCTTGACATCAAAAGTCTGGGTGAGATTGTTTCCGACCATAATGGAGCAGCGAGAGTTTTCCATTGTAACTTTGCACAGTCGTAACAGTAATGCCAAAACTGGACATGGCTCTATATAGCTTATCTCTGTAGATGCTGTCATATGCGGCCTTAAAATCGATAAACAGATGGTGAGTATCGATCTGGACTTCTTTTCTCCAGGATCTGCAGTAGTGTGAATATTTGATCGGTTGTTTACTTTCCTAGCCTAAAACCGCACTGATAGGGTCCAATCAGTTCGTTGATATATGGTGTTAGGCGTTCAGACAGGATATTGTATGCGATGTTAAGCAGACTGATACTTTTGTAGTTGTAGCAGTTTAGAGGGTCTATTTCTTGTGTAACGGACAAACGATGCTGAGGTTTCATTCATCAGGCATACTTTTTTCCGACTAAATCTTGGAGATCAGTTGGTGTATGTTCTCCACCATGCCGTCTCCCGCTGCTTTAAATAGCTCGGCTGATAGGCGCTGTATCGGACGGTTCCTGGCCCCGGACCAACCTCGGGTGAAACCTAGCTTATCAGTTGCGGTGTCTCTGAAGGCCTCTTGGCATCGATACCATTGCTCCTCGGCACTTGATGCTGGCTGAATTAGACTTCTCGATAAGTTAAGCGACACGCGATCGGCAAAGATTCTGGCTGTTTGGTGCGATTGCAGCCGTGCGACGTCAAATCTCCTCATAGTGTTTCTCCTTTGTTGTGGCATCTGAGATATCCGCATTCGTACCTTGCCTACCTATTGATGCTGCTACTGGATTATTGAAGCAACGATTTTTACGGTAAAACAACTCAGGGCAAAACCAAAAATGTATTTTACGAAAAGGCTCTGCGATAGTTTAAGTAAAAACATAGCATAAGATAAAAAGATAAAGAAATAAAATAAATATTAGAAAAACCAAGGGTATTTAAAACTAGTGTGCTTTTCATTTTTATATTAATGTGATCTGCATAGCGAAGGAGCTCAGATTCCGCTAGTAATGTAATAAAAAAGAAATAAACAAAAATTACGGCAATGTATCTACAGCGAGTTCGTAAAATACTTTTCAATAGCCAGCAACCTTTTTAACATGTAAAATACAGCGGTAGAACTCCGAGATCCCTTCGGTTGAATTAGTTTTTCGAAGAAAGCTAAAACTACCGTAAATATTTTTACAGCCAAGCAAAATAAGTTCATATATTGAATTTGCAGCACGTTCAGAGATATGTAGGTATATTTTGAAGGAATATACCTCCTACCCATCAAAGAGGTGTACTTGCGCAAAATACATTGAAAAGCAATCCATTCAACGTGATCTTTACTAAGTTAGGATTACACGGCGACTTTTACCATTTTCAAATGACGCTGTGACGTAAAAATCACGCCATAAAGTAGTCACTTTAATGTCGATCGTGTAATGACGCCTAGGACAAATGATCGAACTTTTTTGCTGTTGCATCATTTAGAGTGCGCAGCCTTTCTGACAAATGACGCGGCATTTAATACGATATCTGTGCTTACATTTGGATTTTTGCCTCGTGGCGAATGGATGTAATAGTTAAGAAACTGTTTTCTTTTTGTTGTGTTTGTGTTGTTATGTGACGTCATCATTAATTCAAAATGGTGGAATGATTCTTCTTCCCTACACACTTAATATGGGCATTAAATGAAAGGTTTTGAAAAGTAGAACAAGCATATATTGAGATTCTTGAGAAATGTTCTTTTTAAGAATTCAAGGACCTTTTTCGATGTTCCAAGGACCTACGAGTGAAATTTCATAGCAATAGCAAAAACAATTTTATAGACATTTACAAAAAATTTCTTTTTTTAAGGATTCAAGGACCTTTTTCGATGTTCCAAGGACCTTCGAGTGTAAGAAGTCACATAGCGCATCACATTGGTTCAACTTGTCAAACCATTTTATTTAAGGCCCATATTATGCGGGTTGAGATGAAAATGGCAATCGACAATATTAATAATTTCTAAATGCTGATATACTTATATTTAAATATATGAATAGATTTAGTTTCATACCACTTTCATAGCACTTTCGTACCGATACGAAAAGTTACGAAACTATCACTTTAGTTTCGGATCACATCTCTGGCTCGTAATCAAGTTTGTCTTCACTGCTTTCCAGCATACACGTTGCTAAATACGCTGTCTCCGCATAAAAGTCGCACTAAATGACAGCAGCTATATTTTTGTCTGATTGCAGAACATATAAATGACGCGAAATCAAAATAATAGGAAAGGTGACATTTCTCATTTTGATGAGGCATGCCATTACCATGTGATCGTCATTTTTTCTCTTGTCACTCGTACCGCGCGTACCTAAATTATGCGTCTATCTACAAATAAATTATATATCTACTGAGCAATTAAATGATATTGCATATATAATCATCTTATTTGAACGTGCAGAAAAAAAGTTGAAGACTATTTTAAGAGCGCATATAACACATTAAACATCTACTTTAAGTTGATTTTTAAACATAAACACACTCCCTCAAAGTGCAAGGATTCCATTTATATGAAATAGGTTTGTCTTTAAAAAATGCAATACCATTTAAAACTAAAAACAAATTCACTGTTAAGCTATTCCATTGTGAACCTTTGGATGCACAGCGCATTTTCCAATCAATATCGACTAATATTTTCGCCTTTCATAGAACATTTTTGTTATACCTGGTTGAATTTTAAATAAAAGAAAGTACAAGCTTCACTGCCCCGGCAGTAATACCCTCGAGTATTATCTTTGTGTTGGTTCTAATTGTTCGTAGAGTCACGTCTAGAAGTTGGTACAACCAGTACCCTTGGGGCAAAAGCAACTACATACATGAAGTCTACTATATCCGCTTTTAGCATTCTAATTTTATTCTCCACACAAGTGTAAAGCAAAATTAGATGGCAACAACCATCACACCCTCTATTACGTGAATAGAAAACTGTTCATAAATATTGTGTAGGTAGAGATTCCTATTTTAATTTTTCATTAATTACAATAATAATGGGAATTAAGGATAGCTGGAACAGGAGTGTTCTTGTACGCATTATCTTCGTTTTGTCGTGTCCATTTCTCACCTTATTTACACCCTACTAGATACCCTCTGCTTTGGCTATGCTCTTCATTATTCTACTTCTTCTACTTACCTTTCCTATCAATTACCGTAACATAATACGATATTTGGAATTAATTTGTCCCAAAGGACTATTTTCATGGATGCGCAAACATTATTATTTTCATCTTCATTATCACCATCATCAACAATGGATTAACAAGTAGCTTGTAGCACTGTATAGTAGGAGCCGCAGTAACCGGCAGCGACAGAAGAAGTGGTAGCATAGAATCAGCATTAAGTTTGGGGCCACCGCAAGGGGTAAGTAGAAGTTGTATGTATAGTGTCAGCGCTGCCAAATAACTCTAAGCTCTTGGTTGTGCGAGCTGGTGGTAATGGTTTGCTTTCGTAAGCAACAGTTTAGATGTATACCATCACTACGCAGTACACAAGCGCCGCCGCCACCATCATCACCATCATTATTATTATCATAGCCGTTGGACCGAAATATGTTTACGCAAATCCTCAAAATTATAATGAGGAAGACACGGAAGCATTTGAACACGCACTTACAGACTTGGCCGTTCTGCAAGGCGGCGCGCAGCGTCCTTATATAGGTCGCATATCTATATATTAGAAAGGTAGTAAAATATTCGTGAGTTGCCTCTAAAGGTGGCAGAAGTGATTCAAGGTAGCTTCACCTGTCGTGTTTATGGTTATGTACGAGCCAAGCAAGTGCCTTCTGCATTGATTCACCTGCCACATTCTGACGAGGTTAGCAAGAAGAGGCACAAGTTTATTTTTACAGGTGATTTTGATTTTTTTTTACAGTTGGTAAACGGTTTTCATAATTCTGATAATCATTAGGTATATTTGTTATTGCGAAATGGTGTTATTCTGTAAATATTAAAAATTAAAAATGATGAGTACATAACTCTGGCAGTTTTAAAAACAAACTAAGGCTAAAGGAGATACAATTTGTCAGTATACTCTTATAAATTAGGCATATGGCTTGGTTTCGGATCACATTGTGAAAGAGGCCTTGACAAAGTGTTCCGCGCTAACTCCAAAAGCTTATTGGTTGAGTCAAGAGCTACATCGGTCAACTGCACTACTTTAGTAATACCACTTAAGAAATACAGTAAATTCGGCTTTATTTCGGCAATTGTACGTCAAATGTTGGCTTTCAACTTCCCTATTGTCTTTTGTATATCGGCAGAGACATGCGGCTGTATCCCCAAAGAAAATAAAGTGCAAGACTGCGTCATACAAAACTTTCTCGATACATGAGATGCGTTTTTCAATCGCAAAATGAATGATGACAAAATTATTTAAATCAATTTTTAGGTTTAGAAAAATTTGGATTTTCTCAAAAACGGCACGTGCGATTTTGATGTAATTTCTCACATTGCACACTTTTAACATAATTGTTTGAAATACAAAAAATTATAATCGTTAGAGCCGTCTTTGAGAAAACAAATTTAATTTAAATTTAAGAATATGAAAAAAAAAATTTTTAAAAATTATTTTAAAAATCAAAGTATGCAAATTTGTTCAACTTTATGGTATAAAGAAATTGGTAAAATTTTTTGAAATTGCCTTTGTTAGTTTTCAGATATTGCCGGTTTTAAAAATTACCGTTAATCGATTTTTTCCCCAAAAACTTAGTATGCCGAATTTTTGACCGCATCCCAAATATCCTTAGTACAAATGACAGAAATCCTTCAAACTGATTTCGGGAAAAATAGTGATAAGTGATTTAAAAAAAAAAAAAATTGCATTGCAGGTACCGTTATTTCAAAAGATAAAGCAAAAACTAAAAATATGTCCCGATGCCAGAACATCAGGCGATCTTATGTCTTGCAAGAACTATCGAGGCATATCCATGCTAAATGTTGCATATAACATCCTATCCAAAGTACTGCGTGAACGTCTCAAACCCTTCTGTAACACAATAATCGGCACATACCCGAATTGGTTTGGCTTTCTGCCCGGCAGATCGATCATTGAAAAAAATTTCGCACTTAGGCAAATCATAATAAAGTCTGAAATTTAATTCGAGACACATTATCTTCTACACTTCAAAACCGCATGATAATGTTCATCGCCAGGAGCTCTTCATTCCGATGACCGAATTAGGGATCCCGTTTCGGCAAGGCAATGCGCTATCATGTGATTTCTTCAATCTTGATTAATCTTAAGCTGATAAAGCGCAGAGCAGGTGTCAACATAGAAGGCGCTATCTTCAAAAGATCAGTCCAGCTATTGGAGTTTGTGGATGATATTGTCATTGTCAGTTACACCAAGCGCCCCCTGATAGAGGCTTTTACGGCTATTGAAGAACAAGCGAACTTAGTTGCCCTTGAAGTGAATGACGACAAGTTTAAATACATGCTATATGTAAAACAAACGTCACTGATGACAGCAGAAACTTCGCGATAGTTAAGGAGTTCATCTACCACGGTGTAAACATCAACTCTACGAATGACATCTTAGGGGAGATCCAGCACAGATAACAAGAAAGACCGAACATCCGTTTCAAAGACCAACCCATTGGGGATGCTAGAGCTCTTTGTCTGAAAAATTGAAAGTAGTGTGCCCGGAATCGCAGAGGATGAAAGGCGGCCTTTTTTAAGGCAGAGATTCTTCACGGGTCATTATTAATCAATAATTTTGTCAACTTCACCTTTAAAACTGTATTTTCTACTATAAACTTGAATAGTTGGGGGAATAAGTCAGTAAAAAATGTTCCAAGCTCATAACTAAAGGCAGCCAAACCAGGGATGAACGAACATTGCTTGGTCGTCATAACTTAATTATCCCTTTTGCAATGCGTAACTATAACTATAAGTTAGTATCAAAGCGATCATTATTTTGCATGTAGCTATGAAATGTTAAGTTTAATTTTACACACCGATTTTGCCATTGTGATGGCTCAAAAGATACAAGCTCTTGTGATGTTGAATTTATCTGAGGTTTGTTGTGATTATAAAGTTATTTTTCATTTTCTCGAATACATTAGTACACTTAAAAGAAAGTTATTGCGATCGTGCGGAAATTTCGAACTCGAACTGAGTATGAGTATGAAGGATTATATTATTACTATAGAGAAGTCCAAAAAAGTGGGTTCACCAATGCCGTCCGTCGGCCTGTCTGTCCGGGCGCCGTATGGCGAAACGGTTCGACGTTTTTGCTTTAAAGTTCGTATATATGATTTTTGGGGTTAATTCTCGAAGGTTTTTTTTTATTTTTTGCTTTATCGGTGTTTAACAGTATCTGCCAAATATTTTTTTTTGTGAAAATCACTTACCATAGTGATAGTTTGATTTTGTAGAAAGTGGCTCCAAGGATTTTGTTCTTTTTTTGTACTAAGGATACTGCATGGGGATGGGGCCAAAAATACTGTATACTCAGTTGTTGGCAAAAAAGAAAAATTCGGTTAACGTTAATATATAAAACCGCCAATATCTCAAAAACTAATAAAGTTATGTTAAATTGAACAAATCTGTTACTTCGATTGTCGATATAAAATTTTTAAAATTTTTTTTTTTATATAACGATTTTCTTAAATTTAAATTAAATTTGTTTTCTCAGCAATGCTTTTGCTACAGTGCGAAATTACATAAAAATCGTAAGTGCCGTTTTTGAGAAATTCAAATTTTTCAAAAACTAAAATGTGATTTAAATAAATTTGGTATGTCATCAAATGTTACCATTCTTTTTGAGGCGATTTCATAATGCACATCCTGTAGCGAGAATGTTCCGTATAACGCAGTTGGGCAGTTTATTTTACATATTTATATAAATAAATTTGTTCTCAAAAGTTTCGTGAAATACCTACTGCTTTATGAAATAAAAACAAATGCATTCATTTTGAGTTTTTATTTCTCGATAAAATAACAATGCCATTGCACTCTTCTTTTATTATCGTAAATTTAATTATTTACTTACGAGTAAAAATAATACTTATATATTCGTCGCTTCGACCTTTTGTGTTCGACTATATCGATTCTGGAAAACGAATATATCAACAAATCATGTTCACCTCCCGTTGTGAGGGTATTGTGGAATCGGCGTGTTAAATTTCATTTCATTGACTTCTATACATTTCACTTGTTTCACATACTGTACCCTACCCATAGCTTATCTGTACAATGTAAGTGTTCTAGTTTTGTAGTCCCTTGAATCCCAGCTATGTATTTAACACAAATTGTTTTGTTATACTATAAATAATGAAATGAGCTTTTGATGTTAGCCAACTCGTACAGAGGAAATAAGACTCTGATTAGATACATACATAGGCACGTACTATCTTACGTCCCCCAAAACAGAGTACAACATGATAATCATCGTTGAAACCATCTCGGCCATTAAACATTTAATAACCTCAACAAATATCCTCAGCGGACTATGTTCTGTTCGTTTTGCTTTCGTTCATAATTCAAACGAATTTAGGGAAAGTTCTTCGAGGACGATGTTCTACGGCAAATAAAATGCGTGCCTTAGTAAAAATCAAATTGCGTAGGCGGACCTCAATTCGATATACACGTGCACAAACACATAAACACATTAAACCTTATAATCTTGTAGGAAATTATACGCGGCGTATTGATGCAATAAATAATAAAACATCCCGTTATCACGGTCGATATGATGGCCCCAATTGGAATAGAGTACTGGGTATGAAGCGAATTGATTGCTTTAATGCTGCAATCATAACAACGATCTCGAAAGCCATGGAGAGCCATCGAATTAATATCTTTAGAAGCTACAAAGAACCAAGTAGCATGATAGAAAGAGAGAGATGAGGACAAAAATTCACTGATAGGTACTAGATGTAGAAGCACTTTTAATGGGAAACTAAGTGGTAACTATGTATGTATATGAAAACAGATATACTAAGTCGGCATAAAAGCGTAAAACCAATAGAACTTTCCATTGAAGGACACTCAACGCATCGTCATAAGCATCTGTGTAGTGCGGGGAATCAAGTTCGCCAATCGAAACTAATGCGTTAGTTAAACGTTAAACGACTTCAAATTATGTGGATGCATTGACTGTAAAAGTGGCGACACTTATGAGTGTGAAGGAAAATGGGGGGCATACGAAAAGTATTTAGTGGTGGCAAATGATGAGTGCTATCGTGTATAATAGCATAATAGTGACCGAAAAATGCCCCCTAAGCTGAAAGGATGGCTCTACAGTGTATACATCGCAGTTGTGCGTCCGTCGCTCACATACGGTTCACAATGCTGGATACTGTACAAAAAGTATGAGGCAAGTTGACAGCAGCAGAGATGAAGATGCTTCGCAGAATAGCAGGAGTAACAGAGTAACAATGGTTGATCGAATTGTAAGTTCCAAAATCCGAGAAAGGCTTCAAGCCAAAAAAACCATCTCGAAACAATTTGAGTACGACCGCCTCAGGTTCAGAGGAGGGATCCTACCAATCCTGTCAAAAAGGCAATGACAATAACGGCCTGGATCACACAAATGCAGAAACACCAGCAATTGTTGGGTCTCAACGATGGTGGTACAAAATCGGGAGGCCTGCAGACATTTTTTGAGGTCGAGCCGGTGAACCCCACAGGCAGACAATTAGGAATGCAGTGAAGTTGAAAGTTTTGATCCCTCTAATTCTCCTCGTTTAAATGGATAGAAGAATAGGAAGAAATAAATATAAGGCGTAAACGGGTCATTCAGAAGCTAAAGTCTAGGTTCTTCAACCATGTGCGTGCGTGTGAAGATATATTTTTTTGATACAAATGGGACCTACAGTTTAATGATGATTTGGAGCCGCAATTTATTTTTGAAAAGCTTCATATGACAGATCTTACTCTTGGATGTTTACCAGACTTACACAAGAGGTGGGGTAGCTAATTAAAACTATCAGGTCCGATTTGAACTTAGCGCATACGATTTTATAGTTAAGAGCTTTTTATCCATATATTGTTGTTTATTAGATGGTTTCGGTGTTACAAATAATTTCGTTTCTATTTGTGTAAAAAAAAAATTTTTTTTTTAATTTTTTACAAAACTAACCTCGAGAACTTGGCGTGCCTCTTCAAAAAGGTCAACAAGTGAAAAGTTTTACTATTTTTATACTATATTTTCCGCCATCCCACATGTAAAAAATTTGTGTTCACAATTGTCGACACCAAGCTGCCAACATGATTATGTCTTAAGTCATTATGTAACCTGTTGATTTTTTACGTTCATGAAGATGCCATATTTATTTATTTTTTTTTCTTAAAAATCGCAAAACGCAAAAACGCATTACTAGGTAATACAGCTACTGGTCAGTTGTTTAAAATTGTATCGTTGACATATTAATCTTGTCAACTTTCGTTTTGTTTTAAATAAAAATAAGCAGCAAGTGATTTATTAAAGCTTAGATTTATTATCCAAATACACTTTAAATAGAGTACTTCTCTGCATTCTTTTTCACATCAATTGCTTGCGACGCCATCGGCCTAAGGTGCCTTTTAAGTACTTAAACGATGTAATAAATTCGCTACCTCTAAATTGTCATAAATAAGTTGCTATTGTGGTATAATACTTATCGTGTCGCACATTATTATTATTATTATTAATGTTGCTTTCTGCGGAAATAATATATGGTTTGGAGGGAGTAAAATATGAGGGCGGATAATAATCGCTAAGCACCTTGATGCTATTACAGGAAAGTAGGCTTTCGTTTTCACTTCAATGGAACGGTTTATTTTTGTAGCAACAATTCAACATAGAACCATTTCAACTATGGGAAATTGGAAATTTTTTTGTCGAAAAAATGGTGTTCTTGACAACAAGAAAACTTAATACATATTTAATTTGTTCTTGGTAAGCATTTCCAGATTTCCAAAAGTAGAAGAAGCGTTTAAAACTGGTTTGTATTGAAATTGTAGATGAAATCTTTAGCTGCATTGATTAGTTACATGCAGTTCCCATTGAGATAGAGCAAATTTGTTGAAGAGGACAAAAACTTAGTGGTTAAGTGCGTTGTACTACTACGAAATGTTTTTATTTGCCGGCTCAACTATTGCGAAAGTCTGACAAACATCCAAGAGTCAGAATTTTCATGAGAGGCTTCTGACAAAATAATTGCCGTTGCCGCTAAACTATAGGTCCCTTCCATTCGTGTCAAGAAATATATCTTCGCACAAAGAATGTTTAAGGAACTGGAGATAATTAAATGTTGCGGTTGGTGTGATTTAGAGTGGCAGGTACATATATTTTGTAGGGTATAGAAAATACTGACAAATTGTTTAGTGGAATGAGTGGAATCTATTTTGTTCATTGTCAACGATGGTAGGTCAACCAATTTATTGGGGTCATATTCCACTGTTAGGTAAATAAAAAAGACCAGGTCTATTAAAAACTATCTAAATATGTGTAAATAACTTGTAGAAATTGGAGAAATATTATAAGTTGACGAATATATAAAATATTTAACAAACAAAAAAAAAATTCTTATAATGTTGCTTTAAGTTTTATTTAAAAATATACATTAACAATGTTTTGCCTATACTGTAGAGCCATCTTGGAGTACATAGTTAGTACTTGGACTCACCCAGCACTATCATAAACCCATCTACAAGGATGGTTCAAAGGCAGAGAAAGGTACGAGAGCTGGCGTCTTCTCAGCGGCACTTGACATTTAACAGTCTTATCGACTGCCTGATCACTAGTGTGTGTCTTCCAAACCAGAAACGGAAATAACCATCTGTGTGTACAGACGAGTATCACTCAAAGCAATCACTTTGTAAATGCGAAATGCGTTACAGACTGCTTTTTGGCACTCCGTGCTATACGTCGTCACTCTGCTGGGTCCCGGGGTACGTTGCGGTTAACGTGAATAAAATACCCGATGAATTGGCCAGATACGGCTCTGATCTGAACACTCAACACCGATAAGAGTTTCATCGACGGTGTCATTACACATTTGGCTAAGGAACAATGGCAGAACAATAGCAGTTGCCCCATAACCAGAATTCTGTGTGCCAATATTGACACGAAAAGATAAAAATGTCTAGGTAATAAAAGGACACTGTATCAATGAAGACATGGCTAAAAGGCTAGGAGTCTTAGGAAATGGTTTCATCTCAAACAATGAAATGAATATCTCCTATGCCACAGCCCAGCTATGTAAGAACGCCGCTTGTCCCCCATGGGAGCACGGTTCTTCGATAGTTTCGATAACTCGGCTTGAGTACCTCCTCTATCAGACATAAAAGAATTTATTACCAGAACAAAGTGGTTCTGTTAGTCACATGTCCTAATCTGTATAACTAGGGTTTTCACAATGGACCTTTGTTGTTTTTGGGTGCAAAACACTTGGTGCAGAACCACCTAACCGTCTAACCTATCCTTTAATATTGGAAAGACTTGGGTTTCACATCTTGGACACATATCTACTTGTCTCTCGCAACACTGGCCACTTCCCAACAAAGCAATATATGTATATCCTCCTCCCACTCCTCAAAGTTGCACGTATTTTAGCAAAGTGGTAAATCATCGCTGTGAGGTATATTATTAAGGAGCTGCCACTTCCCGGAAGTTGTTATTTATTTTCAAGTTATGGCATAGCTGGCTGTAAATTGATCGATGGATGGAACCAGTTGTTTCCTGAACAAATCTAAGCTGGTAAAATTTAGGCTTCCAACTTCTCGCATCTTGGAGAAACAGATGGATTCCAGAACCACTAGTCAGTTCGTATCACTCCTTTTAAAATCCAAACTTAATCCGTATTGTGCGAAGAACTGTTTTTTTTTGGTAATCGCTAGTCTGGCATGTCTAGAGCTTTAAGTACATAATCCATTTGTAATTTAATGGGCGTTAGACCCGTCTCCAACATGTAGCATGTAATTTAGACTGTTAGGTGGTAGATGAAATATACTTTTTAAGTAATACCTTTGAAGTTTTTACACTGTCTCGTACCTCTTGCAACCCTATACCTGTGCGGCCGGCGTCGAAGGGGATTGATTTCGGAACACATCCAGGCAGTATTGAAAACCATTTTTGCCTTAGACAGTTTTTTCTTCAAATGCCATTCCATATATTCAGGTTTTACGTCAGATATACTCCAAGGTACTTGTATTCATTTACCACTTGAATAGTTTCACCGTTAAAGTGTCATCGCACTGGATTTACCTCCGGCTTTTTCTAAGAACATAATATAACTACGCATACATTGAACCACTTATTCCTCATATATAAACTTTATAAATTTTTTAAAATAAAGAAATCGGTTGTATTTACATTAAAACAAAACATAATAAATATGAACCTATTCCAAAAAAGTCGACATGTTGTGCATTCTCTACAAAGAAAGTGGGAGTTGATTTATTTCGTAGCCAACACGGTAGTATATATAGCATTTGAATTTAAAATGAAGCATCTTCTTACTTTCATCGTGCAATACCAATGAACTCCATGATTTGTGACGGACCCATTTATCTTTTCCCATCCAAAAGACATCAAAACACATAAATCTTGACGGAAAATAATTTTTTAACCCATTTTTCCACTTATTTATATGCAGATTACCTTAAAAAAAACACCACAACAAGTCGTCTGGCCACCATGTCACACCATCATAAAGTTCATTGAACCACTTAGGCCACACCAACCAAAACAAGAAACCAAATTACCTGCCAAAAAGTTGATGCTCCAACTTTCATCAAAAACACGCTCTCCATACATCGAAATAATGCAAACCCTTACTCTAAATTTATTCATAAACGCGCCACGACCCATGTCCACCCACAGATTCACACTGACCCCAAACCATTTGGTGAACGTTGAAAACATATAAATGACATCTTTATGAATATCCTCAGGCACCATTGAAATAAATAAAAAAAAAAACAAAGCGATGAAGTAATTCTTCGTGACTTTATAAAAAAAAACTCAAGGCTCCACATAATTTATGGTTGAACCCTTTTTCCCCCAAATTGTAATAAATTAAAGCTGTTGAATTGGGCTATGAAATTTCTCTGCTGCTCATTAGACAAATATCAACAAAGTGCTGTCCACTACGGTTGAACATTTGGAAAATTTTGCTGCTTTTTTTCCCTTTGTTTAGACCTTTAGGCTTTTATGTTCACAAAAGGGTGTGTAATTGAAATTTACTAGCTGACCCACCAGGATAAGCTCTTGCCAAATAAAAAAATTAATTGTCTCACTTAAGTATTGTTGCATGATTTAAGGTTTGTTTAACACAGTTAGGTATGTAAATGATGCCTTCCCGAAAAGGTGTGACCAGACAAGGGCTTATTTAAGATGGGTACTGACACACGCTCAAGAAGGATTTCAAAGGCTAAAGGCTGCACAGAATAATTTATATTGTTAATAAAATAATTCTTTAAAATTTCTTTGGACTTTGTGGCGCATAAAAAGGGGTCCCCACTTGGTGAAAATTTAGTATAAGCGCTGAAGGGTTTTCAATATGAATACACCTACATATATAACAATTTTGTACCTAAATTAAACACAACACAATTAAGGTATAAGACTGAAATTTATTTCAGTTGTGGTACACATTTAAGTATGGAATTTAATGCCGTTCATATGCACATATCTTTACTGCACGGAAACTTCTTTGGATGCAATGGGTGCCCAGAAACCTACTTAAGGATTGAACTACTGATTTACTTAATGATTTTCTATTCGCTTTTAAGGGGCTCTATATGTTTTTTGAAGACCCTTAATACAGTCAACTATAGCGTTAAAATTGGATTTTCTAACTTGTGTCAGTGGGCGTATTTTCATAGCCCATTTGAAGTCACTGACCTCAGTCCCACAGAAGGAAACTTTCATCGACAATTTAACATCATCATACCTGACCATTCTGTGTGGGAAACTGGAGGCCCTAGGCTGGGCATAACAGAGTGTCTCTCTACTAGGTCCCAGGACACGAAGGAATTCTTGGTAATGAAGCAGCTGACGAGCTAGAACGTAAAGGCTCTGCATCCTCCTTCATTGGTCCTTCTTGGACTACCCCCCAGTAATATCGAATTTGAACTCAATACATGGGAACACCAAATGCGCATAGCCCAATGGAACTCTATCCAAAGATTACGCCATGTTAAAAAATTTATTGGCCTTGCCAACAAAAAACTCGCTCTTCAGATCCCCCCTATGAGCAAGCGTGATACTAAAATAGTAACTGTCCTCCAAAACAGCTCACAGCTAACTGCGCCCTGAATCACCATCTCATGAAAATGGGAAAAAGTTTTACGGATCTTTGAAGACTCTGTCTCGAACAACCAGAAACGGCAAAACACCTCCTATGAGACTGCCCTGCAATCATCCACAACAGGCTTAAATAGTTCAACAAAGGATTAACCGAACCTCCGGATATTGTCAAATCATCGGCATCAACAATCGTAAAGTTAAAAAAAGGCCTAGGATTAGCGCTAGACCAAATTACATAATAAATATTCATGCACAAACGATATTTTTCTTGATCGCAGTGCTAATCAGCCTACATCTTATTAAAAAAATACTAACCCATTAAAATAGTTCCTCGATAGTTATGGAAAGTGGAAAGTTAAGGCTTAACTTTATTCGGCAAAAAGTGAAGTACACACACGAAAATGTTTTTTCTCTTTTCACACCGTTTGCAATTTGTATTTTTCTCTCAACTTTTCACAAAGTGACTTTCTTCAAAGTTAGACATACCTCTAACTTCCAAGTGGCACACTTTGGGAAAGTTCGAAAAAAACTAATACACAAAAAAGCTGTCACTAGTTACTCATCTTACGCTTAGATTATTCTGGATGCAAATGTTTCTTTCTTTCGTTGGCAAAGTCTTCCTGTTTTGTTTATTCTTTCTTAGAGCTTTTAAAAGTCAGAATAGATACTTAGTCCAGTTTCTGAATACGAGGGGCAGCAGCGTGTATATGTGAGCTTTGAAAAAGTCAGTTTTTGCACTTTTTGCCGAATGTAGTTAGTTAGTTAGTTTATTCTACCTAATTATGTTAATGGTTTTGGAAACGATATTTACATTACATATCTAAGTTTTATTTTTAGCCACAGAAAATGCGTTGAACTATTGAGTAAAGGATACCAGGTTCAAACTTTTCCCATTACCTTGGTGGTAGGGTAGACATATATTACATAGATTTTTAACAAATTGGTATATACTTTTTAATGCATCAAGACTTGGCAGTGGCCGGAATCGGTATTTAACTATAGGTATATCATTGCACACATAGTGGTTCGAGAAGCTAGGCTTTGGGTCCTGTATAGGTAATTTACGCCTTATATTTATTTATTTGTTTTATTTCATTTACAGATGATCATGGACATGTTCGAGGGAGAAAGAATTAGGAATTAAAGTCGATTTGCACTTAGGAAGCGTCTTAAGTTCTTTGCTTTTTATTGCTTTTTATTGCTTTTTTCGATTATCTGCATGAAGGTAGAAAAACTCTGCTATCTTCTGTGATTGTGAAATGCCCTATAAGCTGAAAAGCTCACATGGACAATGTACAATGCAAAATGTAGCAAACGCATTTAGGCGAAACACATTTAATACATCATTGTATTTGTTGATTCTTTTTTTTTTTAAAGTATCGTAAGCTATATAAAGAGTACGTCACATCCCTAAAGCGCCACTGTTTCCTTTAGAAACATTGAAGTCTCCAATAAAGTTGGTAAGCGTGGGGGTCATTTGTGACCATTTGTGACGATTAGTTCTTCCGGCATTTAGAACTTGCAAACAGTGTTCTTTTCACCTGCAACCTTAGAGAGTGCAGGTCCTGACTAGTGAGCGAGTTATTAACTATTTAAAATACATTAGTTGGTTGGTTAAAACCCCAAAAATTACCAATTTATATTCGGTATTTTAATTCATCAAAACAAGGCATGTGCAAGACTTAAATCTCAAGACATCCACTTAAATAAGCGCAACTCGTGTCGTATTTAGTGGAGTCTTGGGATTTTCTTCTTAGCCACAAAACCTAAATTCACGCCCTCATTTTGTGGAAAATTGTTGAACAAAATAAAAAAAAATTTAAAAAATAGGGTTTTAAAATAAATATGTACGTTTAATTTTGCAATAGTTTGACATCCGATCGAATGTTTTCGTATGATACAACTTCAATATTTAAATGTATGAACAACTTTTCAAGCTCAAGATACAAGCTACCCTTGTACCCTTTTCCTTATATGATGTGGGTAGTTTTATGATTATTAGTTTGTCTGTTAGTAATATAAATCTATTTAGTACGTTATTCTTTCTATTGACACTAGACGTCTGGCATATGTACTTACATATGTACCTACCAAATATTTAAATGTGATGTGAACCTAAATTATTGAATTATACATTAATTTCGTAAGATAAACAATCTTGCTTCGGGAGAAGTAAGGGATTACTTGCGTTTTTTTTGGGATAATGGGTTAAACCTCTTGGGGTGTCTTTACTTCCTAATCAATTGAAAATCAGGTCACCACACTTAACTTCGCAAAGAAACACTTCAAAATGATCAATCATTTAAAGAATTCATTTAAGAATATGACCTTGCTAGCTTTATAACTCCCTTTTACCACCGCAAATTTACTCAAGGTGACCTAAAAATGTTTTCTTTCACACCCATTCATCAAACTGAACAGTCACACATGGAAAAAAGAAAATTTATTGCGACACAATTTAAAATTAAAAATCGTTAGATGTCAATAGCAGATGCAGTCATCGTCTCAAATTTTTAAAGTCAATTACAGAAAAGAAAATCTTAGCAAACTTAAAGCGTAAATATACTGCAGCGAATTGAATGAGTGCGCGCACATTTTTTCGCAACATCGATTTATTTTTAAAATTAACTACATTGCCTGCTTTAGTCTATAAATGGCACAATTCACAGCATGAGATACAATTTGTCGTTGATAAAATGTTTTCATGTGATATATACTTTAAGGGAAAATTTATTTTCAGACATAGTCTTTAACGTATTATATTACATTCATATATACGATCAGCATAAATAGCTAAATATATCAATTAGGCCATGTCCGTCCGCCCATGAAATCAATTATTAGGCACTAACACGCAGAATATATAACAATTAACCCGCAAATGTGCAAGCAGCTTCGTTATTTCAGTCTCTGAGCTTAAATTCATGTCTTCATAGATATTTGTCTTGAAAAAAAATTTTAGGGAAACATTTTCACCTAATACTTCCGCCTGAACAGACGTAACCTACGCATAGGCCAGTCCCTATCTACAATTCTTCTAGTATCTTAAAGTCTAATATTTTATCGCGCTTATCATCCTATTATTGGAAAAAATATTTTTGTACAGAGCTCTACCTTCTTTAAAACTATCAGTGGCTAAAAATTCATAATTAAACTAAGAAATACAGTTATCCTCTTAATTTAACATGTTCGAATTGAAAACGGGTGACGGATGGCAGCTGCTATGTTTATAGTTCTGCTAATACAATAAGCCTGAAGGTAATTTTGGCAGGATAGGCAACCAAAAAAAATATCTAGAAGCCCCTAAAATTAAATTCAGATATATTTTACACACTCGTAGTTAAAGCACACTGTTTAGTTAGGTGCATTAAAATTCCCTACCCCGCCTTGACCTTAATGATATTTTCCATGCGCCTACCCATACCCTGAATAAGTGTGCGTTATAATTTACTTACTTGACTGAGATTGCCCAAAGGTATTTAATTCTATATGAGAGCAGATTAAATCAATATCTCTTCCGACTAATCATTTAAAAAACAAACCCCCAGTAAGTACACGTCAGAAAATAAAAGCCCCACACTCATCGGTTATACCTAAATACCTAGGAGATACTTAATCTTTAATAGATTAGGAGAAAAAAAAATTAATTATTTTCAGCTAAGGGATAACTTAAAATGATGGTTAGTAGCCTTAAATCTTCGCTGTTGCATCCTCTAGCGCCAAAGCAAATTAAATCAAAAAAGTTAAGCAATTTGAGTTAAAATGTATTTGAATTTGGGTGAAGTGTATTATGTTCCTTGGGGCGATTTAGTGGTTTTCTTTGGTGCAAAAGTTGGGTTACTTTAAACACTTGCCTGTGCAAAATATCTTCCTTCGTTTTTTTCTATTCCGATTTATATTAAATTATTATTCTCATTATTTTTTAATTGTACATCCAATCCAGCAAAGTGAAATATGTTGCCTTATTAATTTTGCTTGGTTTTTGATCAAAATTACATACTTTCTGTCTAAGACAGAAAAACATTTTAAAGGCCCACCCGAGGGGGTAATGATTTCACAGCATAAATTCGAAAGAAAATAATGTTTACATCAATAGATACATAATACCAAAAGCCCACAAAATATTCTACGATATTATTTTATTGGTTTTTGTGGATTGTCGCTAAGTTAAATTAACATCGTTACCTCCCGAATGCTTACACTCCATTCCAATGTATCTGTCTCGTTTATAGATGTGTAATATCTGTAAAGTGTTTCAAAACACGTATTCCCATAGCTGTGGGTATCTGTGTCAAAGTGTGTTTATTTTAACCACAACAAGGCAAAAATGTTTTGGTCCAATAAATTTTCTAAAATTAATTTGAATTCCACTTCTATGTAAGATAGAATTTTCGATTCTTGCGCACAACTTCTATGTAGATGATAAACTATAGGTATACATATATCAAATGAATATTTTTATTATGTGTGCTGAATTTATACATCTGAAATAGTATATCTGTTGTTGTAGCTGAAGCTGTGCGTAACTATATCTGCAGAACGCATCCCATGGCAAACAAAATATCCTTAAACTTGTGATGCTTGATATGCACCAAGACAATTTACATGCATAAAAGAATGTCATAATGTTCCCTAGAAGAAAAATAAAATGTAGGTATCTACAGGTAAATTTTAATTTTATTTATCCCCTTTCGTGGAACTACTTTATATTTTGGGACTTTGTTAGAAATTGTTTTCACTGGTTTTCAAAGGTAACCTTTTATGTATGTATTACAAGTATCTATGTAGAATTTTAAAAATGATGTTAAAAATAAACTACTTCATTTATCGGTATTTTGAGGGAACACAATCTAGAAATGTGGTAAACGGTGAATATACCTACATAGAGCTATCGCCAAAATAGTTTATACAAAATGTATGTTTTTCTTTGATAGCAGGATATAAATGCATATACTAGAGTGCTCAAGTTAAGAATTAAAATCATTTTGGTGGTTCACCTGTAGCTGTTTTTCGTTGAAGTGAACTACGTAGGTAACTGCTATAAATTATACTTCTTATGAGCTATGAAACTAGACCGTACATTTCGGAGAGACAATAGGTTTTAGTTTTTGTCACAGTAATCCTTTGGGGTGTTGATAACCATTTTTTGGAAATCATGGACAGATATATTTTGTGGTTGGTCACTCATCACAATCCTAAAAAAACCAAGATTATAGCATATCCTTTATCTTATAAGTTTTATACATGTTATAGTTATTCCGTTATATATGGCTATAGAGAAGTCAAAAAAAGTGGGTCCGCCAATGCTGTATAAGGTTTTTGGAGTTACAGTTCGGGGTGTCTTTTTATTTTTTGCTTTATCGTTTGAAATGACGGTACCCGCCATTAATTTTTTTTGGCGAAAATCACTTAAACTATTTTTCTAAAAAAGTGTTTTGGTTTTTTTGTGATACAAAGGATACTTCGGATGAGGCCCAAAATACTGCATACTCAGTTTTTGGAATAAAAATCTATTAAATGTAATTTATAAAACCGCGAAAACTATATATCTCGAAAACTACCAAAGCGAAAGCCAAAAAGTTTTACTGTTTTTTTATACTATTTGCCTACTTTGTTTTGAAATAATTTTTTCATATAACGATTTACTTAAATTTAAATTAAATTCGTTTTTCTCAAAAACGGCACTAACGATTTTTATAATTTTTTATTTCGAGCAATTATGCTAAATATGTCCAACGTTTTAAACAAAATCTAATTTTTCAAAACCTAAAAAGTGATTTAAATAAATTTGTCACCATTCATTTTCGATTCATTTATTTCAAAAAATCATCTCATTTTCTGAGAAAGTTTCGTGTGACGCAGTCGTGCAATTTATTTTTTAATGTAAAGGAGTCCAACATATTTACATAGATTTGCTTAGAATGACTTCAAATATAACATAATTCAGTACTATATTACAGAAATTTAAATATCTTCGAAATGGGTAAAGTCTTTCAATATGCCCTAAACAACAAAGATTATTTGATATTGCTTAGCACGCAATGGGGTTAAAAGAAAAAAATAAATGAGACGGAAATCCAGACGTCAACCCTGTGTGCTGCCCAACAAAAATTTTAACGAAGATAAACGAACCGAAGGTTCTTCAGAATCCGCATCGGCTATACAAGAATCATTCGAAGTCACCTTCTCACCAAGGAAACTACCATCCGACCTGACACATTGGGTGATAACACCAACTTCCTATCGTTTCTATCAGTTTATAAAGTATAAAAACCTCCCAATACTTTAAGTTAAGTTACAGAAGGGCATTAAGCCAAACCAGGAAATTAAAAGAATCTGCCCAAACATGTTTTCTATTAAAAGCTCGGGCCCTTTCGATCGCTTAAACCGACACATAAATATAGCCAAAAGCAAGTGCTGATTATAGTTATTATCTTGTATATTAGTGTATATTTAATAAATAATATTCTGTCACTTTCCATATGTTTTCAAAGAGCATGTAATTGCAACATTCGTTGCTTCCATATTATGTGGGCCATAGTTATGTTCATTATTCATATGGATTTCAAGGTTGATGGCAAAGTATACAAACATAACAATATCACAGCCATTACTAATCCTTGCGGCACGTCATTAAAACTTTTCCCATACACAGTTTTGTAATCCTTCCCAACATATAAGCTCAGCGATTTATGCAACCATGTAAATGCAACCCGAGAAACGTAAACACCAGTTTGGATAATCATAAACAGGGCATATGTGATGTAAGCTGATGCCATGCAAACGTCAGGAATAAATGGATAGCAACGCAAATCCACCCTTCTAATCTCTAAAACTCATCATCAAAATTTACTTACAAACCCCAATTTTCAAGAGTTTTTTTTTTGAACACACCACAACAATCCGGTTCGCGTAACTTTTCCTATGCATCCCAGTGAAACGACGACCTCCGAGCTATGAGAAGCGGAAGGCAGCCATTCGTGTGGGTAGTATTTGCCAACAAAAAAGCATGTGTATTGTCTGTGTAAAGGAAACTTTTCATTTCCTCGAAGAAGAGAAACTCGGCTCCAATCTAAGCTGAAGGTTGCGGCAATATTTTCACAATACATTACTGCCACAGGGAATCCCCGTGTGGGGTGCGCTTTATTTCATGTTGCATACAAGTGCCAATGGCGCTGGGGGTGACTTCGTATGGCAGTTACGACGACGACGACGAACACGAAGAGGAGTGAGTTAAAAGGAAAAAGAAAATGTTTAACTATTTGAATATTATAATTAAATGTAAATAGAAGGCGCACACATATCCTTTGCAGTACCAGTAGTACTCAGCAACGCATTCCCTCAAAAGTATTCCCAGCTTCTTAGCGTTTCCGTTTTTCTAACAAAAAACATGTCTTTCCGTTTTTGAGCTGTCGACATGGTTCTCAGCGTCTTATTCTTCAAATGAGTACGAGATGATGATGATTATGCTGTCCTAAGCCAGCGCATTTCTTCAAAACTCAAAGTAAACACACGAAAGGATGTTTATTTGTTGTTCGCTCAACAATAACATGAGCAAACAATTAAAGAATCGTGCGCAATAAGATCGTTTCTAGGCCCTGAGAAATATGAAAAAAAAACTTAAATAAGAAATCCTTTTTCCTGGGAAGGTAATAGCTGGATAGTCATCATCTTTCATCATTAATGAGAAACGAAGTATTATGCCTTCACGAAAACGCATCTTATATGGATATGCGAAAATTCCTTCAAGGATACAATTTCATTTATACAATTTTCAGATATTCTGATCTGCTTCTTCTCTTGTTGTTGGTAATTAAAGATTACAACATGATTCACTCACTCGTGCTTTTCGCTCACGGATTTAGAATAGACGTGCAGGATATGCTTTGACGAGATCACATCCTGATGGATTAACCTTTATTGTGCACAGTTGCAGCGAGCAAGAACATCCTTGAAAATTGCTTTCTGTGATGCCTTTTGAACTTCGTGGCTGCGGTTCGAATTCACATATTCTGTTTTTTTTTTTTTGCAATACCAATATATGTACTCGAAAAGAATATGAAAATTTGATTAGAACATGAAATGCGTGAAAAGTTTGCTGTTTCATATTTCACGTGTCTGTGTGAGAATTATTGTTGGCTTTCTTTCGGCCTTGTACATCAGATCAGATAATGGTGACGACATAGCCAAATGGTATGGAAGAAAAACTTTTAATTACTTTTACACAGGAAGTAGCGGAAAGAACTCAAAGACGCTTCATTCGCGTGTCTTGTCTTGTCTTCTGCCCTTTTATAATAAAATGGAAATTAAATTTAACTCCGCGCGATGGTGTAATAACCCTTGAAAAACATGTTTTCAGCATTAATCCCCCATTGTGAAATATACGTGAAAATTTAATTACATTAAAATGAATGCGCACGGTGTGGGTCCCCGGTGTTTGCCACATATATGACGGAGGACATGTGGATGGATACATTTTCCAAAAGAAGGCGATGATTCTTTGGAATTTTTGTTTTTCGCTGTTTTGTTGTGTGTGAAAGGGACAATTCTGCTACTATATACGGTTGTTGAAAATATTACTTTGTGTGAGTAGAAAGGAGATAATAATTATTTTGAGTAGATATAATACGTTTTGTTTCCAGTGGCACTTCGCTTGGTAATGATGATGGTGGCGAAGGGCTGCGATACTGGGAGAGGGAGTGGTATATAACAACCGTTCCAAGAGTGTTGAAACATTATACCAGTGATATGGGAGTCATGGAGGGATAATTTAATTATGAAAGGCACACTGCCGATGTCACATTTTGACAAATTATTTAACTTCTTTTTTGCTCTTCTGATTTTCTGCCTCCTTATTAATTTAGTATCAGAACGAGCTGGTTAAGAAAAAATCGAGCATACAATTCAAAAAAGGTAAGAGAAATTTTAAGCTTATGAAAAGATGTTTTATAATTGTGTTTGATGAAAATTTTGTTGACTGACATTGTTTGTTTTGACGAGCACATCGGTAATGCGCCTTAAATGCTTATGTTAAATTAAATTCTGTTTTTAGACACACACAAGGCAGTCTTTTATAATTTAGATATTATAAAGGGTTTACAGCACAGATGTGTTGATATTTGTTTTCCTTGGCTTGTATTTGAATTTATGTATGTTCTCGCAAGAGTCTTTTCAAAAGATTGTCACAAATTTTGATAACTCAAAAGTTTACATTTCGCATATTCAATATTTGAATCAGTGTCATTATACAGATATATAATTCTATCCTTGAACCCGAAAATGGCACCCCAATCCTCTCTCATATTTCCTACCTGCGAATGCGTCTGAGCAAAAAATCGTACGTCTATTTTGATGGTATTTGCGAAATTGTATGAGATCATCTATTGGAAATGACATTTCATGGGGCGTCCCTTAAAACCATTTCCTTTGAGTTTATTTTTACGTAAACTTCTAAATATGTAAGTACAAATTATATGAATAAAAACAGCTGAGCTTACGTTTAAGGGCAAATTGTGAGACTCGGGGACTATCTGTGATTGTCATACTCTTGTCGAACGTAGCAGTGGCTTGCAGTGGCTTGGTGGTTAAGTGCGTTGGACCACTAAGCGAGAGGTCGCTGGTTCAAATCCCGACCTGTACCACCTGAAAGTTTTTATTCGCTGCCCCACCTCTTGCGAACGTCTGACAAACATCCAAGAGTAAAAAATGTCATGAGAAGCTTCTCAAAAATAAATTGCCGTTCGGAATCGGCATTAAACTGTATGTCCCTCGGTTCGTGTCAAAAATATAACTTCGCACACAAAATGGTTGGAGAAGCTAGGCTATAGGTCCTGTATGGGCCGTTTACGTCTAATATTTATATATTTATTATTTTAGATCGAAGCGGAAGATTACGGTTTTCAACATGGTTCTTAGCGACAACTTTTTACTTCGCGAATAAAGTCAAAAGCATTATTTCATATTTTGTCCGTTGGCCAATTCTGGTTCCGTGAAATCAAAATATTGTCTTTCTTTCAACGCAATTTCGATTCTCGTTCCACCACCTAAACGTCAAAAAATTACATCTGAATAATTTGTATTCACGCCTCCATTTGGAAATGAATGTTCAATGCGAAAATGTGAATACGAATTGAAGCTGAAACAACAAAAAAAAAAATTTCCGCCCCATAGTGTTAAATTTACCGCGATGTTTGCACTTATTACACGAGAATCGCAGAACGAAATGAGAAAAATAAAATCAATATGTGAAAGTGAATGTAAGAATGATTTATTCGATTCACTTTTTCACAGAATTGACCCCAAGAAGAGACTTTGTTATTTACAAAATACTTTGTAATCAAGTTGCACGCAAGGAGTCGACGTGGCAAAAAAAGATGTATACTTAACTTGTTCAGGGGACCCGAACAGTTAGTCCAATTAATTTAAAATTTCGCAGCGGGCAGATAATACAATTTTTTATTGGATAAATAAGGAAAAATATTTATTTATTATCTTTCGATTAGATACTTAGACTAAGTATTATAATAATAATAACAAAAATTATTTAAATTGTAACTAGACCTTTTAAGGAAAATAATTATTTATTAAGATAAACGTCTATACTACTGGCTTAGTAGCTAAGTGCGTTGGACTTCTAAGGGACGGGTATTCGGTACAAATCCGACCCGTACTACGTGCAAGTTTTTATTCGCTGCCCCACCACTTGCGAACGTTTGACAAACATCCTAGAGTAATAACTTTCATGAGAGGCTTCTTAAAAATAAAATTGCTGTTCAGAATCGGCATTAAAACTTTAGGTCCCTCCATTCGTGTCAAAAATATATCTTCGCACCCAAATGGTAGGAGAAGCTAGCTTAGGTCATCTGCGAGCCATTTACACCTAATATTTATTTGTACTCAGAAATGACAGAAGAGAATTAAACTTCGGACTATATCTGGAAATGGGATCAGATCTTCCAAAGTAAGTGTAAGAATAAGGAACAGAAAAATGTGTTTTTTTTATCCTTAAAGCTTACTTCCAACTTCAAGAGGCTTTAAATATATCAATAGACATCTGTGTTTATAAGCAGGCAAAATATCGCCAACCCATATAAGTATTCTGATTTCTGATCTAATTTTCAGTTCAAAATTCAGTCAAGTGACGTCATCCGTGGGACCTTGTCATTCAGATGACACGTTCAATGACATGTTAAATGACAGGTGATCACACTGGATGACAACTTTAGTCCAAATTCTACATCAAAGTGACGCCAGGATGTCACCAGATAACAAGTTTGGATGACCGTCTGAACGCACCTTAACTCTTAGGTATTTTAAGATTATTTAAATTATAAAACTGTTTTAGTGAAATATATTCGAATTGAATCAACTTTAAACACAATCCAGTCTGTCTCTGCAATTAGTACACAGATCCTTTGATCCTTTGGATCCTTTGCGGGTTCTTAAAGAATTTTCATCATTATTAATTAAACTCGTGTGAGGTTATTGATTTTGTTAAGGAGGTTGTTCGTCATTAAACACTAAACTAAACTTTTTGCAAGGTCGTGTAAGCCATTAAAACCATAGCCTGAGTTTCTGTCTTTATTGTTAACAGCGATCATTTGGATGTCGTATTTAGCAACTGAAGACAAATATTGGGCGATTTGGATTTAGGAGGCACGGGTGATCAAGCAACCTAAGAATTGCTAGTCTACCCTAGGAATGTTGATGTCAAACGTTGCACGTCGCACTTAGAATTGCGCATTAATGGACTTTGAGATTACTTAATCACTTATACATTTTAAAGTTAACTTCAAATATATCACCGAGATTCCTTTGACTATTGATTAGTCGTACTTGTTAATTTGATTCTTTTAAATTTAGCAACATTTAAATATAAATGGTTCTCGTCACACCATGGTGACGCTGCATCGACATATAAATGCAGTCCCTGGCAGTCTTCTATGGATTTAAGAGATTTAGAATAATTTTAAGTCTATTTCATAAAGCCTATTTGCTCGAATATCGAATTCTTGACGGGGACCATTAATGAATAATATAAACCGCAGATGTTCTAAATGACCAGAATCGGCTGAGGAACACCAGAATGGTTAACAATTTCCCTTATACCACCATCGCAATTTTTACATTCTATACATTCTAATCCATTAAAATGGAAAACGTGTTATTTAGTTTCCCCGACATTTAAGAGATATTTTCGTGAATAAAAAAAATTAAGTGGGCTGGAAGCAGGGTTACCACAAAAAAAAATTATTGGGGCCTTTTTGAGGGCCATTTGTTATAAGTAAGGTACACTTTTCGTTAAAAATATAAATTCATCTTTTCTTTTTGTCTGAAATTGACGAGCTTACTTCCACTCCTAGGTCTAAACTAATATCCATCTGGAAGATATTACTATTTAGTTGCTCACTTGAAGTTGGTTGAGGTCCCTTACACTTGTTACGAAGAAATACGAAGAAATTCTCTCAAAATGACCCAGACCACGACTTCGGATCCATAGAGCAATACTGGGATTATGAGGGTCTTATATAGAGTTTCCTTAGTTGTTCGGAGGCTATATAGTTGCCTTCTCAGAACAAAAAAAAAAAGCTATTTTCAAACGTTATTCTTCGTTTAATTTTTGAAGAGATGTAATTTTCAGATGTGATAGCATAGCCGAGTTAGACACAGTTCTTTGCTCTGCTGTCTATGCTGCGTTGAAATTGATAAGGAGATGGTGAGTATCCTACTGAAAATCTTACATTTTCTTCGGGATCTGACGTAGTGTGAATATTTGGTCAATTGTGATCTTACCGGGCCTAAAATCACCAGATAGGGTCGGGTCAGGTTATTCAGGTCTTTGACCTGAGTTTAGGCGCTCGCACAATACGGCAGACAAGATCTTACACGTATTGTTTAAGAGATTGATAATACTATATGGGGTAGTAAAGAGTGTTTTCTTTTTTGTGGACAATCGATGATGAAATTTCATTTGTAAGGAATACATTTTTCTGACCAATGAGTTGGTGGATGATCTTTTTCGAATCATCTCCTGCTGCCTTAAAAAACTCGGTTGGTATACCGTTCCGTCAAGCAGCCTTGTTTAAATCCAGTTCAGATATTTCTAGCCTCATTTCATTTTGGTCGGGTGGACGGAATTGAACAAACCGAACGCCTTCACAAAAAAACCTAGGCTGCGTTTGAAACAGCGTATATATTTGATAAGACTAAATCCGTATCTAGTGGAATTTATTTATGAATACTAAAAATCGATATTTGAAGGCCATTTAGGGCTAAAACGCAAATGGCGCTATTGAGCGCTTTTTGGCAACGTTGGCTGGAAGTTATTAAATTAACATTTGGAATTTATTTGATGAAGGAAAAATAACTCCAACAGATCTCCAACACCATTTTAACCTTTCCGGTATTTCAATAGAAAAAATATTTCCGCAGTGAAGAACCTTTATTTAGCAAGTCATCCTCTAAAATATTATCCAAAGTTAATGCTTTTTGCGAACTTTCACAAGGTAATAACAAACAATCACAATTATTTAAAACTTTAGCTTTATGTAACTACCCACAATCGCCTTTAAAGGGGGCTACACAGCTACTCCTATTTTTCGGAAGCGTGAATTCTTAATAACACCCCCTCCCATAACGAATAATGTTCTCTATGGACACGGTACCGATCCAAAAATACGTGTAAGTTCGCATGAGCAATAATGACTCTTTGAAAACAATTGTGATTTCAATTTTCTTCTTACGAACTCCTCGAGGTGAGTTGAGTGCAAATTTTAATTACATCATTAGTCAGTCAGTTTTGCATAAACTTAGATTTACAAGTTTCCGCAAAACTTCTCTCTCGACCTTTGAAAATCAAAAGTTCACTTCAAATTTACTTCGAAGAAGTGTTTAAACAATACCCGCAAATGTTTGTTTAACAGAGGACTTTTATGATAACTAAGTTTTGTTTCAGCTCTGCTGTATCACTTTTGCACACTGTCCTACAGCAGGACTTCGACTGCAGAGTTAGTTTAAGTCAACTATGTTTTCAGTACGCATCTAATCTGATAAACCTGCCGGTATTCAAAGGGAAAAGTTTTTTAAGCTTTGCTGGTTCGTATCCACACGATGAAACTAGTAAATTAATGGTCAGACATTGCGTTAGGAAAAGGGATAATAATTGAATAGAAGCATCAGACCTCCAACGGTCCACTTGTCCAACACACGCATATACACAAACGGACTGGCTAAGTGATTTCATGTTTCGTCTCTGACAGGTTTCTACTCAAGCTATAAACTGCACAAGTTCAAAGGAATGAACTTTTGCATGTATTTAAAAATAGAATACATATTACGGGAATTCACCAAGTATATCAAATGGTAATGAACTAAATTATGTGAACCAAAGCCAAAAAACTTCTTTTATATGCCATGTTATTTTTTTTTATTGAGTTAAGAGTATAGGGGTAGGAAATGAAAAAGTTTTTGTACGACCACACAATGCAATTACAACTAAAACAAGTTAAAAGCAAAACATGCAAAAGGATGTTTCTTCGATTAAAAAGACGATGGTTAAGAAATAAATTTTGTCACTAGTCTTGTGGATGATTTGATTAAATTGTAGAGTAATTGAATCTATGTATAAACGACTGGAATTCGATTTATCTTTTTTGCTAGTAACTTTGAGTTTATTTCATCGTGCAGGGGCTCCTTTGTTCTCGTCAATCACTTTTGGTTTTTAATTATATTTTGCAAGAGAAATTCAATTATAATTCACAATAGCTTCTGCCAACATTGATAATATTATATGCACAGCTGTTGAATCCTAAGAAAGTTTGATTTCAATCGAATTGCAACCATTTCGGATCATTTAGACTGCAGAAGGACACATGCAAACAAATAATCGTTTTCAAAAGCTATTGTAATCCGTTTTTCTACAGAAGAAAACACTAAAACTATTTCAAAAGAATATATAACATTTCTTAGTGAAAAGGTATAAGGATTTAAAAGTTTTTACAATACACGGTCGCAAATACTACCTAGAAAAGGTATAAGGATTTATATATATAAGGATAAATATATAAGATTGAAACAAATGGAAAGGCTAAGGCGAGATGATGCACTTTGGTTAAATACATCACACAATTTTTGCAAAGTGCTAGCGGCTAAGGAACAAATGTGACTGCGGGGTCTTCCACCGTTTTGTTTTCGAATTCTGTAAAAATAGAGTATTAAGGAACGATTCCTACAATTTGTCAATTTGTCTGTATCAGAAATTTAAAAAAACAACTTTTTTTTTCAATGACGCTGTTACTAGTTTGCTATTAGGGAGCCATATGTTAAAAAGCTTGGTTGTTGTAGAATGTGTATTCATATTTTTTTTCTCTGTATGTCCCCTTTTTTCGCCACAAAAGATCATCTACATCCCCTCCTTGGTATAATCGAAGAATTCGCTCCCTATGGAACAAAAAGAATAACTCCAAAAACATAAATGTTAAAGAATAGCCAAGTTCTCTTTCACAAAAATTGCTTTTGCCTTACAAGTCAGCCACAAAAAGTACTGAGATCATGAATGAAATGAAAAGTAGTAATTATCATTTTATACGTGGCAAGTTTTCCAATTTGAAGTTTAGAAGAGATATATGTATATATAAAACACATGTGTATAGAGCCTCAATTTTCACGATTTTAAAAACTTGCCAAGTTAAATAAACCCTTCATGTCTCTAGCTTTGTTGTAAGCAAAGTTAGAGGGGGGTCAAAATGGCCTGAGCGTAAGTATATTGCTAAAGAAGGTGGGCAAGTTATATGCAGTTTCCCTTCACACCCATACTTTTTCTGAATATTCTAACTATCTCCGTACTTACCTTCAATTTATCCAACTTTATAGCTCTCTCCACGAGCGCTACCCTAAAAATGCGGAAGTCAATCTAGTAAATTACCTCAAGTCTTGGTATAGTCAACTATAAAAGAAATCTGACCATCTATCTTCCGAAAAAAAATCATCAACCGATCCACACACCATTGCCAACATTTTTGCCACACATTTCAAAGAATCTTTTGCCGATAACTCATTCGTGCCGGACCCCTCTTACTTCAATAAGCTACTTAACTTCTCTTTCTTCTCTCCCAAAACTTTATTTCTACTCTTATCGAATTCAAGTTACAAAATCTCAATTCCGGCTCAGACGAAGTCCCCGTCATTTTCCTTAAGAAATTTTCTTCCAACCTTTCGTTTCCCCTAACCTTTTACATCTATCTCTTTTACAAGGAGACTTTGCTCAGGCTTGGAAGACCTCTTTCATAACCTTGATACACAAAGATGGGTTAAAGAACGAAGTATTTTATACGAAGCCTTAAGCTTTCAATTTAAGTCCATTATCTTCCCTTACCAACATGGCTTTGTGAAAAGCAGATCAACTACTACCAACCTCGTCTTCGTCGTTGGTCTTCTTTTCCCTCTCTGCCTTATAGAATGAAAACGAAGTCGATATAATTGCAACTTACTTCAGTAAGGCCTGTGTTAGCAAATATCATCAATTAATTATTTTCAAATTGTCTGCCGTTCGTATAGAGGTCCAGCTCCTTTCCTCTCGGCTTCTTTCATGGCGACAAATTAGTTATCTAGGTCCGCGAAAAGTAATCGCCTGATTGTTATATGCATTCCAAAATATTATACTCAAGTTTGGGGCATAAAAATGCTCTATGAATTCTTGCCAGATCAGAAGGGGTGAAATATTTCTTGCATCGGTTAGGGAAGCTTGGACATTTCCCAGCGTTCTCGGCGATGTCGAATATGTGGTCATTCCAACGAAGTTCGTCATTAACGCAATTACCGAAGATGGAAAGCCTTTCGGTTTCGGCGATGCAAGTGCCATCCATGGATAATGGTAGAGTATTGGGGTTTCGCTTTAATGACAGTAGATAGCATTGTGTTTTGGAAGCATTAAATTCTACTTTATTGGTTTTACCCCACTTCAGAATGCTGTCAATGTCAGAATTTATTGAGCTGAACATACGTTGCCGGATTGGATTGGATTAGAAGTGATAGACAGGACGTCATTGAAAAAAATAAGAAACAGAGTCGGTGACAGAACAAAGTGTTGAGGGACACCAGAATTTATTTGGCGAGTTGCAGACTTGAAACCGTCCAAAAAAACTTATATTGACCGCTCCGAAAGGTAATTTCATAAGCTTATTTGTCAGCGTTTCCATGACTTTGAAAATAAGGGTCTTAAGTGAAATTGGTCGGTATGAGGAGGGGGAGGAATATTCGCCTTTTTTGCGACAGGCTGACAAATGGAAAGAGCCCTAAAGAAAAGGACAGACAGAAAAGCTTACGCAGGGGTTTTGCCAGCGTAGAAGAACACCTCTTCAGAACGATAGGGGAAATACCATCTGGACAAGCGGATTTATGTATGTTGAGATCTTGAAGAACTCTTGCCACTGTACGAGTGCGCAAATGGATTGGTGCCATAGAGGTACGCGCTACCGGGGATATAAGCACAATCTGGCTGCAATGTGCCAGCTGCAAAATGAGAAGCAAACAGATTGGCTTTGTCTGAAGTCACACCAGGAGTTTTCCTTAGGTTTCTTTTCATCCTGTTAGTTATATGTCGTTTCCTACCCATTATTTTTGCGATTATATCGGAAGCGGCATTCACATCGTTGTCTAGAAGGCACAACGACCAGTTAAATCCCCTAAAGGTCGGTAGACTTAGGAGCTTTAGTGGTTGGAGTACGAGAAATTCGGCGATATGACACAATGGTCTGACGAACCTATTGGAGATAATACGGTAAGGAACAAGTCCAGAGTGCTATCGCTTTGACCGCTTTTATCCGGTATTACTGCTAATTTCAATAGGAAATCCAATGCAACTATGGTACGGAAGGAAAACACAACCACAAGTTAGACTAGAAAAGAAAAACATAAAGGCTTTTTATCATTATCTCAGTCCAAACTTCTTTTGGCTTGGCGGGTCGTTAGAAAAGTCAACATCCTTCTTGCTCCATGCCAAGGCTAAAAAAACGTTAATTGAAGCACAACCATAAAATTCGCTCAGCAAAATCAAAAATACTTATATGTAGTAGTAACTGCCTATGTTGGAAGGTAGGTATTTAGTTGGTTCAGATATAGAATAAGAAACGTTTGTTTATGTTAAATATTCCCAAGCTATACAAACATTCCCTTGTTGATGTCGCCTTTTGACAGTTTTAATAAACATACGTTCACACATCCATATATGCCATTTTGACTAACTACAGCGATGACTATGACAAAGAACGATCACAATGAGTATAATGAATTTCAGATTGGCAAACGACTGAAAAAAGCATACACGCAGTACACAAGAAGTAACGCCCTAACGAACTTCATCAATCAAGTTATGTTCGTGTATAGAATATTAAGCGAATCGAGTTCCAACACCATATATTTACATATATAGCGTCTGACTGCAAAACAAAGAACAATTGATGTACCTACATTGAATGTGTGTATGCTTGAGGGTATTTCATCTAATTTTGCATTGAAAACGCTGTTACAACATACCTCTATCCTTCGTTCAAAGGCTTCTTTAATATCAATCGATATCGAATCGGGTACCTTTTCAAATGAAACGGAAAATGTGAAGCACCAGTCTGCCCAAAAATTATTAATTGGCAATCAAAAAAGATTGAGGGATAAGTTTAAGTCCAAAAAATAAACCAGAAAATAAGTACTTCATATGCCTATGTTTGCTGGGTATAAATGTACACTACGATGGGTAAGCATTATCTGAAATTCCTAGTTCTATTACAGCATTTAGAGGGTTTACTGATGGTATGCTGTCTCTTTGTCTCACGTTTTAGAAACTTTATCTGAAATATCTGCGAAAAGCCAAACTGTGTAAATGGCTTTGTGTTGTCGTCAAATGGGTTGAGTTTACATAAATCGATGTTGTCCTTCGCTAGGCTCTGGTTGCTTAGAAATCGAACTACAATAGAGAGATGATGTTTCCGTTGCATGGCAGGCAGTAAATACAGATTTCACTTTGCATGCAATGTCCATATGTTGTGCTGCCATGCAATACGGCGGAATGAGGGTCAAGTGATTCGCTACCCTGCGAGTTGTTTGACTATTTCTAGAGCTCGATCCAATAGAACATTTTTCAACTGAAATTTTTTTTGTCGCTTTTCAACCTAGGCTGGTACATGGGTATTGGATTTAAATTCGACCTATTAGCCATTTTTGTAGATTTTTCTTTCTATCTTTTACATCGCTGTTTGGTTGAATATAAAAAAAAAATTGGAAGGAGTTTTGTGTGCTGAATGGAATGTTTAAGCTTACGATCTATGATATAGATGTTTGGTATCTTATTTATATTTTGCAATAGGAGCGTGACATTGTTTATTTCAAAGAAATGGTTAATTTTTGGTTAAAAATGGGCAACAATATCGCATGATCGCAATCATTTTGTTTTTTTGAAGAAAGCCAACGAATGAGCGATCTACGTATTTGGTCCTATGTGCGGTAAGGGCGAATGGAGAAGAAGATAAAACCACGAAAGTTGTCGACGTATTTCCGAAACTCGAAACACGTCGACTTTAATCGACTGAGTTGACAATAATGATGGATCATTATGAAGAAAAACGCGAAAAATGTAGCACAGTAGAAGAGTTATATTAAGTTAAAGTGAACATCCACAATTTTGAGTTGTAGGTAGGAAGGTATTTTAGACGGCTGTAGCGCCGTTTTGATGCCACCACTCATGATGACTCATGGTAAAGGGGAATGGGTATATGTACTCAGATTCACCCGGTTGAATTGAGAAAGGTTCTGATACTATTGACTATCTGACACTATTGATGGTATTTGATGGATTTCTCAATAGAGTGCAGTGCTGTTTCATCGGACCTACTTCTGAGATATGCGTGTTGATTATTGCTGATCAGTCCCGCCCTTATGTGAAGGTATAAGATGCATTCGAGTGTTTTAAGAACGAATGGTCCATAAGTCCTTCGCGGGCACTTGACTATCTTGCGTAAAAAACAATTTCTAAATGTCTCCATGACTGAGGGATATGGTTAAGCAGGATGCAATTACTGGATGTTTTGCTACATAATGGGCAGGATGCCGTACGGGCCTGGTGAGGTGTAACTACTCTAAATGATATAACTTCAGAAATATTAGATATAGCTACAAAAATTATTTAATACATTTTTAAGACATAATTTAATAACGCCTTAAATAAAAATGTAATAACTTAGTTTCTAAGCTTTTCATTTCAACTGCATTTTTCTTAAAACTTGATATAACTTGGGTTGGGGTTATAACAAATTACTATCTGTATGAGCATTTGTTTAATAAGTCAACTATAACTAGAGACATATTATATTGCTCCCCACTATATATGTGCGAAATAAATTTATTCCGGTTTTTTTTGCACAAGTTGCAGCTTAAAAAGTAAAATTTAAAGGCTTCAAAATAAGTCACGGGCCTACGAACGAATGTATTTAAAAAACTGTTGATGCTGATCGCAAAATTTACTCTGCTTCGATCAATATTAGACAAACACAAACTACTTAAGGGGTTACATGGGTTTCACAGCTTCAAAAAATCGATTTTTTGTTATTATCTTATTAATTTCTACAAAATCTCGAGAATATTATCCCAAATTTTTAAGTCATTCCGAATAAAAGTTTCGGAGATACAGACTTGGGAAAGTGCGCACTCAATTGTATCACGAGATTTATTTGAGGTTATCCAAACTTTAAACGCGTTTTTCTCGAAACTGTGTTTTCAAAGTCGGTTATCAAAAGTTCTCGAAAACCACTCAACCGATCTTGATGAAAATTTAAACAGGTCTTCGAGATACAGATTTGGACGAAGGATTTATTTTTTTTCAATCAAATCTATTTAAAGAAAAAATGTTGAGCAAATTTTCCCAAAATTTGCATTTTTTTTGTAAAAAGGTCTGTCAAAAATTAAATTTTTACTTTTTTTCCTTTGTTCAAATTCTACTTTATAGGTCTTAACTAAAACACGATTTTTTTTTTCACTTCTGATGATCCTGTCACGAGTTCTACTGTCAACGCGGATGCACCTTTTTTCGTAGGGATCACCGGAAATGACCTGACAATTAAGGAGTTTTGAATATTTTCCTTTGAACATTTCAGTAATTCTTTTTTAAATATATAAGTTTGAATAAAATGTTTTATTTTTGAAAATATAATTTTTTTTTCACCGAATAAGCCCATGAAACCCCTTAAGATAGAAATATAACTTTTACTGCTTGAAGCAAGAAGCTTTTCATAATATGCCATTTTGAAATATAACTATCCATGCAAGAAACATTTTAATAAATATTAATGATTTAAGGACAAAAAATAGATATCCGGTTTCAGGTGTTCCATACGTTTTAGCAGGGATATTTTTAATCTTTTATAATCCACTCATTATCAACGAATTAGTATAGTAAATAATTTGGAATAACATATTTACTCTTGCTTTAGTAATATTTTAACACTATCATGCGAGGATATACATACCTATTGACCTAGTGAATCCTTTCCGCAGCAGGCCTTCGCACAATTATGTATCTTAATTTGTTGAAATTTCACAGTCACTACCTTCAAATACCTACCACAACGAACTCTCTGTAGCGAAACGAAGGTACATAGAGTCAGGTCACACAAAATAACAAAGTGTTATCGATAAGCAAAGTTTTATGCATTCAAATTTATACATTTTAAGAATAAAGCGCTGTATTTCCTTTAAATGTGTATTCAAACATCATCGACAGTCGGTGCCAGAGAAACTTTTAAAAAATTAATCCCACCCATAGCTCTACTTCGTCGATATTATTTTGACAATTTTACATGAAATCTCTGTTGTATTCCTGTATTCGACCACAAATAAATTGTCTTGCAAATTGGATGCACAGACTGTCAACACGTTATCGGTGTTTGTAATTGGAATTTATATTACAATATCAATGTGTATCAATACATATATAGGGCACATGCACTCACGTTAAATTCAATTGATTTTCACTTTATGTGTTTTTTCTATCTTCGGCACCAGTTCAAACGACCCCGGTAAATGTTAGAATCAAAATTTACGTACCTGTAGTGCATTGGGCCACATGCAATTCTCTGGACTTGTATCCCCATCCGTTGGCTGTTCCTGTTCTGTGACAGTAGTGCTGTTGTTGCTAGTGACTACGGATAAACCAATACCACCCGCAATAGCACCGACATAACGATTCGCTGGGACAATTTGTGTGGGCGATCCAAACGTTGAACCGCGAAGTAGATGCTTTGATTTTGCTCGTATTTGAGTGGGATGGTTATCTATTGGACAGAGTTCCTCGATTGTGATTCCATCTGTAAATAGTAAATAGAGTTTAGAGTGCTAGATATGAGTTGGGGTGGAACAAATTGATGTAGTGAAGCATTTGAGTGTTATCCAGATATTGCAAATTTACAAGTTTAATACAATTTTTCGCACCAAAAACAAATTGAATATGGTGTTTTAATTAGTTGTCATGTTATTTCAAATTCTGCTTATACCGTTTGAGACATCTAGTGGTTTCTTTTTAAATCATAGGTTGTTTTGACACTGACAGCGGTTTCCCACTCGAAACCTTGACAGAAAGTCAGTATCATACCTCCGCGGAACGAAACGAGTCGCTTTGCACAGTACCAAATGAGTCGCTTTACGCTTTAACAACGTTGGAAATATTGAAAACTTATATCCAAAGTGAGTGCTGTATAGCCAACAGTGGGTTTTTTGAAAAGAAATTTTTCCCGAAATAAAGCATCCGCGAAGTGTGTTGCCTGTTGTACGCAAGTGTGTGCAAAAAGCTTGTGAGACTGGTATACTTTTGTTTTTGGTTTGGGGCCATTTTTTGTGCGGCCATATCTCACGTAGCTTCTTGTCCGCCTCGGAGCATTGGACATTTTTTTGTGAGGAACTGTGAAATTCCGTTGTTTTGCCAGCAATCCGGAAACAATTTAAGCACTTAAGGCCAATATCATCCAAGCAATCCATGAGCTACAGCCCGAAACCATCAACAAGGTCTTTGAAAATTAGAGTGACAGAATGTGCTACTGTGAAGCCAGCCGCAGCAGTCACTTGAACGACGTTGTGTTTCTTAGTTAATGGGAATGTTTGCCCCAATACATGTAAAAAAATATTTTTCATTTTCAAAAAGAAACTTGTCTTTGGCCCACCTTTTATAAGAGAGTAATTGGCGGCAAATATTATCGTGAACCTAAATTTGTTTTTGTCCCGGAATAATTTATGTACCTAACCTGAGAAATAATATCACTTTGAAACCCTAATAATTCCTGCAATTTTTAGTGGGTTCAGTGAATAAATGTAAAGATTTAATTCGTAGTTCCTTTCTTTCAAATTTCCTTTTGCATATGTGTGTAAGGGACTACAAATTTAAGTCCATTAAATTTATTATAAGTACCAGCCACTGTCTGTTAATCATTATCCTGTACTTCATATAAAATACGCACATTGTATTTGTGGGTCAAATTAGCTAAATACATTTCATGAGTAAGATTTTGTTCGTATTTGTTCTTATAAACTAAGTTTAGTAAATTCAAACAAATTATTAAATACTTTTGTGCTTCTGAAGCGATTTGGACACACATTTTTCCACGCCAAACTTCTTTGATTTGATCGCACTGTTCTAGTGAATGTTTCTTTTTAAGCAATTCGATTCCTAACTCGTGCGGCCAATTTCTGTCTAGTAATGTGTCTACCAAACCATTCCAAAACGAAACTGTTGTTTTTTACCAGAAAATGCAAGCAACCACAATTTAATCTCCCAAAAATCAATGGAGTGGAATTGTTCCTTTCGGAGAGTGTGAAGTATATATGCAACAACCGCCAGTACAACCATTACGGCTGCTCTCCGAACCACCACAACGGTAGCTCTGGACACCATTCTCCATCTTACACCACTTTATCTACAGATAAAAAAAACTTGCTGGTAACAGTGCTATGCGACTCACTAATTTATGACTCTTCAGGAGTAATAGTTTTGGAAATGGTATGATCATAGTGGAGCTACTCCCAGGCAATCCAACTATAACGGATCGTTCTTCCTTTGTCGACTTTGACATTCCATATGACATAACATATCCGGAGATGAAGGATTGGCAAAGAAACGCAATAATCAGATCGAAGAAAATTGGGATTTTCACTGATGGTTCGAAAATAGGTTCTGGTATCTTCTCAGAAGATCCAGGGCTTGCAAGAATAGCAGGGCCACTTGTTAATAGTACGGTTGCCGACATCAAACCTCCCCTCTCATAACAAAGGGCATGATTAAGGAAAAAGCCATTAGGTCTGCCAATCTATATTGGAAAACTCTTGAAGGCTTTATGGCCACTCTTCGATAGTAAAAGATCTATAGAGTTAATAAAATTGAGCAGTGTTAAGCTAAGAACATTAACAGGAATTCTGGCAGGGCACTGTCTCCTGCGGAAATATCCGAAAAGACTCGGATTATCGGATTATCGGATACACAATATGATGCATATCTGCATGCTGCTGAGGACATAACATGTATACTGTGTGAATGTGAGGCAATAGCGCGTAGTCGAAGAAAATTTTTGGGGGAATACTTCTTTGAAAACTTAGAGGAAATAGATGGCAAGGACTCCAAGGCCTTTTAGGCCTCTGCAGGGAAATTGTTTAGGTTTTTCTGCATTTTGAATTGTGAATTCAGTTGGTTCCGTTATATTTTTTTCGTTTTCACCACACCCCTGTTTAAGCTAACCTAATGTGTCTTCCATCTCGAATTTCCAAAATCCGCGGAGAAAAAATTTTAAATCGAAAAAATTGAAGCACGAGAAGCTCACTTGGTATTGCCATGTTCAAAGCAGGGCCTCTAAGTACCTTCGAACCCATATAAAAGGCAATGTTAACCAACGTTCTTGTACAAGCCCGAGAAATAGGCCGGTATAAAGCTTCTACACAGATGTAGCGACGCCGTCATTTGATTGGATATTGGAAAACTTTGTGAAGTCAACCCGGCAATATGTCCCAAATAGTCAGGCTTCCAAATTATGTTCTCTCTTAATCTGAAAGCGGCTTTGACTGTCACGTTCTTAGTAGAGTTTCCAGACCTAGTTGCGATTTGGATTTAATTGCGCTTTTATGCCCAAACAAGCAATTTTATGCACCTTGATCAGGTTCTTAGGTTAGGTTTGTTTTAAACCGCCTCCCACAAGACAACTGAACCGTAGGTAAGAATGGGTCTCACAATCTTAGTGTACAGCCCAATTTTTTCCAAAAGTTTTTCTACATGCATAAAAAGCATTTAGTCCTTCATTCTTCATTCATTCCTCAGTATAGCCAGGTACTATGTCTGGGTTGAAAGACTGATTAAGGGGGATACCTTTAAGCTTCGATGTGTCTCCTTTATGTACCCTTTAGGTAATATTAGCTACTGTAAACATAAATTAAATCTTAAATATAAAATCATTTTTATCTCTTCCGGATATAAAATTACACTCTTCAGTGCTTCTTCAAACTAATCTATAAGATAATAATAATTAGTCAGCAGTATGTGCGTCATTTTAATTACCGCCAATTTAATATGCAGTGATTAATATCAATTTTTTTTAAGTACATTGTAGGAACACAATTTCGGTTATAAGCACGAAGGTACCACCACATAATTCACGATTATTAAAATTAACAATTATTTGAGAGCAGAATAATGGAATTGCGGCCAAAGATTGGCACCATTCCTCAAATTTAATTAAAAGCCAAGTTAATCCCGATATAATGTTCAAAAATGTATTAAAAGTTTTCATCGGCAGTCAAAATGAAAGTTAACATCGATATGGTGACCAAATTAAATTAATAATATTTTTTTTTGTATCTCCAGGCACATACAAAGGATGCTTATTTCATTTAAATAGCTCTCTGATGAAAGCACAATTTCGCATTTTTTTGGATAAATATAAATAAGTATGGGCAATTTGCAAATGTTGCAGTTTCCAATTAATTCAACACTTGAGCGAAAGTATATTTTTATCTTTCACATTGCTTGGTAAAAGTAAAAATGAATAAATAAAAAATGACATGCCCTTATCCTGAACCCGAACTTAATGCTATAAACTTACCTTTGGCTATGAACTTATTGTATTGTGCGAACTCAATCGATATGCTAGTTCCCCTTGGGCATGAAATTACTACTTGATCGGTGTCACATGCTGCCTTTTGATATGTCCTTAGTGTGGCCGATAAAAGAGCTGGTAGCCAAAATGCCGCGTTTACAATCGACGGATAATAAGGAGAACATTTCAAAATATTCATATTCAATTTTCAACATCATTTTTCATTCAGTTGTTGTATCCAGGCGCAACAGTGGTATATTTTTGTATTGATTTTTTACGGAGCGTCAAAGGTACAGTATAATGGTACCAAAATCCGATCATAATTGAGTCGTTATAGTCGTCATCGTTGGTGCCGTCATCATTATTATAGTCGTCATCGTCATCATCATCATCATTATTATCATCGTCGATATTGTCATTGTCGTTCGCGTTTGTCATCATAATGTATGCACATCCAGTAAAAGAGCAGGTGTTTCCGATTGTATGCAGTAAACGTCAGCGTTGGCGGCAGTGTTGGGCGCCATTGATTGCACGTTGGGCGCCATTTTAAAGACATCCCGTAATGTATATTGTGCATGGGTCGTTGCAATTGATAGCCAGATAGATGAATACCGTTTCATCATTGTCAGCATTACAGCGGGAACATACAGCGCACACCCACATACAAGGTAAGTTCAATCATTGGTTCCATAAAATGGGTGTGTCGTGTGCAGCCATCGTAAATTCAAGTCATCGCCATCGTTATTCCAAGAGAGAATGTTTTTTTTTGTCAAGGATACATAGTAGATGATTTTTGTTTTGGCATCGCACGTTGTTAGATGAAAATAGAAAAGAATATAGAAAAAGTTTTGCGATTAGAAAAAAATTTAAATGAGGCTTTTGCACGAGGTATAGATATTGTAAATTATTTTCAATAATTCTGGGTCACGATTTCTTGCCTTCGGCAAAATAATACCACAGGCAAATGATAGGCAAAGTAATTCCATTATCTTATCCTAAGAGCAAACAGAATAAACCTTCGCTAGGATAATGGAAACACCTGTTTATTATATACCTATATATATGAGTTTGGTGGTTCTGCGCTTGAAGTTGAAGACCTCTTTATTATTCTATCATGTTTTTTTTTGGGTTGTTGTTATTTAATTTATTTTAGATGAGATTGAAGTGGTGTTTGGACAGATGGGTCTTTAGTGAAAACAGAGATTTTAGTTTTTTTTTTTACGACTTAGGATTCTGAATTTTAATTAAATTAGGATCCAAGCAATGCTACTGTAATTGTGCCATAGAGAAAGATGTGGAAATAGGCATTGTTTTCGTAGTCTCTAAGAATGGAGACTTATTAAATCAGTTACTATATCTTTCTTGTTGTTAAGAAGTTTTATCTAACAATTAAAATTGCAGCTTATTTCTTCCTTTGTATGCAAAGTTGCAGTTAAAATAATTGGAAACTCTTACGATTTCAAAATAAAAGAACTACGACCGAGATAAGAAAGAACAAAGCTGAGTAGTATTTATTAAAATTGGATCAATTGTTCCAAGCAAAGCTGCACTCCTTTGAAAAGGTTTGAAATGTTTGATTATTGGGTGGCATCTTAGTCTCAACAATTGATATATATTATTTTTACTAAGAAGTGAGATTATTTCTACTAGACTAACAGTTATTCCGATTAATTCTAATTCTGATAATTAAGATCTCTTTGAATTCCTGTGTCTTTCGAAGAGTGATAAGCTTCAATATAAGATCAAATGCAGTAGGAGTAGATGGCTTATTAATTATGTTTATAAAACATAAATTACATTGAATAAAATCATGTATCCTGGAATGATGTTTTCATTAGATTTATAAATCGAATTGTAGTTGGTATTTTGGATTTTAGATTCGGTGAGCAGATTTTCTCGGATCATATGCCGTTTGAGGTTGATTTCCATGTGGCAATTAATGTAAATTTGTCGTATACAAACCAACTCAATCTCTTACTGAAATTTTTTGTAAAGAAATAAGGTTTTTCAACTAAACGAAACTAATTTAAATGTTGAACTTCATCATCTATACGCAATTGAATCTAATCCGAGTATCGATCAAGTTAAATAATTAAGAAACCTGCTTAATGTCTAGCGGAATATAGAGGGAAAAACTGGAAAAGTAAGCAAAAGTGGTTACAAGAACTAAGATCTAAGATACCACAATAATATTTTTAAAAGTTTGTAAGCCAAAGCTTTCAAAGAATATAAAAATATTTATATTGGAAGCCAAGAAATGTGAGAACGAATATATTTATGTTATGTAGTAGCAGATCATCATCAGACTTTTGGAAAGGATTCAAACTTTTAAATGAAAAGAAAAACCAAATTGCAACAGGCCTACAAGCACATGATTAATGCAGACACTTCAGCGCTCTTTTAAACACTGCACAGTTTTCACCCACCAGAACTTAAAATAATCGAATATTGTCTTGGTCAACTTTTTGACGGATATTGTTCAAGTGATTAACAAAGCTCAATTTGCAGAATTTGCTCAAGCTCTTACGAATGAATTTAATCGACTGTTATAGAGAACAGACCTTCCCTAGAGTTTCAAAAAGTATATCATTTTTCCGCTTCTAAAAAAGGAGATTTAACAAACCCTCGATTTTAGAGGGATATCCTTCCTGAAACTATTTCTAAGTTCTTTACAGCCCTATTATTCAAAAAAAACTATTGCAGACAGATAATTATACATATGTATATGAATTCCAAGCAGGCTTCAGAAAAGAAAATTACTCGACGGTAAATCGAATTTTCAGCTTATTGAATATTGCTCAAATATACAAGCTACAACAAAAACAAACTTTACGCCCTATTTGAAGGCACTAAATGAAGCACTCGTATACAAGTTATATAGAATGAGTATAAGAAGTGGAATAGTAAATGTCTTAAGCGTTCTGTACGCGAAAAATATATTTAGCTGCGGTATAAGATCACAATTTTTCTAGTTAAAGAATTCGCAACGACTGACGATGGGTGTGAATCAGGGCTATATTTTAAGCATGCTGTTATTTATCTTATTTATTAATGACATAATAGATGATATAGGATGCGGGGTGGAAATCAATGGGGTTATAATACCAGGCCCAGCTAAAAGTCAATGGACTCGAAAAGTTTTCTTCAAAACTTGGAATCTAACAGTGAATTTAGAAGAGACGAAAACTATTGTTTTTAGATACGGAGGAGGGCGAGAAATGAAAAGGGGTCGACTTGAAGTTGTCAGAGAGTTGCCAGAGAGTACAAATGCCGTGGTTTTCTAATAACATCCAATCTGAACGTGAAAATACATTTGTGATTAAGTGCGGTTTTCTGTGTACTTTGCAAACCAATGCTCAAAAAGCAAAGCTTTCAAAAATGTACACTTATCATCACCAAGATATAGAATAGCAACACTATAATGCTCTGTCGGATTGACTGACTGATCGAGCCTCAGAAGGCTTAGATGAACACCTGAGAAACAGAGGACATACGGTGAATGAACTCAATAGATTAAATCAACGGTGGCGTCAACAGTCAATTTGGCAGATACCCCACTTGACCTACTTCGACATATTTGAAGCTGAGGTCAGTGAGGATTTTTCAGGACTAGTCAGGGTGCTGAAACATAGATGGTGGCGGATGAGCCCTTTATGGGTCAACGGCACCTCTCAAATCCCCGAAGTTGGTTACTGACTCCGGAATATCCGGCCCCTTTTGTGCGGCAAATCCTAGAGAAAACCCAAGAAGGTCCAGATCGGGACCCACCATCTGTTTATCGATTTTAAAGCCAGATATAACAGCATCTATAAAGACGAGCTATATAGAGCCATGTCTAGTTTTGTCATCCCTGCCAAACTCGTCAGATTATGCAGAATGACAATGGAGAACTCTTGCTGCTCCATTAAGGTCGGAAACAATCTCAATCAAAACAATTTGATGTGAGAAAAGGATTTAGACAAGGTGATGCGCTGTCATGTAACTTCTTGAACATCATACTTGAGAAAATTGTGCGAAACTCCCAAGCCAACACCAGAGGCACAATCTTCCACAAGTCTGTTCAATTACTTGCATACGCAGATGACATTGACTTAATTGGTAGAGCCCAGCGATCTGTCATTGGTGCGTTTTCTTGTATAGAAACAGAAGAGGCTAAAATGGGTTTAGCGGTTAACGAGGGCAAAAGCAAATATATGCTGTCGACCAGAAGGGACATACAACATCGACGAATTGGACAGAACGTCACAATCGACAGGTATAACTTCGAGGTAGTAAAGGACTGGTTCCACTATAATCTCTGTAAATAACATCACGGCAGATATCAAACGAAGAATTACACTTGCAAATCGCTGTTTTTTTGGCCTACGAAGGCAATTGAAAAGAAAGGCCTTGTCAAGAAACACTAAGGAGATCTGTATAAGACCCTAATCATCCCATTCCTACTATATTTGGGCAGAAGCATGGACATTAGCGAAGGCGGATGAAGATATCTTTGGGCGTTTTGAACGCAAAATTCTTTGTGTGATTTTCTGTCAAATTTGCGCTGATGGGATCTGGAGAAGGAGATATAACAGCGAACTCTACGAGCTCTACAGCGACACTGATCTGGTCAGAAAAGTGTGGATCAGCCGTCTGAGATGGCTAGTTTATATAGAGCGAATGGACAATAGTGCTTCGGCCCGAAGAGTCTTCTACTCCAACCCAGAGGGACAACGCCGCAAAGAAAGACTTCACCTTAAGTGGTGCGCACAAGTAGAAGAGGACCTCAACCAACTTGAGGTGCGCAACTGGAGGCGGTTAGCCAAAGACCGAGCTAACTAGAGACCCGTAGTGGTTAAGGCCCAGGTCCACCCCGGACTGTAGCGCCATCAAAGTAAGTAAGTAAGTAAGCGAATCATCACAATCAAAATATTTGCATGGAAATAGAAAAATAAATAAATAAATATAGATGTAAACGAATGGAAGAATGGACGTGCAATTTAGTGTCAATTTCGAATGGCAAATTTTTTTATGACAGTTATTGGTTGTTTTTCAGGCATGAAATTTGTAGGTGGTATTGGGCGGATTTTAAACTTAGTCCCCTGGAAGGGCCAACACTGAAAATGCGCCCAAGGAAATCAGCCTATGCTGTAAAGAAATTCGTCACGAGTTTTTTTAGTACCTTCATGTCTCATTCTCATGGTAAGAAAATTATGCTTAATAACTGAAATTTTAAAATAATAATAATAAATAATTTTAAATTGCAAGCTCTCAATAACTTCTTCTTTTTCTTCTTCTTCATTTAAATTAAAATTTAATGGCGAAAGTAAATAAAGTAGATTGTAATATACAGTATTTGATTTGAAATTTGCATTAAATAGTATTGCAGATACATACAGATCTAGTTCCTTTAGTTCTTATTCAGTCATATCAAAGGATGAAAACAATTATTGCAATTTGATGGTTTCATAGTATTAAAAAAAATTGTTGTTCTGATTGATCTTCTATTTATACAGCAGCCCACAAAACTCGATTTAGTTCTTAAAATTTAATTAAATTAATCCATAATTTTTTTTACATTTTAATTGTTTGTTTGTTATCGTCAAAAAAATTAGAAAAAAAACGCCTACTTTCTGTCTGAAAACTTTTGAAATAAAAATTATTTCCCATCTGAAAAACATCGAAACATTTCATAAAAATTTTATAAATGTTTTATTGCCTAAATTAAAACCAATTGCAAATATTGCTGGACATTTAACAACAATACATGAAAATATACTAGGATCCCAAACTGTATGAAGTATCTACGTACACCAAGATTTATTTTTAAATTACATTGTTTTTTGTAAGTGTTTTCATGTTTCATGCTATCCTGTAAGACTCAGATTACAATTTACAAGTTGTGTTTCTGTTGGTGATCTCCAATTGGATTGTTCGAATGTTTTGCATACCTCAGATGCCTTAGATGAAAAAAACGGCGTAGGTATACATGAAATTTCTTCCAGGCCTTAGAGGAATGTACCTGTTGGTAAGCGTTGATATTAGACGGGATTTCGTATAACACGAAACAGTAAGTGTTTTGCGGTTACCATTAAGGATAATAGTGTTATTGGGATTTTTTGCGGTGAAAGAGTTCGGTATTCTTTATCTTTAACGAAGATACTACCACATAGCATTTGGTAAGTTACTAGCTGAATTAGATCTTGCCGTTACCGAATTACATTAATAAATCCCTACAAAAAAGGGTATTTTTTGATTATAATTAATCAAATTCACCAACTTTTCTTTCGCTAATTTTATCTTTTATAATTTATAAAACCAAACTTAACTTAACCGCGATTCAAACAGTTAACAGTGATGTGTATTTTCACTCCCAGGGCCACACTACGTGTACTTGATGAAACGAAATAAATGAAATAACTACTGAATAGTAATGGCAGGACTTGCAGTGTACACTTTGAATAACCTTTTATACAATAAAACCTAAAACCGTGAGCGCGGCAAAATATATTTACTGATTTTTTATGTCGAATTGAAGGCAAACCCTTGTTCCCTTTTTTAAGTATTTGTTTGAATTGTATTAGAAGATACCAGAAAATTCCTCACTCTATGGGAAAGTGCCTACATCAAAGGGTATAGCTTTGTGGTTTATGTGGAGATATCAATATAATTACAGACTAATTCCTAAAGTTCCATATATTCCTATACTTTTTACATTTTATTGAAAATGAGGGTTTGTTAGAAATACTCAATACTTAGACTCAAGGCTTATGGTTACCCACATGGTTTCGTAAAATGGATTAACTCATACCTTAAGGGAATGAATTATCAGGTCAAATTTAGAGGTTCATTATATAAAAGTCAGGTTGATCAGCAAACTTTTCAATTTAACATTTCAAAACTTTAAAAATGTAAACGCTTCTGAATTTGTACTTGACCTTAATTGTATAGACTGGAGCACTCTATACCTCATGCAAACTATTAATGAACAGGTCTGCTTTTTACGACAAAATGTCAAGCGTCTTTTTTATATTCATGTCCCGTTAAAAATCAAGCTTATAAAGCATAGCGCAACTCCATGGCTGAACGGCGACATAATTGGTCTAATGTCTCAACAGGATGCTGCTCACAGGCCATGGAGACAGATCGGCAAAAAGAAATGACTATGAAAATAAACTCCGTCCTACGGTACAGGGAAACAAGCTAAGAGGCCACCCAATGATCTCGATTGATTTCACCTCCCTGCCGCTACCCCCAAATGATGCAACACCTTGTAGTAACACCTTTGCAGTGGAACCAAAAGCACTTTTAATTTTTTAAAACTCCGTGAGGAAGATATTGTTGAGGAAATGCTATCTATTAAATCGATTTTTACAGGCCTCGACCTTATGAACCTCAAGTTCGTAAAACTGCTGTGTCCTTATATACTGCGCTTCTAACCTATATTTTTAACACAACAATAACTACTTTCGAGTACCCTTTAGAATGGAATAAGCTTCCAAAAAAGGAAAGATGTAATGCGACAGAGTTCCGCCCGTTTGCCTTATTTCTCATCAATGTGCTTGCTAACGGTCTTAGGCTTTTCAAAGGCTTTTGATACTATTACCTATTACAAAAAAAAATTGCAAAATTGCTTTTAAGGCCTTGTAAGTTAATATTTTTCTACCTCAGTGGAAGACAACACTTTTCTTTAAGGCCTTGTATGTTAATATTTTTGTGCCTCAGTGGAAGACAACACAATGCTAGTTTGCAAATGGTCGATTCTCTAGCTTTCTCAATGTTTTAGCTGGTGTGCCACTGGGACCTCTTCTCGCTATATATTAATGAGCTCCTCAAGTCGTTATACATTGTTTAATACATCTCTATGCTGCTAATATGAAGCTCCTGCTTAGTGATCCATCCTCGTTTAAAACAAGGATCCACATTACAAAAAAGTAAAATTCATACATATATTATATATAAATCTAATTCTACCCAAAAAATTCTAGCATGACAAAAAAAAGACACTCAGCACTGCACCTCTTCTGTGTAAAGAAAAAGTATAACTTTTTCGCTAACTTCCTATCGACATTAAGTTAGCACGCGGGTAGTTATGGAAAGACGAACATTTTTCTCTTCTACGCGATTCCTAATTCTAAGAGGAACCCTATGTTTTTTGAGTGCTACTTCCAGACCCGCCGTCTTCACTACTATTCGATGAGCATTTTATGCTCAGTGTTTTTCAGTTTGAGTTGTTTGAAATTTAAATTTAAAATTCATTGAAATTAAAGTCATATTATTAGAAATACTAAAAATAAATGTATTGCCTCACCTAGGTGTTTCTTCTTAAGCGCATTATTATTGTATACTTTGTCAGTTTTTAAACACATGAAAGTCATTTTTAGAAATTGAAAGGCTAAGGTTATATCTTTCAAAAGAAGTTTCAACTAAAATGACAACTATTATTTTGCTTGGGTTGGCAGTTCTTCACATAATAGGTTTATAGTAGGTAAGCTGCACATCCCCTAAAAATAAATAGCATATGGTTTTCCTACTATATGTTATTTCTTTTAGTAGACAAGCAATAAGATGTACAGTTTTGCTGACGACAGTAACATTTTATTATGAGTATGGAAAGGTTTTTCTGGCTCTTTCCATAAGTAAATTGAACAAACGGGCCTTCTTAGCCAAGTTAAGGATAACACTTAAAGTACGGAAAAGCAATGATGAGTGCGTCAGAGTACGTTATCTTTTCTGTAAACAACTCAAAGTCTAAAGTACAAATTTATGGAGGGCAAATATTTATGATAATTGAATGATGTACTCAAAAAAAGTTCCTTTTTAACAAAATGCAAAAAGTTAGTAGGTATAAAATGCACCGCGATTGGAACTGTCGACATTCCGATTTCATATTGCAATTATAAATATATTGTTCTGAACTGGCAGAAATGTCAAGCGAAAATTAGGAGCTCGATAAGACCAAAACTTTGTTTTAGCGTGACTTAGTTTAATTATTGATTTTCATTATTTGTTAAAAATATTTAGAATATGTTTAGATTTAAAAAAGGATAAATATTTTTTGTCTGTTATTTAATCGAAGTAAAGGGAACTCTTAAAGCGACCGATGATGTTGATATCGTTCACATAATCCAAGAGCTCAACGGAACTGTTAATCGGCGAACTATATTGAAAAGGCCAGTTTATAACGCATCTTCTTGCCGAAATGCGATGAATTTTTGGAAGAGTTAAATATGACCTATTGCACATTGAACTGCACGTTTTCCTATGTTTGTATCAGCTTTACCGGGATTCTAGCAATGGGTTTTATTATGTGCGGATGTAAAATAGATGGAAGTGGGTGTAGTTCCAGGTTCCAATTCGCTCATGCACCTCAATATTTATTCAAGACTTCTTTCCAAGAGTAAGATATCGGAATCGCCGTAAACTAGTAGGTCCCTTTAATTTGTGACAAAAATGTACAGAACTTCATTGTACTTTAAAAAAATCCCTATGTATATATGGATCGCATCCGAATATCGCAGTACAAACAGAAGGCCTCTTAGGACAGGATTTATAAATTTTGACGAATAAAACACGACATTTTCGCTAGGTATATTCGCATTCGCAAATTCGTTTTTCCAAAAAACAGACAGGTTGTATTGTGTGTCCCGTTTTTCTGGAATAAGTTCTATATACCCACAAATTGACATGATGGTCTTCTATATTTCTCTAACATTATAATTAAGTTTTATTTAATATATAACTAAACTCCCGTGTTCAATGTGCAGAATAATTAATTGAAATTAATTATTGAAATGCGAGTTCTGAAAAGCATATTTTATGAATTAATAAACAAGCGTTTGCCAATAATAACTAACGAGTTATTTGTATGAATAATTATTAATTATAATAAATATGCATCTATTTTTTTGTGTGCTATCATCCATTAATAGACATAGTCTACTAAATTGGCGGTTGTTAAAAGATAGGTACTGCGTTGTAGCTACATAATTTAAAAATCTACCGCACATTATTTGTATTCACTTAAACTCGAAACATAAACATGCCAAATAAAAACCTTTAACTATATAAACAATTGAAGACTACTGTAGCATACATTGGTTTATTTTTATAGCGATGTATTTGAAATGGCAATTGGTTACACGTGCCAATGTAAATTTCTAAAATCATAAAACAGTGGTAGGTTTATGTACCCATCTACCTATCTGCAAACACATGAGTTGTTTGGCTGAACTTGGTTAACTTAGAATTTCATGGAATTTTCGGTAACGAAACAATTGAACTTAATTTCCTGTTTAGATAAGAATTTCGTTTGTTGTTTAACATTTTTACCAAATGGATTGGAATGCCCCTGACTCCACTACCTAGCACATCAAAGGTTGAAGCTTGTGTCAATTATATAAATTGGCCAAGCTACTTGGAATTTTGTTGATTAATAGGGAATAATTCTCTTGAAAGTTAACGACATTCTAAGGACGCTTGTTGCACTCCCCATACGATTGTTCTATAAATGTGAATTCAGAATTGAAAATCATATTTTAACGCAAGTAAGGGACTCTAGGGAGTATATTTTTCAAATTTGTGCTTCCTAGCATGAATTTAAAGGCATCAAAAGTTGATTCGGATGGACGGACATTGCTGAATAGTCTCAGGATTTGGTCCTGATCGTAAATATATACACATTTAGGGGTCCACGGTGAATATTAGGGGGTGTCACAAACTATGTGTCTAAATTAATATACCCTTAGGAAAGGGTGTACAAAATAAAAATATATATTATTGGGTATTTTTTTTAGAATTGGAAAACCAAACAGTAAATTATACTGCACCTATTAATTTAACTAATTGAAAACAAAATACTATAAAGTTCTAGGTCTTCTAGTTTTTGTTTTGTCCACAGTGAGTAAACAAATAGGTTTGTGAGATATTTCAATCATAATAACAGAACCTAGGTAAACCACTCAGCGGGAAAAGCTTTTTGCTTTTGGTAAAAAACATATTTAATTTATTTCATTGTAAATAAAGTGCACGACTGCGTCATACGAAACTTTCTCGGTACATGAGATGCGTTTTTGAATAGTAAAATGAATCGAAAATGAATGTTGACAAATTTACTTATATCACTTTTTAGCTTTTGTAAAATTAGATTTTCTCAAAAACGGCACTTACGATTTTGATGTACACGATCGCAATAACTTTCTCTTTAGTATACTAATGTATACGAGAAAGTTAAAAGAACAATGCTTCAAAACTAAAAATAAAAATTTTCTCTGACCGCTTTCGTAACTCTCTGACTTTCCCTCCCAGTGGCAAATACGAACTGATAAAATCTAAGTTTCTATAGAAGATGCAAAGCTAAGTCCAAGCGCAAAATACGTAGACAAACTTTATCAGACAGGTTAATTTGCCAATATCCTAATGACGACAACACAACTTAAGAATAAAAATCAGATCAGAAGTCAATATATAGTAGAATGTAGGCATGATTATTTACATCTTAACGCACTCTTAAGAGATCCTGAGACCATATCAAAAGACTGGGTAGACAGATCCAGAAACCATTAAGAATTTATCTTGATTTATCTTGTTATCATTGAGTCTTAAGAGCGGTTTTTTCGAGACTTCGAAATTCCATTATTCTTATATCGGTGGGGCCAAGTGCAGGGATATGAATTGCACCGCGCAATCTTGAAGCTTTACCAACGCCGGAGCTTCTAACTCTTATCCTTCTTAGATGCTCGTTAAGACTGAAACCAGTGACAAGGCCAATTAGGACTTTCAAGTCACATCTTCTCAGTCCAAGTTAATATTTTAATCCGCTCAGTTTGGGACCGTCATCCAACAGTTTTGATTGCCTGCATGGTGACAAATCATGTCAGTAGTCGGTGTGCTGTAGACGTGAGCGTTCAATTTTGTGAGTGAGGGTTACAGAGTAACATCTGCCCAGCCTCTTCAGATTGCATATAGCCTCCTCTACAATTTTGGAGGTAACCGCAGCAGCGTAGCAGCTTGGCTATCTGAGCAAGTGTAAAAAACAGTGCCCTTTATTATTCTTCTTAGGAATGAGTAATAGCTATGGCCACAAAGATCTCAGCCTGAAAGACAGTGGTGTGTCTAACTCAGGACTCAGATAATTTGATCCGACAATCATTGGAGTAGACTTCGGCACCGCAGAGACCATTCATGAGTGAACCATCTGTGTATTTCTGGCGGTCAGGAAGGAGCACACGAAAACGGCGCTCAAATCTATGGCTTGCCAGGTAAATCTATGGCTTGCTCTAAAATGTTAGAAAGCAGTGGTGTTTGCTATTCGACATCCAGTACAGTTAGTTAACTTTGTTTTTTTTTTTTGAGAGGTTGCAATATTCTTGAACATATTACATTATAATTTAATCTGGAGTCGAGGATGACGTAGAGAGGATAGATGGTCCCATTGTTGTCTCTTGGGAATGTAACCTCTTCAAGAAGCACCATTTCCTGAAGGTATCGATTTCTGGGATGATCTATCAGAAATCCGACTTACCAGTGCGTTTGCGTGGGTGGACATGTTCCCTAGCAGCTTTTGGAAGAAGCAAAAAAAAAAAAAATAGGAGACATCGAGGCAATGCCTAATCAGTCAAGGTTAATGTGAAAGGATCGTTTTCCTTTGCCAAAGAAAAGGGAGATACACGAAAATGTGATATCAAACTCATGTAACACACCATGAATATCGTTGAATAGGTATTAGATTGCGGGTAAATTAAATACAGATGCAAGTATAAGAACTTTTTTAAGGATTATATATTGTTTTGTTTGATGTTGAAAACGATATTAGATATAAGATATACAACCAAGTGATCTGATATGAGAGGAGCTAAGACAACGAAGAGTTTCTGAAACTTACGAAGATTTTGATGATGATTATTCAGGAGAGAACAACAACAAGGGTTAGATGGACCTCCGGCTTTACCGAAGAGTTTTCATTCAAAGTTTGAGTGCACCAAGAAAGCATCTTAAGTCCTTGCCTTTATTGCTCTGACGATACAGTGTACATAAGCTGGGATAAACATTTCTGCAAAAAGATTCATGTACAGAGTGTCTGTACAATTTGACCTATTCCAGGCATTTATTTGCATAAGTCATTCCCAGGTGAGAACAGCTCTTATATCTGGGATCTATCAACAACAAAGCAACTGCAGACGACGACATCATTCACGTGTACGCGTAGGGAGGATGAAGTAGCAGCAAATTTCTGTGAATGAAAAATCTTCCCTAAGCTGATGTAAATACATGAGGTATGAGGGAAAATTTATAGCAGCCAAGGTGGAAGATGCTTTGTAAAATTTGCGATTTGTCGATTTCTGAAGGTGTAATAAGGCCGAATTTCAACATTTGGCTGTAATTTATGGCAGCCGTGGAAATACAAATATAATTTTTATTCATTTGGTAAAACAATCTGTACGACAGAGGTCCCGCTGTGACTGTTATGTCAAATGATATAAACTTTCGTACGGAACTTGAAATGTATTAAATACATTGTTCCCCAAACACGCTATGACAATCATTGTCAAAGCGTAATAAAAATTTGTACCAATACAGATAACTACCTTTGACATACCTTTTTATGATTTTTATTGCTTTTTCAGCAGGAAGAGGAAACCAACATTCCCATCTGAAAATCGTACGGAAAAAAAACAATATCCCACATCCACAAGCATATGCTTACATCCCTCACTAACATAATCTCAATGAACATCGTACGACAAAGAGGAAAACAAATCGCTCCAGTTGTCTTGTATCTGCAGCTTCTGTAGATTTGACATAATAAGCGCGCGGTGTACCAAAAGACCAAACCATGTGGAGCAGGAAGCTTTTAATAATTTTTCATACGAGTTTTTATTTTTGACAGTTTACTGAAGCACCGATGCTGGATGTTGGAAGGTATATTACTCTGGATGTATATGGTATTCGCCTGGATAAAGACGCGCAACGCGCAATGTACACAACAGGCGGAAATATTTTTGTTTTGTTCGTCCCTATTGTGGAGTGGGCGAAAGAAGATATCGCGAAACAATTTCCATTTTTGTCTTCAGATTGGATGTGGTTTGGGAAAAATAAGTAAAAGGTGCGCAAAATGACGAAAATATATGAGAAAAGTTTGCAGTTGATAGCTTAATATGAAGTACAGTGTGTTAAAAGAGACAATGTGAGGGAATTGGGCGAGAGAACACGATAAATCTATATACTTGGATGGCATTGGGTATTTTTTTTAAATTGAAGTTAAGGTTGCCAATTTAAAAAAAAAACATTCTCAGTGGAATTTTTTGTGAAACTCAAAAAATGTCTTGACGGAAGAACCCAAAATATACAGGGGCCTTTAAATTCTAATCACATCCAAAGAAACCTGATGTAGAAAACGAAATTCTATTCAGACTCACAAGTGATACGCAGAACTGAGGAATAAATCTAAAATGTTACTTTCCTGAGAAGTTATCCCTAAAGGCCCCGACCCACAATATCCGTCGTATGCGTGCGTGCATTCTTTTTTACTGACAGCAGAAAAGAATGCATGTATGGATATTGAAGGTGACACATAAGCAACGAATATTACAGAAATGTCACACAAAGTAGACAAATCTTAGCAGTTTAACTAGCATAAATCCACTTTATTGCATACATTTTAAAGATTGCGATTTTCGTAATTTACGTTCGTTTATAAATATGTTGTCTGTATTTTTAGCTTGTAAAGAGTTGAGGGGAGGTACGAAGTGAGAGGGGAAACGGGTAACTACGCCGATGGCCTAACTCTCGCACTACTCACCCGAATTTAGTTCAACGTTGTAATGGTAAAACAATGTGGATAAGTAAAGTTAGCTTAAGAAGGGAGCGGAGGGAGTTGGGTTAAAAGGAATAAAAAACGCGAAGGGAAAAGTGAAGAGGAGGTTGTCTTTGATACCACTCGGCCGATTTTAAATTGTTTCATAGTTGTGTCGCTATCACTAGAACTAACGATTAATATTTGTTGTAATATGGACTGCCTCAGAATAAGAAGGGATTATTTCAAGATGGAATGAGCTTAGATTCCAATTAGATTCCTGGGACCCAGACAAGATTCACTTTGTTCAGCCTTTCGCCCAAATTCAGAGAAAGCTCGAGTTCGAGCACTAATTTGGACGAGGTAAGATGGCTTAGCAGCGCTTTTAACGCAGTTTGGCTGTCACTTCAAGTGGAAAAGCTTGTAGCTTTCCACCTATCGTTCACAACATAGCTATTAGGATGGCGAAAACCTCCGATTGGAAAACAGACGCATGTTTATCCAAGGGGCATTCCACAAAGACACCTATCAGGTTTTTGAAGTCATCTGTGAAAATACGATGACATCCATTCCCTGCTTCGGAGTCTGACCGAAGGCACTCCGTTACCTGAGAAAAGTTGAATTATAATCAATTCATAATAAAAATTGGTTAACAAGAATAGTGTTAGGCCGAGTAAGATTCCAGGGACATTCAATTTTTAAAATGGATTTTTGATGGACTGTAATGCTACATAGAGGAGAAGGCAGAAATTTGAAAATCGTAGCGATACTTAAAAGCGAATGCTTCATTAAAAAGGACTTCTCAAGTGCTGGCCGCTATCAAATTTCAATTGGTATACCTAAACTCCTTGGAGTCACATATCAAATGTCGGAGGAAGGAAATCTACAGGAAGGTTACAAATTTCAAATTGATAAGTGGAATTGTCTGAGGATTAATGGCAATAAAAGTGGACAAATACTTACTTAAAAAAACAAGAGCTCTTTTCTTGAAGATAAGGAATGAAACAAGGTTGAGTGCTGTATTTTTATATTTCTGTTCTATCAACATATTAGACATGCTCTTCAAAATCCAATGGCTATCAATTTAAAACTTTAATCTAAAGGAATGCAATTTTTCAGTGCAATCCAACCTGAAACCTATTGGGATATGTAAGGTGTTGCAATAAAAACATAAAGTGCCAATATAAATAGCAGTTCGTAGGTAGTTACATTGGGTTTGTAATCCAATTTCAATCTGTCTCTTCAGGAAACATCAGATATGTGAGATAAGAAGGGACTATACAAGAAAAAAGTTATCTTCAGTTGCGTGTATATTTGAGAGTAAAACGGCTAGAAAGTAGCTCCCAAGTCACTTCCCAGAGTAATTTAGAAAGTGGATAGATGAACTGATATGCTAGTCCTGCGAGCAGCTCGAGGAGATATGGTTTTTACTCTCGGGAGACCAACAATTTGAGACTTGCTCATGTGGACGGATATGTTAATCATTTTCTTAATATAAATGGGGATTTTTTAAGAGTTAAGTTTTTCAGGTTGGCAGCACTGGTCAGTAATGGCGTCCAAACGTCATCTGTCAAAGTGAAAAGTTTTCAGTATACCCTGCCATTTAATCAAGTAAAGGCATACAAACTAGCAAGGATTGCAAATTATTGAAATTTATTATCAAAATTCGTGCTTTATCGAAAAATTGTGTTCTGGCTCAACGGATACGTACATAAGCAAAACTGCCGCATCTGGAGTATTGAACAGCAACATGCCATACAAGAATTACCGATGCATTCCGAAAAAACGACAGTTTTGTTTGGTTCATGGACTGGTGGCATCATCGGTCCATTTTTCTTTAAAGATGACCGTGGAAGAAACGTTACCTTCAACGGCAAATGATTTCGTGGCTTTTTTTGCCTCAGTTGGCTGAGTTGAACTTGGTTGACATGTGGTTTCATCAAGATGGTGGCACATGCCACACAGCTCGTGAAAAAATGGAAATGTTGAAGGATGAATTTAGTGAGCAGCTTATCTCTCTCTTATGGCCTGGGAGTTGGCCGCCGGGTTATGTAAAGATGTAAAGTTGTTTGTCTATGTGGACAAGTCGAACACGATTGAAGCCTTACAGGATAACATAACACGCGTAATTCGTGGAATACATACCGAAATGCTCGAAAAAGTGACGCAAAATTGGACCGAATGGACCATTTGAAGCGGACAAAAATTACATGAAGTTGTCTTTAAAACTTAAATGGCAAAGGCCTATTTATCGATTACCTTCAAAAAATGTATAATATTTCATGCAAATTTGAGTGTTTTGTTCGATTTTTAAAAAAACTGCGTTTAAAAAATCACCCTTTATTAAGATTATTAAGAATTCAAGCGAATCTCTTTAGATAGTAGAGCTTCGAAAATATTGCTCTCAAATGAACAGAACCTCGCGATTATCTCCAGAATAGAAATGGATTTTTTATACATACTGCACCTTTAAAATATTTGTTAATATTAAATAGTAAATCTTTGCTGACTGTATAGCCATCATATGAGCAATCAGCGTTCTCTGCAACGTACACATTGATACTCCGGTCTGTTTCAGATATTTATTTAAATCACTTATGATTTACAAGTCCGAATGGATTAAGTCTATTTTATCTATAATTAACATGGAAGCAAAAGGACATCAATCATTGTTGAAGTGTGGAGTAGATAAAGTGGTAGTAGGTAGACTAGATAAAGTGTTTCCGAAGTCATAGCTGAAAGAAATGCGGGAGCTCCTTTTTCAAATCTAAATACTTACATGCCTGTTTCTATGTATGTATCATGTTTTTTTTTATCTTAAATTTCAAATTGTTGTCAACAGTAGTACAACTTATTTCCACTTTTACCTTCGATGAATAAACACATTTTAAAAAAATTCTAAATCTTCTCCCACTTAATGTGCTTAAAGGTCCCTTGTATGAAATTAAAATGCATGACAAATCCCTCTGTCTCTTATTCTCAATATACACGTACTGATAAGTAGGGTAGGTAGGGTAGGTTTGTACGAAATGTTTACATTGAGACTATTTGCGCAATGTTCCCGTTACCAAACATATTCCGTTTTGTACAAATCAATCAGGATACCTTTACCTACTGTCGCTGACATATACCCACCGCTGCCCGTTCTTTGTACCCACACATCCAATAGAAAAATAGTCCATTTATATGGCTGCCATGTTTTTATTTGAGAAAGAGTACTTTAAAGCCCAAACAGCCCAAACCTAACGCATCTCTAATTTCCTTTGCACAACAAACCGAAACGAGTTGGCTAATGTACGAAACCAATTGACCGTTACCGATGGGTGGGCATAAAAACGAAAAAAAATTTCGTGTTAACCCCAAAAACAGATAGAAGTTTTCTGTCCAAATGTCGATTAATAGCTACGCAATAAATTTTCTCTAGAAAGTCCTGTAACGGCAGCCGTACGCACACGCCCACTTAAAATGCCTAAGTAAAGTTGAACTTTTGTTTTATGTCCTCTCTTACCCAGCCCACTCGTTAACTAAAAGGATGTGCTTTGAATCGTGATCATCAGCCGGTGTACAAGCAACGGACAGAGGGGATCTGGAGGTGAGCTATCTACCACCTACATACCAGCATGCCTATCGAAATTTTATTAAAATGTTCCCATTTCCCAAGGACGCTTTTGTTGTCTTTGTCAGAGTCATAGTCGTCCCTTTGGTTCATTTCCCGATGGAATAACAATTCATATATAGGTTAAGCGCACTGCCGCGTCATCGGTCCTGTACAATGTAAATTGAAATAAAATTGAAATTAGGGTTCAATGGCAAACAGTGACGAAGACCGACAGCACAGGGCACAGGGTTGGTGATGGTTTTGTCAAAGACACGCATGCCAAAAAACGAAATACATATACATATATATAGCTTTTCGACATCTGAATATTTAGTCCTTTTGGGCGCCTGTTGGTATTCACTTAACGTAGCGCTCATGAAAATGTAATTCTTTATCGTTGTTTCGTTGTGTCGAATAACGATGGGGTTTGGGCAAGAGAAGAAAAATGCTTTGAATTGTAGGTACCTACATACTAATTCATATGAGTAAATTTTATTAGTGCATTACATATGTATATGCGAACGGTTCGAGAAGCCTAAATAAATTCGATTAATCAATAAAGGGACTAGGCAAACCTTAAACGAGTACTAAACTATTGGAAACGTGTGTTTTTAGTTACCAACCTAAATACATATTATAAGTTTTTAAGGTTTAAAAAGAAGATCCAATTTGTAAGTCTGTTGATATAAGAACATGCTGTTGTTTCAAAGAAGGTCATATCTTTGAACAGTGAAGTCGAGTTATTATAGTGAATCAGGTTGTTAAATATAATCATATTTATATTTCCTTTAGGATTCCAAGCTGACAATATTCAAGTATGCAAAGAGTGGAAAATTAATAATCGGCAAGTTTTGCTCAGTCTAATAGTTTATTATACCGAAATGAAATTAGTTTAAATATTCAGCTAGATGGGATCCTGTGGAATTTTTTTAAAAGACGACTAAGAGGAGAAATCACATCCATGACATTTTAACATCTAGATGAGCCTTGCAATACATCATAACAATTTGAAGGTACTTCTAAACTAGACACTGGTGGATTGACGGTAACAGAGATCACGGGTGTCTGAAGGAAGCAATGAAAATAAATAGCAGCATCATCAATGTGTTAAGAAAAGTAGCGAAAACTGCGAGGTCCAAGAACACATAGATCACAACTAGCATTTGATTGTCCTAAGTGATGATTTATTTAAAGGAAAGAAGGGCTTTCGATAATTTTTCTGATGTCGAAGGTGGCGACTACACCGGAAGAATTATAATAAAAACTTTTAGGTGGTACAAGGCGTTGTACCTTAATAGTGCTATTAAAAGACACATATAACGGGTGATCCAAGTAGAGATACTTTTTTCAATAGCCTTTTTTGACAGATCACGTGTGAGTCGTGTCATGCTGTCATGTTATTTTTGTTTAGTATTGTTTGGCATTTCATAATGGAAACACTTACGCGTGAACAACGTTTACAAATTGTTCAACTTTATTATGAAATTTCACGTTCTCTGAGGAATGTGTTTCGTGCACTTCGCTCAACTTATGGTCAACTTAATCGGCCTACTGAGCGTACTATTCGCAACACCATCACCCATTTTGAGACTCAGCATTCATTATTGGATAATATTCGACCGTCCAGCACGCTGTGAAGAAAATATAGCGGCCGTAGCTGAGAGTGTACACGAAGACCGTAGACAGTCGATTCGGCGCCGTTCGCAGTAACTCGGACTGACGTATGGAACTACTTGGCGCATTTTACGTCAAGATCTTAAATTGAAATCGTACAAAATACAGCTTGTGCAACAAATGAAGCTCCTAAGTGATGATTTATTTAAAGGAAAGAAGGGCTTTCGATAATTTTTCTGATGTCGAAGGTGGCGACTACACCGGAAGAATTATAATAAAAACTTTTAGGTGGTACAAGGCGTTGTACCTTAATAGTGCTATTAAAAGACACATATAACGGGTGATCCAAGTAGAGATACTTTTTTCAATAGCCTTTTTTGACAGATCACGTGTGAGTCGTGTCATGCTGTCATGTTATTTTTGTTTAGTATTGTTTGGTATTTCATAATGGAAAGACTTACGCGTGAACAACGTTTACAAATTGTTCAACTTTATTATGAAATTTCACGTTCTCTGAGGAATGTGTTTCGTGCACTTCGCTCAACTTATGGTCAACTTAATCGGCCTACTGAGCGTACTATTCGCAACACCATCACCCATTTTGAGACTCAGCATTCATTATTGGATAATATTCGACCGTCCAGCACGCTGTGAAGAAAATATAGCGGCCGTAGCTGAGAGTGTACACGAAGACCGTAGACAGTCGATTCGGCGCCGTTCGCAGTAACTCGGACTGACGTATGGAACTACTTGGCGCATTTTACGTCAAGATCTTAAATTGAAATCGTACAAAATACAGCTTGTGCAACAAATGAAGCTGCTCGACCTTCCCAAGCGATATCGCTTCGCTCTATGGGCTCTTGAAAAGTTCCAAGAAGATCCGACGTTTTCGAGGCAAATTTTGTTTAGCGATGAGGCCCATTTCTGGCTCAATGGGTATGAAAGCAAACAAAATTGCCGCATTTGGGACGAAGAGCAACCTGAAGAGATTGAAGAACTGCCACTTCATCCAGAAAAAACAACGGTTTGGTGTGGTTTGTGGGCCGGTGGAATCATCGATGCATATTTCTTTAAAAATTATGCCGGTGCGAACGTAACCGTCAATGGCGAACGTTATCGTGCCATGATAACCGACTATTTGATGCCTGAAATTGAAGTTCGTGATCTCGGCGACATTTGGTTTCAACAAGACGGCGCCACTTCCTACACATCGCATCAATCAATGGACTTATTGAGAGAACATTTCGGTGAGCACATAATTTCACGTTTTGGGCCGGTCGATTGGCCACCAAGATCGTGTGATATCACACCGTTAGACTTTTTCCTGTGGGGATATGTAAAGTCAAAAGCTTATGCCGACAAACCCGCTTCGATTCAGGCCTTGGAGGAAAACATCACGCGTGTCATTCGCCAGTTACCAGTCGAAATGCTCGAACGAGTGATCGAAAATTGGACTCAACGGATGGACCATCTGCGACGTAGCAACGGCCAATATTTGATAGACATAATCTTCAAAAAATAAATGCCAAAGAATTTTCTTTCAAATTATAATAAACATTCTCCATTAAATTTGAATTTTCTGTGTTTCTTTCTTTAAAAAAGTAGGGAACCTCGAAATGGATCACCATTTACTTATTTGAAGATAAATTTTTGATAATGTGTGCTCACTAAAGAGATTTAGAAATCCTTATAATGAAGTAACACAGTGCGGGCATTAGGGAAGTAAAGGATTAGGAAAAAGGAGATACCGATGCACGTTGGTCGGTAAACTATAATGTGTAGGAAAAACATAGCGTGGTAGAGCATTTCACATTCGTATTGTACGGTTAAAAGACCAATCCCCGTATTTAAATGTCTGTCCGAAAATAGGCTTAACCCTTTCGCCCCTCATGGTACATAAAAGTACCAGCGAATGTTCAAAAAACCCTAGCATCTCTCATTTACATTCATTGCGACATAAATAGAAAAAAGATACCATTCAAAATGTTTTTGGTAAATTTGTTGGAGGATTTGATCAAGCAAGTTTTGGAAACAACAGCTATTCGTAGATCATTTCACCGAGGTACACGGGCCAAAAAAGTATCGGATATAAAACATTTGCCAACCGAGGGATCTAAAAGAAGTCGATGTTGTAGTTGCAGCCTGGTGAAAAAACAGTCGCGCACAAAAATAATGTGCAAGAATGTCTTCTTGTCCAAAAAATGTTTTACGCCTTTCAAACCAAAAAAAACTTTCAGTAAAATAAAGTGAATATCTTATGTTTTGTAAGAAAGTGTTTTATTTTATTATATTTCAGACCGGACGAGTGGTACATAAAGGAACCATCTAACATCTCGATTGGTACATTTTTGTACCACGCCCTAGCCACGCCCCCGAGGTATAATATCTTTACATATTAAACTTATAAGGGTTAATACTGAAATATTAAAATAATAAAATCGTTTCTAATTTATCTATTCGAATTGCGGGGCGAATGTAATGTGCATACCTAGCATGGCGATTAATGTGGTTGAACTGCTATAGGGGTGGAATGCGTCTGGCTATTTCGTTTGAACACATTATAGTGGAAGTAACATGTAACATGTAACATTTTACATAATCTCTGTTATAGATATTATATTCTAAGTTTCCTTCTTCATTTAAAGAGTAAAAGGGGCACCCTGTAAAAAAATTTCACAACGCAACGAATGGCCTTTCAAAATAATGTAAGTGCAGTTGAACAAATTCCTGAATAACGTAACTAACTTTATTTTGTATTTTCAAACGTATTTTATGATAGTTTTTTTCAATATCATGAAAATTCCCCTTTTATGAGAAAGGGGCACCTAACATATATCGCTTCTCGAATTTAGGGAAATGCAAAATTATATATCCTCGGTTCAAAGCTTAAACACATTAAGTACAAAATTTGTAAAAATATTGTCCTTTTCACAAGGATACACAAAATTATAAAACTGTCTCAAAATTAAATTATTTCTTCTCTTCTGTTTTGTTAGTTAATGAGTTTTGCCTCTGAACAAACGATGTGTTCACTTATTTTTACTGCAGAGTCTTTTTTTAGGTTTGAAGAAAGTGCTGCTTTCGATAAAGGTGCGATCAGACGGTCATCCAAACTTGTCATCCGGATGACACCCTGACGTCATTATGAAGTAGAAGAAGACGTGGTTTTCTGACGTCAGCATGTCATCCGGATGACAAGTTTGGATGACCGTCTGATCGCACCTTAACTTCGGATACAACGCAATTGCCAGGGCAATCAGTGGTAAAGGTATGTAAGAATCTACGAACCAATGCTTGAAAGTCGAATCATATCCTCCTCTTCAGGTGGTGTGTCAGTGTCTGTGACTGCTGCCCACAAGGGGGTACTCTCCCACTCCTTTGATCACTAGTTTGTTAGTTAATGAGTTTTGCCTCTGAACAAACGATGTGTTCACTTATTTTTACTGCAGAGTCTTTTTTAGGTTTGAAGAAAGTGCTGCTTTCGATAAAGGTGCGATCAGACGGTCATCCAAACTTGTCATCCGGATGACACCCTGACGTCATCATGAAGTAGAAGAAGACGTGGTTTTCTGACGTCAGCATGTCATCCGGATGACTAGTTTGGATGACCGTTTGATCGCACCTTAACTTCGGATACGACGCGATTGCCAGGGCAATCAGTGGTAAAGGTATGTAAGAATCTACGAACCAATGCTTGAAAGTCTAATCATATCCTCCTCCTCGGGTGGTGTGTCAGTGCCTGTCACTGCTGCCCACAAGGGGGGTACTGTCCCACCCCTTTGATTACTAGTTAGCCTAGAGAGTATAGGCTACAGCTCCATTGGTTATGCAGATGACCTGGCTATAATAATTAATGGTAAGCTTAGTGCAACAGCATTATTTGTTACTTGCAGGATGCATTGCAACAAGACTTAGAATTGTGCGAACAGGAATGACTGTCCATAAATCCTACCAAACGATTCTAGTGCCTCTCACTAGGAAAAAATTGGTCAAGCGTTCGTTTTTAGATCTCAGTACTTTTTGCGGATGACTTGTAAGGCAAACATTTATTTAACATTTATGTTTTCGGTGTGATAAGTTTAGTCCGGTAGACCTTATGGGTCATTTGAAAATAATGAAATCCCAAACATGGACATGTTTTACGTCATCCCTAATATTATTTGTATGGAGTACAATTTTGGGAATCTATTCGAGGTTTAAATAATAGACCGTTTTAAAAGGGCAAAGAGAGTTTCGACATTAAATCCGAGCAGCCTGAGCTGGTACACGGACGGATCAAAAATATAATCTGAATTTGCAAAGCATCGTAGCAGCACTTCATTGTCACAGAATTAACAGTGTTAGATTATAGCGCCTGTAGTTCTTCTTGACTATCCGAGAAGATGTGAGAAGATTCTTGCACCTTCAATTCCTTCCCTTTTCGGGACCCCACACCAAAGTCTCGATACCCATGGCAATGTGTTCTACAACTGTTAATTCTGTGGCAATGAAGTGCTGCTACGATGTTTTGCAAAATCTACCCAAACATAACAAAGTCAAACAATGGGTACCTGGTCACCAGGGAATTGCAGGCAATGAATTTGCAAACGAGCTGGATCAGAATCTGCGTTCTTAGGAACAGAACCCAACTGCAGAGTCAATTGGGCTGCTGTTTTATGGCTTATTAACGATTAGGAGCAACAACTTCATCTGGACCACTGGGAAAGTGTTCCGGTTTTAAGTCAATCCAAAAAAAATAATGAAGCCTTATTCCTGCAAGGAAATTCTAATATTAATTAAGGCGAATATTAGGAAGCTGGCCGGCTTCCTCACGTGCCATTACGGCCTGAGATATCATCTTAACAAAATGAACTTGTGCCCAGAGACTGAATGTCGGTTCCGTCTAGATAATGATGAAACTTTGGAACATATCCTCTGTGATTGTCGCAGAAACAAGATAGTTAAGACGACGGATCTACAATGATTCATTCAATAAGGAAGTAAGTTTTTAGGAAAAAAAAGTCCTGCAAATATTTTTGCCTGTGCATTCTCTTTTGTTGCCCCCTAAAATAGACAATGGGGACAAATTATTAAAAATAAACGTAAATTTTAAAACATAGTTTGTAACACCTCGAAAGTAGATGAATTCATTGAAGAACCCCTGTTAGTAAATTTGTGATGAGCATCAATAACTATGCTCCATCCGACATCCTTAGCTTTAAGTAAAGAAGGAAGCAACATTTTGCTACAAATACTTTTTAGAAATGCTTAAGTACAAATATTTTCCGGTAGAAGGCAAAATTTAAATGTTCGTGTTGTAATCAATTTTTATGATACTGGAAAATCTACCTATCTACGAATGACTAAAACCGATCAAAACAGCACTGAAATCGATTTTAACTCACTGCCGGTTGACTTTACTTTTTCTTAGGTTGGGTAAAGGTGAGTGAATGGTTTACTTTTTTTGCTTACTTTTTTTCTCAATCAAATTTTTTTTTAAGAAACAAAAATATGGTTTCTCTTTGTTAAAACGAAACAAATAGATAAAAATATATTAAACTTAGACTTTTCTTCAGTCTTCAAAAAGAGGTAATAAAAAATTAATTGAAAAAACCTTATACGCCTGAGGGGGATGTGGCGCACTACTGTTCATTCATAAATTTTTTTCTATCACATTATATTGCTCGGTTTGCGTTTGATTTTCATGAGACCACTTTACGCAACTTCTTGATAGGGCCTACAATTTTCTGTTCGAGTTCGTCGTATAAATAAGAGGGAGATCCTAAATGAAGTTTTTTGTTGCAATCGGTCATATGCCTTCTCAATGTTGTTGTAGGTATTTTATAGAAAGGGAAATGCTACATACTGCGCCATATCACCTTCAAAAATTGCGCCTTTTCGACAAAGTTATAATTGTTTCTGTGAACAAAACAAAGTGTTTTTATTGCTATTTACACATGCAGGTCGAAACGTGATGTTTTCACTGCATTTATGTATAGAAACAGCAGGCAGTGGCCTATAACTTATCATTTTAACTAAGCAAAGGGAAGGCAACACTCAATTTTTTTTGATTTTGTGTCATGGAAACAATGCGTAAATATCTTGGTCCTTTGAGTTCTTGTGATTAACTGAATAAGTTGGTATAATGTGTACCACTTCGTTTAGCAGATTATTAAGGTGCGTCATTTCACCCGTCTTTACCCTACATAAGAATTTACAAACAAAAAAATCGCAAGGAAGTATTTTCAAGGAGCGACAATTGAAGTAGTCCGAGATTATATGTTTCTTGTATTTTTGATTTCATCTTACGTGAACAAGAGTGAACATCTTAAGTGTAAACTTGCAGAAAATAATCGAGTAATTGATTCCGTTCAGGAAAAGTTACATCAATAGTACAAGTGCGTTGTTTACTGGAAAAAATTGGAACCGAATGCAATATTCTTTGAAGTACCAACGTATGTACTCTTCCTATGCGTCTCGGTACCACTACATCTTGCAAAGATTTTTTTCTGCGAAAACGTTCCATAGTGCGCAGAGTAATAGTCTCAGATGTTAGATTATGTAACGTTGTTGAAGCTTTTCATTACAAAAAGTACACTGACATTTTGCAATCTGACAATTGGATTGAATGATACAACTCTCAAATGTTATCACTAACTTAAAAAAAAACACCCTTTTCATGAAACCTATTGGAACTTTGTTAAGCTTTATACGTAAGGATCTTTAAGCGTTCCACATTGGTACTTTAAAATGACATAAACAAAATTCATTGATCCGGAAATCGATGTCAAACTAGAGAACACTGTCACAATTCGCAAAACCCACATTTATTGCAGAAAAACATGGCGACAAAATTCACATCTTCTATTCAAAATGATAATTAATCACCCAGCAAAAAATCTGCAAATCACTTAAGGCATACAATTACATACATACCTACATATCACTCCATTTTATGTTTTTCTTTATTTCAGTAAAACACAAACAAAGACATCCTTAGCTAAAGATTCAATCTAAGCTACGAACACCGTACTTCTTCGCCCCAAACGACAATTGATTCCAGAATTATTATCATTATGAATTCATCGTGCCATTATACACGGTAAGACTTTCAATATTATCATTACGTTCCATCATAAACTGTGAGAGTACCTGAACACGTTCTACCCGCTTTTTGTTGTTCCCCATTGTTTTGTCAAAAAATTTACTAAACTGACGTCGTCGTCGCCGTTTCCGTCGTCATCCCCAAGTGGGGCGTATAAACTTAATAAAAAAATACATATATAAAACAATAATAATAACAAAAAAAAAAGATACAATATAAAAATATATAACGTCCCACCCTTCATTGTATCATACTTGGAGATTCTTTTGTGTAGCAGGGACGTGTACTGTACAGTACATCGCGCGGCACCCAGATTCTTCGTAATGAATTTGGTTCTTCCTTTCCATACGACACGACGCGGCGCGACCGACCCACGAGGGCTCCTATAAAGTGTGCGTAACCGCGAAATTAGGATATCGCGGATGTTTTGAGTATTCCACCAAGGATACGAGAAATAAATAAATGAAAGGAAAATAAAAAAGCAAAACAAACAAAGAAACATCGAAAGGAAAACAGAGCACAAAGAACGAGTTTCGACGCAGCGGATTGGGACGGAAATAAACAAGGAACCATAAATTGTACCGTATAATACACACCGACATTGTCATTAAAAAATATTCACTACCCACCGTGTGGGGGTTTGTTGAAGGCCGTGAGCTTTGCGATAAATTTTGTACCACTAGGGGTACAAGAAGAAGTACGAGTACTACAACTACCCTTCATAAAAATGTGCCGCAATTTTAACCACTACCCTAAAGCGGTAACTCTGCTCCACTCCAACCATGGCTACTTGTCGGCCGCGGCAGCAGGCTGGCACTTTGTTACCGGAAAATCAATTTAGCGGTCGCGGCAACAAATATTGCAGATGTTGTTGTCCTTTCCAATGAGATGACATTCAAAGATTTTCAAGGTGCAGGGAGCGGCAATCGAACCGGACGGGGAATAGGCCTTTCTGCAAAATGGTTTTCTCACATAAATTCATCGCATGGCAGTTAGTAGAACGCGACCATATTGGTTGAGAGCATTTTCGGTGAAACGTGGTTACCCAAGGGTTCACGTATTTCAAGTATGCGTTTGATACGGGTCGCTGTTTTTTTTTCGAAAACTTCTATAAGCCCAGCGAAACTATGCTCTCGGCGCACGTAAGTTTAGGTCGTTCATTATCGCCTGTTACATTATGGGTTGACTAGCATGAGGTAGGAGTAGAAACATGCTAACGTACATGTAGGTATGCGGTTTTGGCAAAAGTTGGTGACTTTTCGACATGTACAATGTATCTATTATATATGTATGTATGGATATGTACATATAAGAGGGTGAGATAACCCTTGTTAGAAGTTTTAATGGTCCGCTGAGTTGTGAATTCGTGGTTGATATTTCTTTCCCTTCACAATGTACGAGTTAGTGGATTTAATGAAATTTATTTGGAATGGGATGAAAATAATGAACGCATCTTATATGTGTATGTTGTCAATTTTTATAGTTCTTGGTTTTGTCGTTAAAGTGGATGAATAAAAATAAAAATGGAATGGAATGGAATGAAATTTCAATCATTGCTTTAGTTTGGAACTACTTTAGAGTTTTAATATTCTATAATAGGTACAAACCTATTTTTAATTTTGAAATCAATACCACTAACGGTTTCTTCAAAAATCATAAAAAGAGAAAATAACGGGGTGATATTGACACACGTTTACTTTTTTAACAATGTTTTAGACAAAAATCAAAACTATTTTTAGTCGGTAATAAGAAGATAAGGGAAGGTAGCTTTCAACGCCGAATTAAGTGTGAAGCATTTTTTTTAAAAAATGGGATGATGGTGATGTAAATGCAAATCGTCTGAAATGAAATACCATAATTAGCATTTGCTCAACAAAAACTTGCTTCTGGCTTTGAATACGGAATCAAAAAAAGAAGCACTAATCCAACCAAACACCACAAACGTTAAAATCGTTAAAAGTAATTTTTGTTGCTGATGTATTTAATGATTCTTAAGTTTGCTAAGATTAGTTGAAAAATGTTTATTTTAAAAGTTAAGATTTATTTTTCGGACAAACAAAGTTTACCTAATAAAGTTTTGTAATGGTTTTCCAACAAATAATAACTACGTCTTACTACTTTAGTGAAAGCTGCTATTAACGCTCGCCAACAATTAACACGCTGCTTAACTTACAACGATCACTTTCGTTTCACCATTGAATCGACATTTTAAAATTATTTATTTTTTTCAAAGCGTTTGAACCCGATCGCTTGTATGATAAAGTGAAGATCACATCTTTATACTTAACCTCACAAATAAAAAATATACTAAATTAATTAAACTTTTGTAGCCTCTATACATAATGGTATACGTTTTATAAAAACAAACGTTAACAAATTATCTAAATAAGACTTTATAAGAGGCAATGTAAATGCATATATAGTATAGGGTAAACCACTATTAGTCGGCCTCCCTTAAAATTTGTTTCGTACAGGAGGCTGCAGTCAGCCATTAATATTTTTGGTCAGACTATTGGTATTTCAGGCGGTTTGGATAAATAAAGCGGGGTTGTTAGTTAAGAAACTTTCTTAAATATTAATTTGTTGTTTGTACAAATAAATACTTCCTTTATAATCTATTTAGATACATCATAACAAATTATCTATATATTTAAAACAAGAAAATCATTTCAAAGGAGTAGAGGTTAAAGAAAAATGGATTTTAAATGAGAAGCCAAATCAGACAATTAGTGAACGCTCAGACACTGAGATTTGTCCAATTTAATTTACTACGTGATAATCAGTCTGGTTTTTGACTTAACACAGTTGTACTACCGCATTGATATACGTAACTGAAGAAATCAAACAAGGCATAGATAATGATGAACTATCTTTTCTTATATTGAGCGATTTTTCTAAAGCATTTGATGTGGTGAATTACAACGTTCTTTGCGGTAAGTTACGATATAAATTAAATTTTTTAATTTCTTCAACAAACTTAGTAGTATCTTATTTAAATCTAAGATCGCAGGCAGTTGTGGTTATTAACTCCACATCAGATCAGTGGTTCTTCCACTTAGTTAAGGTGGTCCCAAAGGCTCTATTTTGGGTCCGCCTTTCTTCTCCATGACCTTCCTAAATATAATGTTAATTCCTTGATTGATATGACGTATGCAGACGATGTTCAGGTGCGTTATAGTCTTCCGTTGGGTATTGTGGAAAATGCTGCGTGTAAATTAAATGCAGATCTTGGTGGGATTTTATGCTGGTTTCGTGCTAATCACTTCCGTTTAAACCCGTCTATGTCGAAATGCTTGGTTATTTCTAGGAAGCCAGTTGATACTCAATGTTTTCCAAGAATATATCCCAACGATAGCCCTAATGACTTAACAATCGTTTCGTGATACTTTTTTAAGCTGACAGCATTGGCATTGCTTCATAATATACTTCAAATTAATTTTACGCGCTTAACTGGTACTATTGATATCATACCAATGCGCTATAATTTCTTGGTCTCTGAACGAAATGCTTTATCCATGCGATTCGGGTTTGGAGTTCCCCTCCCCGATATATAAGGTTGATAAGTCGCCAATCGTTGTTTAATGTGGAACTCAGGCAAAACCTGAAAGCGTTTTTTTTTGTCGGATGTGTAAACCTAGACATACACACAGTCTATGCCAAAGCTTATCTGAGAAGGGAAATCCCTCCTTCTCAAAGGTATTGTACTATCATAGGACTGCACACGCAGCTCGCCAAGAATGATAGACAAAATGAGTTCAGTTCGCATATCGTATCTATTCAAAAAGGGCACTTGGTGAGTTTTCTCGCATGAAATTCCGCCACCTGATCTCTTAAGATAGACTTTTTGCAAATGTCTGGGCACAATAGTTTGGTATCCATCGCAGTCGCGCCACAGAATCTTGTGTTCACGAGAAACCCAAACATCAATGAAAGATGTGCACGCAGAACCAACACAGGTTCGTGTCGTGAGAAACATTCTTCTGAACCTTGCCTTGAAAGCACATCGGAGATCTCATTTCCCTGGATGCCAGTGCTTTAGTTCGAGCACTAACTTGGACAAGGTAACGTAATAGGCGGTAACAGACGCATGTTTACCTAAGGGGTAGTGAAGTCTTATAAATATTAGCGCATTCCACAAAGACTCCAGCAAAAGACTCCTGTCCGGTTTTGGAGCCATCTGGGAAAATACGATAGCATTAATTTCATGGTTCAGAGTCTGATCGGAGCCATTCCGTTGACGTGTTAGTTTTGTCTGGACGTCATATTCATGTGATGGGGGTCAAAGGATAATTCTCGACCAAGTTCTTCAAAATGCCTGTGCGCATAGTACCAAATTTGTCAAATTTGTTAAGAAAGCTAAAGACCTTAATTCCAACTTTTGGTAAACTATATCTTTAAGGCTTTTAAGGGTATATAGGTTTTAAGGGTATACACAAAAATAGTCATTAAAAACTAGTACTATCCAGGTTACCTTCCTGATTCTAAGTAGCGTCCTTAATTTACCATTAAATTAATAAAATCTTTTCACCACTTCCCTACATAACCACACTTGTAGATACCAAATCACAGTCTGGTAAGTCGACAATTTAAATTTACAACCATGGCTTTACGTAATTGCTAAAACATTTGCCCAACTTCGTTAGACTTCCTTTTTCGAACATAAAACCCCATTAAATCAGCACATATTGCAACATCAAAGATTACCCACAGTCATTGTCTACATACTGTTAAGCACCCAGTTATCGACACATTGAAATTGTCACGACCGTTGGCTAGACAAATGACCAAATTTCCTATTCCAACTTCAATTTCACATTCTTTAGCACATAACAAACAGAAGAATGGTTCAAAAATTCAACAAAGAACAACGAATTATCTATACATCTATCCAGAGCATAACTCCACCAACAAAAGGACAACAAGGCCCATAATAAAAAAAAAATCGCACAGAGACACAAACATTACTTTCAATTTCACGACGCTGCTGTTGCTATTCTATTTGCCCTCAATTACTCGCCCTTGATAGTTTTCATCTCTCATTCGGAATTGAATTTTTTGGTTCATTCAATTTTTGATCCGACGGCTTGAGTATAAATTCAAATATATGATGTCGTTCTTCTTTATCCTTTCCTCTCGGTTATTTTGGACATTCAGTTTTTTTCCAACAATGTTCCAAAAGACATCTCACAGACACATTCTAAAAAAAATAATATCAATTGGAAAAGTAATTTCGCTCACCACCACATTCTTCAACCCGAACGCCGAGCCGATCCAATCCCTATTGGTAGGGACGTGTTGTTATACACATGTATGTCCTTTGGCTTTTTAAAGAATTTTTTAAAAAATTGTTCAAATCAAAAAAAAAATCCTTTTTCTTTGACATTCCCTTCGATTGTGTTTTATTATTGACGAAGGACGAGCATGTGGAAAAATAAGACGAATAAAAGGAAGAAGCCTTTCTCCAGAGGCTTTTCATGTAGAAAAAGGATATTTATTTTTTCACATGCTGGGTGGTTGGGCGTTTGCAGGGAATTGTGCAAAAAGCACTCTCGACGAGTATTTGTGCTAGTGGCACGATTAGAATAGAATTGAACGCTTCAAATGACCGAACGATTATAACCACGATATAGAGAGTAGCTTGAAGCCTCTACCCGTATCCCCACCAGCAGTCATAAGAATTGTAAAGGATGACAAACGCCCAGGCCTTTATTCTGCAAGCCATGTGATTGACTTTCAATTGGACTCAATGAACTAGATAATCCTTTCACATCCATTGACTTTACTAACATGAAATAGATTTGCGGTATACCATCATCACTTTCATCAATATTCACATACAAATAGGTATAATATCCACCAGCCAGAACTCGCACTGACGATTTGGTATAATAACAGGGTTGGTTGGTTGGTAAGCGGGCGGAGGTTGACAAGTATTTCTCAATATAGCCGAATATCCTGTTGTCAGGAGGGTATTTTTCACACAGGTGATTTTAAGATTTTGATCATAATTAGAAGGGATAACCAAAGTTGAATTCTTTTTCATAACCCAATTTTGGTTGTGAACGGTTTGTATGGTATTTCCAGGCGATTGTGTTGATATGGCCGGACGGAAGGAGATGAAAGAGAGTTAGAAGGTATTGCGTTAAAAATACATTATTTGGAAACCCTTTTTTGCTCCCACAAAAAAATACATAGAGAGCGGACCACAAAAAGAAGGAAAAGAAAACAATTGGGGCAATGTTTATGTATTCGAGATGTGACGAAAGAGTATATCTATCCATTTTTTGTTGTTTTTGTGGGTTACGTTCGGTTATGCTGTTAGGTATAAAAACTGAAAGGCTGTACCTGTATGTGCTCCTTAGTTTTGTTTGTCGATGGTATTTTTATCTCGGCGAAAATTTGGGTGTAGGATATGTGCGGCAAAAAAAAAACAACAACCCCACTGCCCTTATCCACTTATAAAAAAGGGATTGTTGACTTCATAAAGGGAAACTTTAAATCCCTTTTTGGCAGGGGTATAGAGCTATTGAAAATATGTAATTGAAAGAAGGCTCATAACGTAGGGTGACTTTGAAAGTTACACATGTTAGTCGGAAGAAGGATATAAGATATAGTGATTGCACTGGGGAAGTGGAAGTATAACTTAATATAACAGAAAAATAAATCGATATAAATCTGTTTTGTAATTGAAACATTCTATTAAACAAAAGATGGAGGTGGTTGATATTTATATACGGTTTTTCAATAACGATATTGTATTTGAATAAAACACAGAATAATTGAGTATGAGGGTAAAATTTGTTATAGGTGTAGTACAATTGTGAAATTAAAGTATGTATAGAGTTCGATTTCGTTCATATTTCCACAGCAAGCACTTTTGTAGCTATCGATTCATCGGCGCCTATTTTGCTCCACACATATCAGTTTATATCCATATATCCATACGGACGCTTTTTCTGGATGCAATGGAGTTTCTTGAAGCACACATGTCGATTTGTTGCTGTTTGTGTGTTTGTTGTTTATTTTGCTTATTGACAAAGACTTTCAGGTATACAGCAATGTTAACCAACTTTCTGTGCGCAGAGCTCGACAACATCGATATATACAAGCTGTGGTCCTAAAAAGACGGGGTATTACAGTGGGGTATTTGATTGTGAAACATGGCAATAATCTCAACTTCTAGCTGGACAACTAATTATAGATACAGTAGAAGTTTTTTCAGTAACTAACAGTAACTTCAGTTATAAGTAATTTTAAAAAGTTTCTAAGTTGGTGGATGGATGTTGGGCGTGTAGCGAATATGTAAAAGAAAAAAAAAACAGGTTTAAAAAAAATAAAACTTAAAGATTTGGTGGTAGTGATTTCTTCGGTAGTGTCACTGATAGGTATACACATCGAAATGCCCAGTGATGTAACTGTGACTACGTAGTAATTGTGCTTATTTTCCGAATACTATTCTTGCCTCAGAAGTCGATATGAGCACCTTAGAAAGAGGACGTACGGCGGATGAATTGGATTGGACCAACGGTGTCGTCAATGGTCATAATGGCAGATACCGTGCGTGAGCTACGTCGACAAGTTTGGAGCTAATGTCACTAAGGATTTTCAACAATAGTCAGGTTATTCAAAAAGAGATGATGGCTAATGAGATCTTAATGCGTCAATAGCAGCGCTTGCATTCCCGTAGGGTATTACTGCAAACCCATCCAAAAACTTTGGATCTGGCTATCCAGGTTGGGGTTTGTCTCATGCTATGCTATGAGAGAGACACCAGCCTCGGATGTGGACCCCCCCTTTTTAGATCACGATTTAGAGGATGCACCTCGAACTATGTACGCTGTACACACAGGATGCTGCTCAAAAACTGGAATCTGTCCTCGAGCGGTATAAGGCAAATGGGTTCAGGTATGCAAAGAAGAAAAACATGCGATAATTATTACACATGCCATGTATATTTTAGGATGCGGTTTCGTCATAGGATATCGGCTAAGATCAAAAGTCATTGACTGATCATTTGGCTGTAATCCGCATCCACGGCAAATCTTACAGCACCAGCTTAATATTTGCTCACGCTCCTACCGATGAAGTTGAAGACTCAATCAAAGAGGAGACTTATGACCTCCTGGACGGTGCCTACGAAGACTGTCAGTAGTATGACGTCAAAATCGTACTCGGGGACTTTAACGCAAAAGTCGGTAAAACATCTTTGGCGGACTAGTCGATAAGCACAGCCTCCACGATACGACAACAGGCAACTAGTTCCGGCTAATAAACTTTGCAGCAGCTCGTAATACGGTGATAAGCAGCACTCGGTTTTCAAGACTACGAATCCACAAGGCAACCTAGCGCCACAAAGCATATTTTAAATCTTATCCGAATCCAAAGCGACATGAGCTCTATGCATAGCAATTAAGCAATTGCAGTCAATCTTAGAGAGTCTTGGCTGTGGTCATCCATCCACTGTGAAACTCTGAGAAAAACAAGCAGTTGAGCTCACGAGAAAGTGATCGGAAATGCACATATTCTTGGCTCTATAAAAACTCCACATATCACAACACACGGAAGGCCGACATTGAGTACGATTAGAATGAATCTACGCCGGACCAATGAAGAAACGTGGCAGTGGTAAACAATATAAAATCAAAATTATCAATCCGATTAAGCCCTAAGATATACGCGCGCTAATCGGAGTTTTGTGCTTCGGACACTGTGTGTTAACAACTGGAACATACTGCAAAATCACTACTACAGAGCTTTTGATGTGGAGAAAACGGTATCCATATGTCACCTTATTGTATTCGACTTTCTAGTTGTTAGAAACAGTAGACGGAAAAATTTCGACGGTTACTTTTTTGATGCACTCCTGCATCTGAAAAATAAGACCTTTAGAAACTCCTGAGGTTCATACATAAAACTGGGTGGTTCTAATTGCGAGGGAGTTATAATAATGAGCAGTATGAATTGCGGTAAATTTCTTTATTTATCAGGTTCTTCAATACTTGGGTCCCTCGATTGGACATAATTGACCCAGCAGGGGGTCTCTATCGACGTTTCTCAACCTTTAAGCGTGTGCGGATCCCCAGCATCGCATTTATAATATTCGGTATAAACTTTAAATAAACAACGTAACTCCCAGATACAAGTAAAAATGTTACATTAAAACATAAATAAATATTGTTTTTATAAAAAGTATCTTCTATTTTAATGCTAACGAAAGTACATACGCAAAAGTACATAATGTGAAGGCTGGTGTTGTTTTTTAGCTACCAAGTTATTAACATTTAGATCAAACGAATATATCTATATTTATTTTTCGTATAAACAGACGTTAACAAAAACTATTTCACATAAATATGTATGATGTAGAAAAGGTAATTAATCCTATAATAGCCTTTTTGGATATAAAAGGCTTTTCCTTTCGGTACTTAACCAGAATTCATAAAGATTTGTGTTTTTAAATACAAGCTGTAAAGCTGAATCAGAAGAAATATTTATAAGCTGGTAAAGTCAGTGGAAAATGAATTTTTAATCCAGATTTTGCTGTTATCGCGAATTATATAGTATTCCCGAAAACCTTTTTTAGTTCAGTGAAATGTTCGACAAGACTTTGAAAAATTGAGCTGGTAAAATATCGTTGGTAGTTGCTATGAATTGAGTTCGTGAAAATTTCTTCTTTTCTAATAATTTGTGCCACATATAATTTTTTTTAACGTTGATTTGATTCTTTCTTCAAATAGGAACACAGTAATTGTCTTTTGTGAGTTTTGTAAATCCATGTTTAACTCATTTAAATAGCTAAAAACATGATTTACATAGCTGCAACTTATGCGCATGAATGCAACGAAATGGAAAAACATTATTAATTCTTCGTGTAACTCCAAAAAACGTTTAAGAATTTTGTTCGCAATAGCCAACGAACCTCAGCACGGAGTTATAGCTGACAGGAGATGCTGCCGATATCAATACAAACTTTATTAAAGATTCGCTCACTTCATTGAAAACAATTTTAGATGTTCTGGAATTCGTTTTGTCACCAATGCCTCTCGATTTATGCAACAGTGTTGCCGCGTAGCTTCAGGCATGGCTTCTCCGAAAGTATGATCATTAACACAGTCTTTAAATTCGTACTGCACATACGTCATCAGATTGGCATTGCTATACATATCTGTGCTTTCATCCAATTGGAGAACAAAACAGGAACTCTGTTTTATTCTTTCTACAAGCTGAGTTTTGAGATCGCAGATCGCAATTCTTCTCTTGACAGTATCATACGATAAAGAATTTAGAAAAATGGCATGGCTGAAATTTCGTGCCTTGTCATTTTTTAGAGGCTGCCATTGAAATGACACAGCAGCCAAAAAGTTTAGTCATTTGTCCTAGGCGTCATTAAAGAGCGATCACATGGCCATTTGTTTCCGTCATTAAAATAGCTCAAAATTCCTGTCATTTGGTCCGCCATTTTCCTAGTCATTTAAATGACGTCGAAAATGTCATCCCAAAAATGGCGATCACACGAGCGACATTTAAATTACTGCTTTGTGACGTGATTTTTACGTCACAGCGTCATTTAAATAACTCGCAAAAATGGCCGTGTAATCGTACCTTTAGTGATTTCTGATTCTTCTGGAACTCCAGTATAATTTATATTGCTTGTTTCATTACATTTCAAAATGTAGCTTTAATTTGGCAGGCTTCATTGATCCATTGCATAAAACATCGCACTAAATACCCGAATCCAAACGAACGATATATATATTTGCATTGTTTTTCAGTTTAACTTTTATCACCGAATTTAAAAGTCGATGTTTCGGTCTTCAACGTCTTCAGTAATTTTCATTTTTAGCCAGCGTTCTATATTTTAAGGAAGCAACTGGGAATACGACGAAATTCCAACGAGACAGAACAAAGGACATTTTGAGATTTGCCTGTAAAAGCAGAAAAGACGCATTGCGGTTCAAATGTCGCCTACTGCAAATTTCGGATTCTAATGCAGAAACCCTTTCAAAGGAAATAATAAAAACGTATTTTTGTTGTTTTATTGAAGGCCGTCGCGGACCCCCTTAAAGTGCTCCGTGGATCACAGGTTGAGAATCGCTGGCCTAAATGAAGCCGTGCCATCGCCAAAAAGGGATACAAATTTACCTACTTAAATCAAAAATAAAACAAGGCATTTCTCTTTACATTTGTTTTACCAACTCTGAATGGTGAGTCAACATTCAGGCAACGTCTCTGCTTTAGGTAAGATTATCTGTTTCATTCAGCTTTAATTATAAGTTCAGGGTCGTAAAGCATTTTCGATAGGATAGCTTGGTTGGACCTACAAGATCAAATCACCGACTACGACAATTTATAAACGCACTCATACAACTCCTTAGAGATGTTGTTGTTGTTTTTTTCATTATTAACTGACGACGACCACGAGTTGTAAAATGATTCTACGAGTTCTTCGATAAACTTCTAAATGCTTTTTTTCTGTCGTTAAACCAATTTGTATGTACCTACTACGAGTATTTCAGTATCCAACATGTTGTAAAATATAGCCATTGGGTAGCAATTTGTCTTTTTCTTGATAGTGTACATTGCCTCAACATCTTGTCTATCGTAGGTATTATATCCGCCCTTTTTGTTTTTAAGGGGATGATGGTTTTTTTGTGATCTTTCATAGTCGTTATCTGAGTCGACAATAAAACCACAGTTTTATGGTTTCTTCACCAACACTAAATTTAGTGCTAAACAAGTTTACTTGTTTTTAAGTTAATACAAAATATAGTTTATTTTTCCACTACGTCAACTCCCACCCATGTTTTTTAGTTATCTTGTCTACAATCTAGAACGATTTTTTTATACGGAGCCAATAAGTCTTTATATGATAGATTCACCCTGTTGACATCTTCTAAGTTGGGTGTTTTTCCACTTAAGTTACAATAGTACTTTGCTGAATTTTAGGGAATATATATTTCGTTTAAATTGTGGTGGTTTCGTTATAGGCATACAGACCTTTTATCACCTTAAAATTCAATTCGTCTGTTAAAAAAGAGCAAGTAGGTATAGTAGACTTTATGTTCCATACACTTTTCATGTTGCAATTAAATTTGAAGACTGAGAGTAATTCGTAGAATTGAAAAAAAAATTATTTAAGGACCCTTGCGCCGAAAAAACCATGAAATTTTAATTAACTGAGAAATTTTCATTTCGTTGAAATTCCAATTTCAAGATGTTGTTAATTTTTTATGAGGAAATCAGGAAAAAGGAAAATAAATTCAAAGAGAGGTTGCTTCTTTTTTTTGTTTTAATACAAAGAAAAAGCTTTCAATGTGCATTCGACCAATCAATAGAAACTACAAAGATACGAATGAAATAAAGGATCCGTGAAGAGATCTGTGCACAGCGCAAATATTTTGAGTCGAGTCACAAAACCCAAACAAACTCATAAAGTGTATACGTTGAGTTACACTTTTAATCGCGTTCTCAAGTGTCGTCGGTCACAAGGACACGTCATTTTGGGAAAATTGAGACGTTAAGCCCATTTCGTCCTTCTTTTATTATTGAATCCCTCCCATAGTCATCATATTCTGTTCTGAGAGGTATCCAATTTTGTTTTAGAAGACCAACCATTGATGATTGTTTGTGTTAAGTTTTTGTTATGCAAGGAGAGAATTATTGGTGTCCTTTCATGTACTTAAATACATCGAATAAAAAGAAAGAAAGAGAGAGAGAGAAAAAAAAAAGACTTGCACTAATGCTAAAAGTAATACTGTGGGCAGTGTGGGTGGTAAAGGTACCTGTCTAGATGTATTACTCCGACTTTCAGGTGCTCGCTCACATTTATGATTCTGTTGTTTCCATGACTTTTACGATCGTAATAAACTTCAAAAACTTACTTGAGCACATAAATTCGAAACGGAACGGCCACAGATGTGCGCTTTATTTTATCAACAGTTAAAAACTACACAAGGGGAAAAAATGTACAAAGCCACAACTAAGAAGAACAAAAAAAAAATAAGCCCTGGAAATGGGACACTTGGCAGGACTTGCTACCATGACTACGAGGACCGGTATATACATAACATCCGACAATGGTATCGTTCGACTTTACTTGTATTATTTCCTAGCTGCATTATCAACGTTGCGCTTGAATTTCAAACCGTATGGCTTTTTGGAGTTACATATCTACTTTATTCGCCACATTTGGTACCTATGTTCTAGTTATATTTTATCTTAATTGCACACAATCTTGAGAAGCTTTTCCCTATTTTTTGCTTTGCGGATTAATGCATGAAGGTATAATTTAATCCTAGGACTTTTTATTCGCTGATTTACATTACAAAAAAACGCAATCCAATTATTGTTTTGAATGCCCACATGAAGACATCAATGAAACAATTAATTAGTCTTGAAGACAAAATTAAGAATAATTTACGATGAGCGCACAGTTAAAAACGAAGGAAGTGCAATGTAGTGTGAGACGTAACAAACGTCAGTACATCGATTCATGTGCCTCTCGGGCTTAAGAGGCAGCAAAAAGGTGACAGTAGAATTGCACAAAGGAGCGCATTGGTGGTTGGAACTCCAATGGAAATCCAATTATGAGTTTGGATGGTAACCTATTAATTTCGGATGAGGACCATCTTACTAGTTGGAGAGAGCATTTCTCTGCAGTACTAAATCATCAAGACGATGGTGGTATGATCTCGAATATGATCTCAAAAAAGTACTCTGAAGTAACAAATTCCCGAATACGCACCGGACCTCCCAGTAAAACAGAAATAATAACCGCAATTAAGTCCGTCAAGAAAAACAAAACGGTGGGTGTTGATGGCATCCCTGCCGAACTAATAATAACAATAGACCACATAAACTCCTTACGGATCATAATAGAGCAATGCGTAAAGTACAGGTCTCGGTTACATCTGCGGTTGGCTTTGAGAAGGCTTTCGACAGCATGAACCGAGATGCTATTTGGTTGGCTTTGCGCAGGAGAGGCATTCGGCATTCTAGAAAAACGCATAGCTATTATCAAGGCTACGTACGAGGGTATTAAGTGGCACGTTTCATACAATGGTGAGGTGTCGGAGGATTTTGAAGTCCAAAGTGGAGTACCTCAGGAGTATATACTTTCACCCCTATTGTTCTTGGTGGCTAGCAGCGATGTACTCCATGCAGCATTGACGGAAGGCAACTTTAAAATCTGTTAAGCAATGACATCTTACCTTAAATATCCAGAGTACGCTAAATATATTTGCCGACTTTAACATCGTATATTGGGCCTTCTTATGATAGCCCAAAATCTAGAAGCTAAGGTAAATAAAGTAGGGCTCAAAATAAACACAGCCAAAACAAAAGCCCTTAGTACTTCTATCACCCGCTCTCAACTCAACATTGTCGGACAGAAAGTCGAGAAGTTAAAAATTTTATTTAGGAAGTGTCGTCTCGGCTGACCATGGTGGCACCAAACTGGATGTGTGCAGCAGAGTCGGGAAGCCTGAAGGTGAAGATTCTGTGCTGCTTTATGGGTGCAGTACCTGGAAGGTGGACACCAGTAAGATCCGCAAGCGCAAGACTTCGTAAATAACTGTTTAAGAATCATCCTGAGGATTTTTTGGCCGAACCGTATCTCCAGCGAAATGCTTTATTAGAGAACGGGCCAAGAACCTATAAAGATTACTATAGGGTGGAGAAAGTGGCAGTGGATTGGACATACCCTACGGCACTAAGACAATTTCATTGCGAACTACGTCATGCAATTGAATCAGAACAGTCAAAGAGGAATCGAGCAGGATGATATAAAAAGACCATTTGAGTGGTCTTATATTGTATATGACTTAAGTCAGCCATTGCGCCACCGCGACTAAAGACCAGAAGTTACGTCTAGGCAAATTTAACATTTCAACAATTCCTGCACTATGGATCTGTAGTATGGACCCTTACTAAAGCGGTTAAAGGTATTATTATGCCCCAAATATACATACAGTTACGTCATGGTCAACTGCACTGATAGCTGGGTCAGTGTCATAGTTATCGTAATTTCATAAAACAATTCCACTGCACAACCGCAATACACTTATCGTGACGCAATGGTTCAGAGGGCCAAGGCCTACTAGGAAATGCTGAGTAATGCATTTCCTCCAGCGAGCGATCAAAAGTGATGTTCCAGGTTGGTCTTGTTGAATTCGGATGGAAGGGGACCTTTACCACTGAAATGGGGAGAGTGCGACTGGGTTAGTTAGCCAAAACCGCGCAACTTGTAATACAAGTGAGTTTAATAATACATATGCAAAATTTTGCAGCTATCCGCTTTCTGTACCTCTGAGCTACAAGTGTGCAAAAGAGAAGTAAATATCATTTGGATAAATAGATTAATAATAAAATGAAATCTTAGATGTGAAGCAAGACTTGTGTCTATCAGAATCAAAAGTAATATATACTCCAATTTTACAACTTTCGAGATATTAAAAAACAACGTTTTTTGAGCTGCTGCCTTAGCAATATTAGAAACTAATATGTTTCATTATCAAAACATAGATTTTTTAACTTTAATTCACACAGTTTGGTATTGAATGTAAAGTCGTTTTGGGTAATATTTAATAATCCATTTTGAAATAGAGTAGTTATGAAAGTCGGTATCTGGAATAGATGCGTTATGAAATTTTCGGTTTGAAAATAAAACAAACATTTTTGGATTAGGGTTAAATTATTATTTATTTTTAAAATATGAAGGTACTAGTAAATTAATAAATTTAAAGTAAGCAAAACAAAGGGAATTCATTAATATATTACAATAATGATAACAAAAATAAACAAACCTAGAAAATAGCAGGAATACCGATGTGGACAATTAAATTCTAACTACCACATCTGGTTCGTGAAACTCGCAGACAGGATCCCCTTCAATATCTATTTCCTCGTGTGCATGATTCATTTCCAAAATGTGTTTGTAAAATTTTAGGGAATCCAGTGATTTCCAGTCACGCCCAAAATGTTTACTTAGTAAGCTATTTACGTCAATCAGCGATTGCGAACATCTTTTATTTTGGTTCCTAATGGATGTCTTTTTGGAGCCATGGACGAAAAATATTTGCCCTTTTTGTGTTCCATTGACGCATTGAATTTGAAATGCCAAGCAGAGGGGGGCTTCGTGAACTTCAGAACTTCTTTTTTAAAGTTAAAATTCAAAAGTTTAAATTCATCAGCCCCCAAGTTTTTTACAGTACCGTGTTCTTCATAAATGGCTAGATACTCTCCAACAGCCACAATCATTTCTCTTGAGTGAACTTTTTTCAAATTTGTGCAAACACTATATCAGAGGGTATATAGTTGACCATGAAACGTGGCCAAAATGATTTTTTCGCTTTTGATACCTAGTTTGCATAAATACAGAACAAAGAGATAGTTTTAAATAAAAAAGACGTATTTTCTTATAAATTTACGTTGTTTTATTAATATTAATAGATATTTAGGTCCTAAATGAAATTTTATTGTATGACAGGTAATAGAAAAATTACAAATGAGTTTAAAATATACAGAATTTTAAAATATTGTGGAAAAACAAAATTCATTTCAATAAATATTAAATAAAATGAGTAAATTTACATAAAAAACTATTACAGTAAATTAAATATAATACAGTCAAATATTTCATTTAAATTGAAAGATATTGCTGTGAAACTGATACGGACTCTGCTTGCTCAAGTTCTGGTTTCTTTAAAAACTATAGGATTCATTAAATTTTGCAGCGATGATTCTGCGGCTGACTCAGTTATGTTTAAATTCTGAGGATAAAACTTTTTTTTTTCTTCCGTAAGAGCTTCATAAGATTACTTGTAAGCTTTTTGGTATCTTTCCGCACGTGTAGGAGTTGAAAAAACTATGTTTTTAATCACATTTGCAGCATCTAACTTTCTTGTTCCCAAGTTGCATTTGAGCAGCGTAGGATTACTCTTCGTGTTGAAGTTTTTCTCCTTTTGGATCTTTCACTTAGCTCTATAAAATCCGTCTGCGGTCGGCTAACAAATCCATGGGATCGGCATGGAAACGAAATTTCAAATTCCAGCCAAGTTTTGTTCTTATTTTGAAAAGCTTTTTGATTCCTCCAGAAGGCTAACCATCGACAAAAAATTTAACAAAACTTTTTACCTTCAATGTTATTCAAATCAGCGATATCTTATAAGATCGCAAAATATCGCACCTTTTTATGATAGTTTCTTAGAAAGCAAATACTACGATAAATTTTAAGCTAATTTATATAACAGGACTCTGCCGAAAAGTTAAACTTTTCCTTAATTAAACTAAAAACTATAATTTTGTTCTTTGTTCCTAAAACTAAAATCTGCTACAAAATGTTGTATCACAACTATTACTACTTACCACTAGCAACAGATTCCATACTATATTATTTTTATAATTTCACACAAAAATTTTGTAAAAATAAAGCAAATCGATAACTTATAAAACACATAACTCCTTAATGCACGCGATTCACAAAAGCTTATACTTCAAACTTATCAGCTGTCGAAATGATTGCAAATTAAATAGCGGGACTAATGGAATAATGTGTAAGCAACTTGGCATTAGCGAAAAATAAAAAACTGTAATTTTTTTTTCTATAGCTTTGACCATGTTTTTAGGAAAATCCACCTGTGTGTGACGTGGTGCTTTATTTGCCAAAACGTATTAAAAACCATCCGATTTAACAGGTTCAACAGATGTCTTTCATTAAGAACCATCCAATAGAATGTGTATTAATCGAAAGCTTTTCAGGCGAGTATTGTCGTTTCCTGCCCGATTATGGCAGTAATGCACTTCGATAGTTTTGTACTGCTTGACGAAGTTAATGATCAGTTGTTTTGATTCTGCTAGTTTAAAGGTTTTTCGGTCACCACCCCGATTTTGCTTCGGAACCGTACCTGATTTGAAGTGATTGATACAAAGATTCCGTACACGACTCTGTGTTACTCCGAATATATTTAAAAATATTTTCTAGCAAACTTTAAAAATGTGCTTTGACTGAGTTCTAACAGTGTAGGTAACAGAAAATTGTTTCCCTTCAAATTTCAGTCAGTTTAGGCTTTTTAATTTGGCAATAGCTTTAATTAAATGCGTCCTGGGCAAGTTTTGACGGTATTGTGTACAAACCGTCGCAAATCTTTATAGACACACTTGCGATATGCCGAAGTTATGCTAGGTATATTTAACAATTCAAGCTTTTAATTTAACTGTAATATTAATAAAATTGTTCATCGCGGTTGTGGCCATTTTTAAGCCCAAAAATTTGTGTCTATCAATAGATTTTTTATTTGGGACTTCACAACTTTTAATGTTTACTGTGAACGCACACACTGAAACTATTGACCAAGCTGTCAAGCCACAAGAAATAGCTGTATGGTGTGGTTTTCAGGGCAGGTCTTAGATCTTTCAGACCGGTACATTACTGTCCAAGGCTACAGAGACCTTTTGCAACGTTAGTTCTTTGGTCAATTGCATGGACTCGACATTAAAGATATGTGGTTTCAACAAGATGGAGGCACACATAGCGGGCGTAACAATAAACTTAATGTTAACTCAATTTGATGAACGTGTTGTATTGAGAAATGGTCTTGTCCATTTGCCGTCGTGTGAGTTATCACCTGAAAACCTTTTTTATAGAGCTACGTTAAATCATTGGTTTATATCAGCAGGCGTCTTTAGAGAAAAGCCAATATTGAACAGGAGCTGCGGTTCCCGTCGAAATGATTCGATGGCTGAAAATTTGCCCATGGTGGACATGAATGACGTCGAATTCCATACATAAAAGTTTTGTTATGAGATATCTACCATGAACGCCGTTTGGGGGAATCATTCACCATACTAGGTTTATAGTTGTAGGAATGAATGTAAAATGTCTCTTTTTGTACTCAACACCGTATACATACAATCTCTCTTTTATCTGGTCTAATTTGACAGTTCAAAAGCTAACTTATATCCATCATAATTTCGGACGGTCCATTAAATATTATGTACCAAACTTACAACCCCAATTATATGCATAAAACATATTAAGCAAATAAGTTCCCTCAGTCGGTCGTCCGTAATCCGAGTCAGCCGCCGAGCAGTGCGAAGTTCGCTGAGCCTACGTCAGAAAATATTATTAAGATAAATGTCACCCAGCGTTCAGATTCAACTCGGCTACGATTTCCTTATATCCTTTTGTCCTTATTGCCATGTTTACCCATGCAGCGTAGTATAAATGTCTTAGTTTAGTGCGGGTCCACATTATTATTATTATTTTTTTTGTGTTCATTTATGACAGACGGGTGAGCGGATATACCACCACTACATACCCACGCACATAACATCAATTGCATTGTGCTCGGTCGAGACGTCTTTGAATGCTGCGCATACTATGAGATTTTGGATCCGAGATAGACACAGAAAATTGACTCGTTATGCTCCAAATGGACGGATAATATAGTGAGCAAGCAAAATCTGTTCAATATAGAAGGATGCCAAGAAGAGATTAAGTGCCATGTGTGCCACCGTCATATATCACTGGTTGTGGTGGCAACAACACATGGGGATGGTGGCCGAAAGGATGACTGCCTGACTAAATTGGGGGGTTCTGCCGTGTGTGTCTTTCTTTGAACCATGTCATCTACCTAGAGTCATGTGCAAGGCAGTATTACGCTGGTGAATACTCCCACCTAAGGGACGCTCCCCATTACTCTTTGCACAATTGTATATCTAGGATAAGGGTGATGTGAATACAACAAAAATTTCAATTGTTGCTACTGCGTCAGCACACTTACATGATGCTGATGATATTGATGACCAGGATATCGAACTGTGGTATAGATGGTAGGGCAAATCAATATTTTCGCTTAGCACAGATTTGAAAAACAGGAAGGAGAGCATCGTTTTACTTTATTTTTCGTCAGAGTTGAGTTAGTTGTATTGAATGAAAGTATGTGGATATCTGGTGGCGACTTAATTGATTGATACATGACACTTGAGTGTATAGCCGTCTAATAGCGGGACTGGTATGTGGTCAGATGTTGAAGATACGAGCTAGAGCTACACAGCTAAGGGCCTTTGAATCGAAGTGTGATATATGTTGAGTGGGCAGGGGAAAATTGCTATTTGATCGGTGGTCAATAAGTTATTTACAGCTATTCACAGTTATTTAACCAAACCGAATTCCATGGGGTTAATCAATAAAAACTACCAGATAGTTAATTATTGATTGCATTAACTTCATGTGGTAGGTACCAGGTGTGGATTCTTTTGGACAATGGATAGAATATATCCAAATGATTATTTATCTAATATGCCAAAAATACAAATAACGTTTGCTAATTACCAGTGCTAATTCCAATTAAGTTATGCATCAATGCCATGGAGAAAATGTATCTGTGTAGACTTGATGGCCTTCCATGTTGGTGGTCTAACGATTTAATTGGGTTCGTTACTGTAACATAATATTTATCACTTAATTAGGAGTACGTGCTACTTATTCTTCAAAGACGATATCTCACTACCATTTCGTTTGAAACGAATTTTAGAATTAATGCATTGGATATATTTAAGTAGGCAAGTACTAGGTTTTTCTTTAGGCTTTTTCCGTAATCATAGCGGAATTAATATGCCAATGTAATATATATGTATATATATATGCTAAATATTTCTTGTCAAATGTCAGTTTCGTGTTGGCAATATGTGTTTAGACAACCAAAAATTATTAAATAATTTATTTATATATTAATTAATGGGAAATAGCATTTCAGATGAACATTTAATAAATAAAGCAATCAAATCAATGTATAATGAAACATCATTGAAATGACAGCCGTATTTAGTTGAGATGTGACCCCTTTGAAATAAATAAAATAACTCTCATTCTGATCGAGAAAAATTAAGTGCGCCGCCTAAAACGCAATAAGTCTTAAACGCGTGATTCTAGTGGCACAAGCCGGTACCTCCGATGGGAAGCTGCCTGGTAAGTCCAAAAGCGAATTATTAAATCTATACTAGCTGTATCAGCCTTACCGATGGGCGAATTTAGTGGCCTTATGACCACTTTTTTGATGTCAGGCCACGTGTCGGCGACTTTTCATTCTCTGTTTTTACTACTTATTACAACATTGGCGACTTTCGGGCCACTATTTCCATAAAAAATATCGTTTGGAGTAATGAATGATTCTTGTTTGATTGTGAATCTCGACTATTGGTGCAGGCTATTGAAAAGTATAATCCAACATGTTCCAACAAATTTTCTAAGCAGTCCTCTATGAAGATAATAGTGGTTTTGTAACACAGATGTGTCGCACAGAACTTTGCTCATCTCTCAGAAATATAATTTTGCGCCTAAATGATGCACAAATTTATATTTCTTTTTTAAATAGAGGTAACAAAAGTTTATTTTATTATACCCTATCCTAAGGGTATATTAATTTTGATACATAGTTTGTAACACCCCTTAATATTTATCGTAGTGTATACATTTATGATCAGGACCAAAACCTAAGACTATTAGTGATGTTCTGAAATGGTAAAACGTCAACATTTTTCAAATAGAAAAAAATAGCTTTAAGGCTGTAGTTAGAGAGATAAAGGGTTAGAACCTTCAGATTTTATATAGGCACTACCCTCCTCTATAAGTTCGTTGTATACATTTTTTTGCCACGCCTACTTTTTGTGGGGTTTTTTTTCAAAAAATATTTTTTTCTTTTAAATTAATAAATTAATGCCTTTCATTATCTTCTTAATGCTTTTTATTTGGGGTACATAGGGTAGGGTGTCATTGTTGGGTGTGTAGGTCTCTACTTAGGAATTTCAACTTTGTTTTATATAATGATTAGAGGACATTTAAAACGATTCTTAAATATTGCCTTCTTTTTACTTTAGCTTTCCTTGATGTGAAGATATATTGATATTATAATGGTGAAATTTACGTAAGTTATCTGTACCAAACACTTAAACAAATCCCTTCTTAGCTCAGTTATTTTATTGTTAGTAAATTTGTCAGAAAAATCATTAATCTTCAGCAGAACGCATTCAATTTGGTTGTTTCAAAATTGACCTGATCTTCCTAGATTTTTTTGGAGAATAAAGTTCGCTTGGGGCTAATAGTATGATGCCTTTTCCATATCCCTATATGCCTCCAACAGAAAAGGCGTTAAGAACATGATGAATGACATTTTATTTCATTTTATATGAAATTTATAAAAAAATCATCAATATTTGAAAAAAACGTTTAGTGTAGAGGTGATTTATTGGAAAAAATAATGCGTAAGTATAATATTATACATTTTTTTCGTTCTAGTGAAAAACTTATTTGAGAATCTTATGAAGGAAGGCAATACCTACAGTTTCTCCCTAACTTAAGCCTCAAGCTTGGTAGTATTAAACTTAACCATTTCGGAATCCTAGTTTTTGATGCAGATCATAAATATATATATACTTCTAGGGGTCTACGACAGCCATAAAAGGGTGTTCCAAACTTTGTGTCAAAATTAATTTACCTTTAGGATAGGTTTAAACAAAAAATTATGCTACAGTCGTCGTTACCGATGTCCAAAATAAAAAAGAGGCCCAAAGAAATGGCCACGAGTTTAAATAGGGGCAAATGACAAGTAAAATACAATATTCGATTTATGACAAAAAGAAATGGCATTTTTGTATTTATTTTAAAAAAACGTTAAATTTCCTGAACAAATCTACAACACCTTGAAATAAATCCTAACTTCAATTTGTTGAAGTGTACAATTGTTTTTTATTGTCGTTAAATAAAATTTGTGGGTGCAGTAGCTTAGTTGGTTAAGTGCGCTGGACCACTAAGCGAGAGGTCGCTGGTTCAAATCGCTACTTGTACCACCCGAACATTTTTATTCGCTGCCCCACCTTCTGCGAACGTCTGACAAACATCTAAGAATAAGAACTGTCATGAGAAGTTTCTCAAAAATGAATTGCCTTTCGGACTCGGCATTCAACTGGAAACTTCCATGTGAAAAAAATATATCCTCGCACACACAGTGGTTGGAGAAGCTCGGCTTTGGGTCCTGTATGGGCCGTTTATGCCTAATATTTATTTTTTTAAATAAAATTTAAATTTGAAACGAAGAAACACTGAAAACCGGTAACCGGTTCAAAACCAAACAAACCACTGGTCATAATAAAAGAACATCCAAGAACTCCAATATTTTGGTCTTAGGTTGAATATCAAAGAGACTTTCCCACTCTGCGCACTTATTAATTAATTTTTCAATATTTTGCCGACCTTGCATTTTTCCCTCATCGCTGTTCGTTGACTTCTACAGTGGACTTACCATCATACTTACCTGACCTGCTCCAGTTTTTATTTTCTTTTTTTCTCTTTAATTTTCGTCGACGCATCAAAATTAAAAATAGATAAACGGTGTGCTAACAACAATTGTGTCGATACCAATACTGCCGAATTGATTGACTGTAATGGTCTCTGTGGGAAATCGTCTCACCCCCTTTGTACAAGAATTGGAAGAAGGTCTGCAGTGCATATTAAAGACTTTTAAGACAATTACCTTATCTTCTGTGATGAGTGATTTAAGTAACGCTGTGGAATGTGCGAGTGAGATATATAAATCAAAATGCAAGCGCATTGAAAAGCACTTGGACTTGATAAGTGAGCAAACCAAACCAATCATGACATGGTCACCAGAGCGAACCTCAACAGTGAACTAACAATATTTTCTGGTCCCCTATCAACGCTTAACTCCGGAATGATTGAGTTAAAATCGTATTTGCAAGATTATCTATCGATGACAGCCCATTCAGTTGCGATCGAGTCTTTAGCTGCAATAATTGCTGCTCAGGAAATGACAGTTTTTCAATGGGTATATAGTATTTTTTTATGGAAATAGTGGCCCAAAAGTCGCCAATGTTGTAATAAGTAGTAAAAACAGAGAATGAAAAGTCGTCCACACGTGGCCTGACATAAAAAAGTGGTCATAAGGCCACTAAATACGCCCATCGGTAAAGCTGATACAGCTAGTATAGATTTAATAATTCGCTTTCGGACTTACCAGGCAGCTTCCCATCGGAGGTACCGGCTTGTGCCGCTAGAAACACGCGTTTAAATCTTATTTCGTTTTAGGCGGCGCACTTAATTTTTCTCGATCAGAATTTGTAGCATTTCGCTATTGCAATGAATCACAAACCGACTTAGCAAATATGCCATGCACAGGTTTTTACCAAGCCTACTTTTTGATGGCGTTTTCATATTCAAAACATTGCTATTTATATAGCGTTCTTTGAAAGTTGTCATAGGAAAATATAATATTTGGCCATCTGAATTTTTATGGAAAGAAAACGACTTTTAAATAACTTTCATGAAACTGTTACGGCTAAGTAAACTTTATATGTCCCATGCTTGCCAAAATTTTAGTACGAATGGGTCAGACGATATTGTTTTACTGATTCGCCCGCAGAGTCGCTTCAGCGTATGTCTGTGGCCGATGCAATACTGCTCCATTCAATAGAATCTTCGAATTCCAGCCCCCAAGTTTGACTTCAATGACCAAGCCGTCGTGGTCTTCCAAGGGTTAAAGAAAAAAAAGTCTTAAAAGTCTTAAAAGAACCTAAATAAATTAAAAGACTACGAGAATGCAAAGTATGCTTTTCCGAAAAAAAGACTTTAATTGAGACTTGATGTTGATAATTGAAATCAAAGTACTAAAGCCAAATAATGCAAACAATTTTTATTTAATAATAAATCAAATGGCCTATTGAACATACATTACCAACGTGTTGCTTTTTTTTAAATTCTGATATTTTGTGACAACTGAGTAGATACCCAGCTACTTGAACATCACGCATTTTGGGGTTTCCTCTTTAATATGTAGTGATGATACCAGCTGGTATCAAGGGGCACGGTAGTGCCTAGCCAAGTTCTTTAGCAACTTTGGCACTACACCCTTATTTACACGAACCAACTCAGGCCATTTTGACCTTACAACAAAGCTCGTGACATCAAATGCCAAGTATAAAAACGCACCTAAATACTAGTTGTAAAATTTTTAATAATTACAATACAAACTTTGCATTCTATTTTAGATCTCAGTACTCTTTGTGGCCGACTTGTAAGGCAAAAGCGATTTTTGTATAAAATAACTTGGCTATTATTTAACGTTTATGTTTTTGGTGGTTTTATCTGATACACACATCCGTATATTCAATACCCATAATCAAGATATTATGTATAAGTTATTTATCCGCAGACCGTATCGTTGCAAGCTCCGGTGTGCTTGGAATAGTGCCAATTTCTTAAGAAGATTAGTACTTAAATAAAGGTGTCATATTGGACAAATCCAGAAGTATTCGAATAGTGAAAGTTTTGGATAAGGAAAATTTTTAACCGATTGTGCGTGTTGTGTATTCTTAAAATACATTTAATTTACGAAGCAATAGACTTTTTATTGAATCGATAAAATTGAATTTAAAAATAATCTCCTCTATTTCCGTTTCCTACTCAAAAATACACAACTCTTGCATATCAGTATTATGCTTAGGTATCATTTTTACACGACAAAAGGTCGGGTGAAAATGTGAAAGCTACAACTGTTTATACGACGACTCTTAGTCGTCCCCCGATTTTTGCTTTAAAATTGCACATTTTCGTACGTAAGTTAGCGTTCTTTGTGCCGCCTGGTAGATGAATGGTTGACTGCTATCGTGCTTGTGGGTTTATTTAGTAAAACTACGTTACTTTGTACTTTGCATTAGCTATGTATACTGCGCTATGTGATGCAAAAAAAGAAAAAAAAAATAAACAAATAAATTGTGTTGTTTTGTGTTCATTTTGTTTTTTGATCAGACAAGAATACTAGGTACAAACAATAAGTTTATAAGTAAATTACGCAGCCAGCAGAAAACTGGCACAAACTCTTATTATCTGTTCAAGTAGTTAACCAACAATTCGACAGTTGCAATACCACATGCTTTCCCATCAGAATGTATCTGAATATCGTCATCAAATCACTTCGATTAGCAGCACTTCTTTTACACTTGATTAACTGCTTTTTGGGTGCTACGTAGCTTTACACTAGAGGAACTAGACGGCTCTGAAGAGTTGTATAAATCCGGTCCACATTTCGCTGTTATAAGGCAAGTTCTTATACCCTAAGCCGAAAATGCTCTCAAGCTTCGATTGATATGTCTTCTTAGCGCTTAAAAGGACATCCTTTAATATGCTCTCAATAAGCTTATGAATTGGAAATATAGAATTCCTTATATTGACCCTAAAATAGACCGTTTTATCTAACGAAGCTTAATATCTGAGTCTAATTCTATAGAAAAGTTCAACTGGTTCAAATAATTATCCAGATAAAAGGCTACAGTTGAACTTTTCTCTTGCTAAACATCACTTACTGGCTATACATCTCGGTCATAAGACCGACACTTAAGTATAGAATGGTAGTCTGGTCGATTGCCTTAGATAAAGCGGTTAACTTACCAAAGTCAAAAGATTAGCTTCACAGTGGATAAATAAGACAATTGAGCACGCCTCCATCCTTGAAACATTCGAGATCCCCCAAAAGTGTGAGAACCATGGGAAAATTATTTTTTTTTTAATTTTTTCAAAATGCATCAAATATTGAAGCACTGACTCCCAATAAAAAAATATTTGGGTAAAAAGTGTCCAAGATATCATAGAATAAATATGCTCATATTAACCCTGGTTAATAAAGAACGTGTGAAGGTTAAATTGTTTTCCCTGTTATTCAGCTTTTTAAAACTTCTTTCGAGACGTTAGCAGTTAGAACCATAAGTAGTAAGCACAATTCGGTTCATCCTAAGGGTGTATTAATTTTGACACATACTTTCTAACACCTCTTAATATTCGTCGTAAACACCTAAAAGTATATATATTCATGATCAGGACCAAAGCCTAAAACTTTGTAGAAATGTTCGTCCATCCGTATGCAATTTGTAGGTATTTAAATTCAAGCTAGGAAGCTGCAATTTGGAACTTAAACCAAAATGGTGGACTGCAAAATGTTGATACGTCCACTGCAACGCCCACAATAGATTTAGATAGTTGATAGATTAAAGCATAAAGACCTCATTATATATGTAGACACCATGCCCACACATTGCTATGCCCACGTTTTGGGGGCGTTTTTTATAAAAAAAAAATGTTTTACATAAAATTTAGAAAATATTCTTCTTTACATGGAAACTATACAACGTTTGATTTTATAACAGAAAACCAAATAAAATGTTTCAGGCGAACCCTTCTTTCTCATGGGGAAGGATATGAATAAGGTATCATTCTGTTCCGACTGTAACCATTCTACATGTTTTTTTGAGTAAATAGGTAGCTACGAAAAATATTATTTATAACTAGCTATAAAAAATTTACAATCGGTAAAACAAATCAAAATTAATTCAAATCCTAGACTTGGTAATGTTCCATTATACTTTCGACTCAACTTTAAGTTTACCCTTCCTGTAGTATGCTTTCAACACGAAGCAACATCAACAATTAAAGCGAGTCATCGAATCAAAGTTTCTGACCAAAAGACGGGATCTCGTGGAATTTTAATCAACTACAATCATCAGTAAAATAAGTATAGGGAAAACTGATAGGCTGTATTTCGATTCAAATGACATAATAACTGACATCAAAAGCAAAAAGTCCCTAGGTATGCAAATGACTAGTATGTATGACTACATGTAAAGTATATTGTAAGTGCAAAAAAAAAAATCGATACAATGCAAACATATTGCTTTTAAAGAAGAATTGAATAATGATGGTAAAACAACCATATGAATGAGCCTCATATTTATAGATATATATTATTTAGTAGGTCTTGCAAATATTTACATTCATTTTCATATTTCTGCATGAAAGAATGCTGTAGGTATGTAATTTCAGTCAGTAAATAAGTAACTGTATGTGCATAAATTTGGCATTTTATTGCAGCTTCTCGACCTTAAAATTCACCTGAATACATTACCTACTATTACTACTGTTTCCCAAACAAAATTGATTACATATGAAAATACACATACATATATGATTATTTTACAAGAGTTTTAATCTAAAAATTCTGATTCTTATTTGAAAGCTTTGTTAATATGTAAATTTTATCAAACAGTATCACTCCAATTGATGGAATAATCTATACAACATTGTGGGTTCGGGTTCCAGATGCAAGTGAAAAGCATTTATTTCTGTGGTAGTTACGACCGATGTAGACAAATGCTTAAATAAAAATCATTAATTGATGATGCGCTTTTTTTGCTAATCGGCTTTGTTAACAAACAGAATATGCCTTATTGGATAGGTGACAACCCTCATGGGCTTCAAAACCACAACTTCATCCACAAAAAGTAACAGTATGGTGTGGTTTTCATGCCGGTGGTGTCATTTGGCCGTGATTTTTTCGTTTATGAAAATGTCCATCACGGTGCAGTGAATTCCGATCGCTATATAGATATCTAGTAATGTTTTTTTTGGTCAATTGCATGTACTTGCCATTAATTATATGTGGTTCCAACAAGCTCCTACGGCGGTTGTTCACTGGAAATTGTTATATTTATGAACAAAGTTGTCGATATGATGAACATATATTTGGCATTTAACAATAGAATAGTCAATATGAAGAACAGCAAATGATGAATCAAGTTGTAAGATTAACAATTGTAGTTGTCAATGTGAATACCAAAATAGGTGCGTTATTCAAAATATTCATATTGATAACCGCAGTTGTTATATTGACAATTACGGTTGTTAATATGACGCATTTTATTTCATAGTCATCATACTGAATACCGAGTACGTTACATAGATAATCGTAGTTATCGATATGAAAATGCACACATTGTTACGTCTTAAATTTGAAACTTGTATAAACTTGATAGTAAATTCTCTTTTGACGGTGAAAATGTTTGGTTATTGTTAAGAAAATAGAAGTGATGTTATTATATTTTATTAAAGTTATTTCTTATTTAAGAAAATGAAGAAGTTTTAACTTCTCCTGGTAAGTGTATTTCTACTATTTAACTTTAATTTTACAGATATGAATATACATATAAATTTACTTTTCTTAATATTATATTTTTTGATCTCTTTTCTTTAGATCGGTGAGTTTTTTATATTACCCTATTATTTTCAATAATAGAGATAATAGTCAATATTGAACGAGTGAGTGGCAGTTTCTGTCGAAAAGTCCAAATGCGTCATCCAAACTTGGATTTTACTAGTCGATCGCTGTAAACGTGCCCGTGGTTGACATATAAACGTCAGCGAATTCCATAGATAAATGTTTTGATTGTACTTCAAACCAATAATACAATTTTCGAGATATCTCAAATAGTTTGCGTGTTACGAAAAAGTATTGTCAAGTCCTTATTTTAAACCCGCATACCTATTTGGTCAATACTGATTTATAAAGGTTTTTAATTGCTTCTTAGTTATTGGACGTATCTGAAAATATATCAAATCTTAAAAAACTCTAATAAACTGCCACCATTAAAACAAAA